>JAINUG010000009.1:3953795-4166295 GCA_029706075.1 Aldrovandia affinis | reverse complement strand
TGGATCTAAATCAATCACCGAAGTTGTTGAACCAATCAAAAGGCTCTCCACAAGCAAAACACAATGATTGGTTGAAATCAGTGAGTTAGCGAGAGCAACGGCCTCCACCCGTTTCTGTTGTTATGAAGCCTTGTTCTTCCATCACTATTCCTTGACATCCCAATTCACATTGCAATTCAAATTCAAATGCAAATATGCTTTATTGGCGGGGGCCTCGGGTAGCATTACGGTCAAAGTTGCTTACTGCTGCCTCAGTTCGAAACCCGGCTGTGCCAGTCCAGCTCTGGCCGACGGGAAAAACTGGCTTGCCTCCGAGGACGAGCGGCAGGCTCATGGGGGAGGGTAAATTGAAAGAAATAGAGGGTATAATTGGCTACCAAATTGGGAGAAAAACTGGCAAAAATCTGAAAAAATGTATTTCTGAAATTTAAAAGAAATATGCTTTATTGGCATGACCACATTGGTATAGAAGGTAAAACAATGTCCACTACACAAGATAATTACGCCTCGGGCAAAATGAACAAAAACTACGGTCAAATAAATAATTTGACATTTTGATTCTCATCCGAGAGGTCAGTGACGCGTTCTTTGTTAGCACAAGGGGGACGTTCAGTCCTTTCCTAGTCTTATCCTGTTGTTCCATTACATTGTGAAATGACACGCCCTCCTGCAGAACCACTTATGCCTTATCACGGAAATCATCTGGAACGCTCATGAAAATCAATCAATCAAAATACCCGAAAAAAAGAGGAATAACGGAACCTGTCCTTTCAAATTTCAACAAGAGAGGAAAAACTTCAATTATTTCTCCAAACATTTTCACCTCAAAAGCCTCTCTGAGAGAAATGGTTTTAAAAATTCAAAATCTCTTCCAGTGTTTAGTTACGTCTTTGAAGCCTAATTTTGAATACGCATCCGTGATTTGTCCCGTGCTACAGACTCATTACCATAACAGATCTTGCAATGCCAGGGAAATGTGCTACAAAGGGTTGCAATAACACCAAATCTTTGCAATGCTTAGAATGTATAGCATATATGTTAATTACATGTAACATTTTGGTTGTACTGTCATTCGTTTTTGTTTATTGCGAGAAAACGACCCAATCTGTCCCTAATGAGTTTCATATGGCGCTATTGCTGCGCGCGATTTAACAAGAAACGAGCAAAATGGTCATTTCGCGTCAGCGAATCCAGTTGGCAACTTCATAAAACATTTCTGCTCCTACATCTTGCCAGAGCCAGGTAAACAACACTGTTCGTGCTCGTCACAAATGTGATATATTATCTACCGCGGTTTAAAGACACGGACGAGTAGGCTGATGAATAAATATGAACGAGCGGGAAACACCCACTCTAACCAAACAATGGTGAGCTGTCACCATTTTGCTACACATCAAAGCAGGTTTTTAATCCCTTAATTGACTTTAAAAAATATGTATTACTTGTATTGTGCTTCTCTAGACATCCAAATTTTCTGTGATTTTTGTCATAAAAAAAAAAGTCCTGAGCCACCACCTTGGAAGGTAATTGGCCGGTGTGCAGGGGATTTGGGGACAGGTGGGGATGCTGAGTGAGTGATGGCCACGCTAGGGCAGTGCCAGCAGAATGTGCCAGAGCTGCATCGATGATAAGAGTACGAGCATACTCCCCAGAAACACACTCACACACACACACACACACACGCCAAGCAGCCTGCTTCAACCACGGACGGGTTTTTCCACAGAAAACGTGACCGAGTTACATTTCCACCCAAACTAAACGTGCCCTAAGCAACACTTACGCTTATGATAACAAGATCGTATGTACAATGGCTCTCAATTACAGGCAGAGGCAAGCTTCCAAGAGACCTCGAAATTGGACCGAGCCGGCGATGCGTGTCCGCTAAAATTAAAGCAAACGGAAGGGACGGCCGACTCAGGGCGGGACGCCGGGGGGAAATGAGAAGGTGGCCGCAGCGGTTGCGCCGCAGGGCAAAGTGAACGTCTCGTCCCGCAGGTTGACAAAAGGTGCATTATCCATCTCTGAAAAAATGTGTTGCCGGTGGTGCCCCCCACCCCCCAAGACAGCATTCCTCACTCGTTGTTCAGCGCCCCCTAAAGCGCTTTGCACAGAGTGGGTCAGATCGCGGCCGCGGAAAGTGGGCTTTTTGACGACCCCATTACAGAGAGAGAGCCGTGACTCCAGACCGCAGAGGCCTTGTTAAAATGTGCGGCTCGAACCCCTGAGACAACAGCTGATTCTTCCTGGGGGAACGTCCCGGTTTAAATGAAACACCCTCGGCTGCGGGCCCAGCCGGGATTCTCTTCTCTCTTTTTTTACCGTTTCTGCTTAATCTTTGGAGGCGCCTCTCCTCAAATTTAGTGCCCGCACTGAGCGAAACACCTGCCCGTGGAGACACAGTCATTATGGCTGAAACACGCTCTCTGTTAGTCATCGGGGGTAAGGGGTGGGGGGGAGGAAATGAATAAGTCCAAGATTGGGTTACACGCAACCAGAGAACTCAATGAGAATTAGTGAAGGAAGGGAAAAGAGGGTGAGATCTGGAGACGGAGAGAGGGAGCCAAAGGGGATGGGGGGGTGTGGTGGGGGGCGGGGAGCAGGGAGCAGGGGGCAACAGAAATTATTCATATATATTCATGAATAATGTTCATTCAAAAAAAAACTCTCACATACTATTCTTATCCATGTTCCAATTAATCTTCCGAGTACTTGGCCGGCCGAATCTTACCCGCGCAGCCTATGTTTCTTTCTTACACGGGTTAATCCTCCTAAGTCCCACACGATACACAAACCTCATTTCGCCTTTTAAGTAACCCGCTGGTGCGAGAAGGAAGGATAAACATAAAAGCCAGGGCAATCTTTTTTGTCCCCCCCACCCACCACCCTTGAATTTCACCAAAAATGAAAAGTCTCTTTCACTCAGCTAATATAATAGATCATCGGTGACTGGAGCTTCCCCCCTCGCCCCCGTCTGAATAGAGCCGGGCTCCGAGTGACTGGGTTCACCTTGAGTGGCGCCTTCGCCGCCGCGCGACACTGTAGGCCCACGCACGCTGCTCTGAGGCCCGCAGCGTAGCATGTCAAACACACACACACACACACACACACGTCCCTCTGCGTTTCCAAAGTGCCGAGGCGGTCGGCCCAAATCCGGGGGAGGGGGAGCATCGTTGTGGATGCCTGGCCCGTCGCGAGTCTGCACAGCCTCAAAGGAGCAGAGCGGCGGTTAAAGTTCGGCCTGCGCTCACGCTTCGGCGACTTCGCCGTGGCCAGTGACACGAGACAGCACACACTGTGATGGTATCAGCGGCGTAGGAGGAACCGTCACAGTGCCTGTGATTTTGGAGAGGTGGACGCAGCGGATCATATCCCGCTGTCCTGCTCTGGGTGTTTCGGTGGGAGACAATGGAGAGAGAAAAAAAGATCAAATATGGAAAGAGGGAAAAAACGATAAATCCAGATGTGACACTGCGGAGAGCACCATCAGCTGGATGAGCGCACACCTGGACACCTGGCCCCCAAGGCTTTCAGAGAGATCACAGGCATGCACGGGGGGGGGGGGGGAGCGGGGGAGTCCAGGAGCGATGCAACCTGTTGAGTCAAGAGACGGGGTAAAGGAAAAAGTGTGTTGCATGAGACAGAAATAGAAAGAGAGAGAGAGAGAGGGGGAGGGAGAGAGAGGTAATGTGTGTGACCGAAAGAGAATGAGCGAGGGAGAGAAAAAAAGAGATTCAGTGAGAAAGTGTCCAAAAGAGAGTGAGAAAGATTGAGAGAGAGTGGTAGAAAGAGAGGAAAAGAGAGTCAATAAGAGAGAGAGAGAGAGAGAAAGAGACAGAGAGAGACAGAGAGAAAGAGAGAGAGAGAGAGAGAGAGAGAGGAGTTTTCTTTCAAGGAAGTTTTGTTTATGCTATGTTCCATCTGTATTATGTTACACTCAGGGGGCTTAGCCAGCAGAGGGAGAGGGGGAGGAGAGTGGAGAAGAGGGGGATATAAGGTCACAAAAGATTTATTCCACCCAGTGCAAAAAACAGGTTTGTCAAGAAAGACGGAGAAGGAAAGACAAACGCAGGAGAGACGGAGGTGAGGGCAGGATTGATAGCACTGTAAAGAGAAACACAGAGGGGGAAAGGTAAGCAGGGAAGTTCAATCTCGCGGGGCCTGCTCGGCTGGCACGCCATCAAAGTGCTTCAAATTGAAAAACAGAATTGCGAGAGAGGGAGAGGGGGAAGACCACGGAAAAGAGCGAGGTGAAGTTACCCATGAGCGAGCTTTCAAATCTGAATTTGAAATTGCGAAGGAGCGGCAGGGTCAGTCAGTAGCACTGCAGCTAATGCCGCTATCTGTGTGTAATTTTCTCCACTCTCCTCTCCTCTCCTCCTCCCCTTCCCTCCTCCCCCCTCTTCCTCTCCTCTCTGTCAGAGCAGTGCAGATGGTGCAGTACTAGCCTGCAGCTATTAAGAAACCCAAGAGATGGAGCATGTGAGAATCTAGTCTTTCACCCCCGTACACAAACACTCAGGCATGCCCGCGCACACACGCACAAACGAGCGCGCACGCATGCATATGGATGGGCACATGCACAGACGCACACGCTACAAACACACGGGCGAAAACTGCGCGCACACACACACACACACACACACACACAGCGCCCCTGCCTTCACATATAACCTGCAATTATGTGGCTATGATGTCATTGATTTTCTGCGTGCGCTCTGCTCTTCGTTGCTGGGCTTCTGAGGGATGGAAACTGCTTTTCTGTGCGGAATGCTAATATGCTAATTTCGCTCGTTCGGGTGAAAAGCGAAAAAGCCTTTCGTCGGCGCGCCGCTGCCTCCCCCCCCGGTCGCCGTGCGCCCTCACTGATGCGAGACGGACTGCGATTAAGCACAGGCTGCCTGCGAGAGACACAGATTTGGCTGAGACGGACTCACCGACTGACTGACACTGATGAGCTGGCAGGCTGACAGATTAACGGACCGGCGGACTCGGACGGAGCCGAAGGGGAGGGGGCGAGGAGAAAGAGGAGAGAAAGGGAGAGAAAAGGAGCTGGTTGTTTCAGTCACGGCCTCTCTGTCCATTGATTATCTGATGAGGCGGAAGACAGGAAGGGGGAGGGAGGGAGAGGTTAAGTGTGAAGAGCCACTATGCTTCTGTTACAAAGGCCTCTTTTGTACCTCCGGTCTGACTCAACAGCGACTCAAGAGAGGGAGACGGCATCACAAGACCTAATGTTATAAAGCTCCAAATCTGATCAGCCCGGCACCGCTAACTGTGATCTGGCCTTCAAAACAGCAAAAGCAGAGGCAGGTCTAATCCAATTCCAGGCAATTAATGAGGAACAGAGGGGATTATTCAACTCCGAAGGTGTACACACACCCCCGGGTCGCCACAAGACATTATGTAACGCACCAAAAGCACACCTCCGCCGAGTTTTAGGGGATCCATTACCCGTCTGATGGGCCCCGCCCACGTGGAGGGGAGGGGAGTAATTAGTGCTGTGCTTACGTGCGCTTTACGACTTGCCCCTGAGGATACTCCGGATGTTTCCGCGTGCCCCCCCCCCGGCCCCACAGAGGGGGGTGAAAGAGAGCGACTCCACGGAGCTCTGATAAACAGATTAGTTTGACGAGGCTTGTCTTTGTCCCGGTGAGCGTCACCTCTAACGACGGCCAAGTGGAGACGGAGTGAGAGAGCGAGGGAGGGAGAGGAGGGGGAAAGATGACGACGAGGAGGCGTCCGAGGGAAACGAGGGAATGGAGCGGAGAGCAAGAAGGGCCGGGAGACATCTGGGAGCGCGGGGGGCACGGGTTTGTGGATTCAGCCCTCAGAAACAAGCGGAGAATCTGCGAGCGTCCAATTAAGCTCGGGAACATCCGAGTTTCGGGTTTGTGTCAAAAAAAAAGAGACAAAATCAGTTTCGCATCGAATCTTCTACCACAACTGCTGGAAAGGGGCTCGGAGATGACACAAGAGAAATGAGGAGCTGGCTGGCGGTGCATTTGAACGACTCGCGAGACGGCAAAAGGGGGAGAAAACGCCTCCCCCCCACATGAAACGGAAAACCTGATCAATGAATCCCTCCGTCACCTCGTTAATACAGATTGGGGCTTTTATTAGCAGTCGGTGAAATATTCATAAGATGAATATTTTAGGGGCCCTGCAGGAGCCCAGTGGAGTTGAAACAGAACTGAAGCGGTCCCGTCTGAGCTCAAGGTTAATGGAACCTTGTCGAAACCCGCGGCAACGCGCTGTCAATCACCGGCGCAGGACGGACAGGGCAGGCGGGCGCCGGATTTCGGCTCCGTGAGATCATGCTAATGCTGCGTCTTCGCGGTTTGTCTCTGGGTGCAGGGCAAAGCGAGCGCCGATGCAGGTTGATTGCTCGTTTGTGCCCATACCGAACTGGGGGGGGGAGCCTCTTCACCGCAATCAGTAACGGGCTTTTTCGGTTTCTCGGAGGAGAGACTTGTTTTGGCAGTATTATGCTGACACACAGTCATGCAAAGAAAGCATATTTTAATTGAATTTTTGAATTTGAATGAGAAAACTAGGCCAATCGACTGTGCAGGTATGAACAGGGGGCAACTGTGTGTCTCTATCTGCCCCCTCGGCCAGGGGCCAGGAGCTCCCCTGCCCGCTGCTCACCCCCCAGAGCCTGTCTGATGTGCGCTGCCAGCTGTACGTCTGGACTTCACCCCCCCCTTCTGACAGTGACTCGGCTCAGTGACACATCCACCGAGTCGTCTCCCCAGGAGGCTGTCTCTCCGCGCTGTGTGATGACGGCTGAGAAACCGGGCTCTTAGCACGACGGTCACACATTCTCCACCCCCAGCCGCCCCCCCCGCACCCCGCCGCCCGCCACCGCCAGGGCTCGGAGCGTCTGCCTCCTGTCCGTCTGAGCTGCGGCCTCCGCACGCTCCAAACCACACAGGAGAGTGCGCTCGTGTCAGAGGCACCCCTCCCTCCCCCGCCACTTGATTTACTGCTGTGCAACGTCGTGGCTCCCATGCTGATTGGATAATGGAAAGCTTGTTTGGGAGTCAGTTTCAGGGGCGGGGGGCACAGCAGTGGCAGACGCCCCCCAGCGCTCGATTGGCTGCTACGTAGAGTCTTGGCTCAGCTGATTGGATAACGGCAAGCTCATTTGGGAGCAATTTGCAGGGGCGGCGGAGGATGTTTGCGTCACACCCCCCCCCCCCCTCCGCCCCATCACCCCCACGAGTGTCGGCTCGTGCCCTGGGTCTCGGGAGCCACCGATCTGCCTATTAATCCCACCGAGCCCAAGGAGGCTTCTGCGAAAAGAGCGTGTGTCACTTCACGCTTCCCGGGGGAGAAAGAGCCCCGACGTCCAATACGAAAGTGCAAATGACTTTCAATAAGAAGCTCTGGGAGGAACAAACTCCATTTATTACTGAATTCACACAATAGCAAAAGAAAAAAACAGATTACTGCACCATTCTGTCAAAGCCCGTGGCCCATTTGTGCAGTTTCGCCCTACATATAAGAGAGCTGCTTCCTACAGAGACGCTACACTATGCGATGAAGTCATTTCACTGCAGCTTATTGTTCTTCCACAGCCAATGGCTCTTAACCAAGTGACTGTGTCCAGACGGCTCATGTCAACACGGTACATGAGCAGCACAGTGAGTCTACGTGCTTACCGTCTTTAATCACGCTCAACACCGACCAACACTGATGTGTATCAGCCACTTATTTCAGAGAGTGATATCAAATGTAAAATCCAGATGGCCCGTTCACGAGAGCCATCTGAGGGAAGGGGGTATTAGATCATTTATGCTTAATTTTCCTGAATCCCGGTTTTCCTGATATGACAAAATGTCGGGTAGATGTCTTACAATCCTCCGTTCCTCACAATATCCGCACTACCCTTTCAGTGCGGGGATTTGCACAACAAACACGTGCAGGTTGCCCTAAGTGACACACACTGAATCCTAAAGCTAAAGCACTCTGAGAAACAGAAAGCTATTTCCCTCCTACCGTAGCCCTTGCCAATGCCTCTCCCCCTCTTTCTGTCTCTCCACCTCCCTCCAGAACCCTGCACAGTTAATCAGCCGTAATTTCTAAACAGGAATGAATTGATTGTTTGACCAAACAGGCAAATGAAGCAATTAATCTCAGCCAAAGCTGTGAATGTATAACTCTGTTACAGCAGAGCCTACCTCTTCGGACAACACTGCGGGCCTGTTGCTTCGCAAACGATCAAACGACGTGTCCAATAATGCGGTCACCAGTGTAACCAGGTAACTGCCAAAATAAAGGAAACGCAGACATAAAGTGCCATAACGAGCCACCAGAACAACCTCAGTGCTCCGTGGCATAGATGCGACAAGTGTCTAGACCTCTATTCTAGGGGGATGCAACACCATTCTTCCATGAGAAATTCCATCATTTGGTGTTTTGTTGATGGTGGTGGAAAAAGCTGTCTCAGGCGCTGCTCCAGAATCTCCCATAAGTGTTCAATTGGGCTGAGATCCGGTGACTCAGGCGGCCGTGGCATATGGTTCACATCGTTTTCAATGCTCATCAAACCAGTGACCACTCCTGCCCTGTGGAATGGGGGCATTGTCATCCTGGATAAGACTACTTGCATCAGGATAGAAATGCTTCACCATAGGATGTTTCCTTTATTGTGGCAGTTTATCGTTCCCTGATCTGAATCCACTCAAGGGAAGCGGTAATTGTGATCCATGACGTTTTGGTTGTTGAAACCGCTGGTGTCAGACTGCATGACGGCACCAGCCCAAAGAGTGAGCACGACAATAATACTAACCATCATTCTGTCGACTGCCGGTGGAGCCAAACCAGTCACGAGCTCTTTGATATTGGGAGTGCATCAATTTCCAAAGTGGTCGGATAATGTTTTATGAGAGCTCATAAGAGCAAGGTCACCTGAGGAAGATGAACTGCCGTCCCCCTCCATCCTGCCTGCAGGCTCATTCATCATATTCACCCCCCCACCCCCCCCCACTCCACTCCACAGCCTCTCCCACAGGGCAGCCATCCAGCGCACGGCTCCACAGCTGCTCAAAACTGGGGGACACATGTGTGCATGTGTGTTTGTGTGTGTATGCGTTTGAGTGAATACGTGTGTTTTTGAATCTATGTGTGTATGTGTGTGTGCATGCATGTATGTGTATGCCTGTCTGTGTATTAATTCATCTGTATTTGTATATGTATGCATGCATTTGTGTGTGTGTGTGTGTGTGTGTGCATATGAGCGAAGGTGTGTGCATCTGGGTATGGGTGAATCTGTGTCATAAGTGTGTGTGTGTGCGCGTGTGTGTGTCTGTAAGTAAGCCTTTTGTTGCCTGTTTACATTTGGAGAACAAGTACACTGTGTGGGAGAGTGCTGCGATTGTTGCTATTTTCATGTTATGATTGCTCGCGTCTCCTGTGGGTAAACGATTAGTCACAGGCCCATCCAGGCGTTTCAGAGGGACCCTGCGGTTATCCCCTCTCCTCCGTCTCTGACCCAGCGGGACCTTATCACCCGCGGGCCCCCGGAAGGGGGCGTCCCTGCTCTGATCCCTGCGGCGGGGCGGGGGGAACAGAAGCAGGTTCATGGAGCCTCCCACGCGCTGGGCCGGCCTGTGGCTGCACGGCTATGAAACGGTGTAGCGCTGGCGCGCTGTCCTCTGCGACCGCTCGGCCTCCCTGAGGTCTCCGTCCTCCTCTCCATCCCCGCCGGCCTCCTCGGCTTCCGTCGGGAGTGTCTCAGAGGCGCCGGCTCCCCCTTTTGATGGTACAGGGCCCGCTGTCCTACCGTCCCGTCCTACACAGACGAGGTCTAACTAGGCCACCGTGCCGTTTCATCATCTCCTTTAATTGGAATTCTCAGATACTCTCCAGTAACTATCGTTAAGCTTTCCAACGTGCTATATTTAGACAATCAAGACTGTCCAATTAAAGCAACATCTTTCTAAAAATCGGATCATGTGTTTTTTGTTTGGGGTTTTCTTTGCTCTTTTTTTGTTCAGAAAGCCTCGGCTATTAGATTTAATTTGCACAATGAGTTGGGGAAGGTTTGAAACCACTGTTGCTCTCAGGACAGACACAGCCTGGAGTGTGTGTGTGTGTGTGTGTGTGTCATTTTTCATTTTTTTTGCATTTAGCAGATGCTCTTATCCAGAGCGACTTACACAGTTTACATTTCTTTACATACAATCCGTTTATACAGCTGGATATTTTACTGAAGCAATTCAGGTTAAGTACCTTGCTCAAGGGTACAACGGCAGTGTCCCCACCTAGGAATCGAAACTGCAACCTTTGCGTTACAAGCCCAGTTCCTTAACCATTATGCTAACACTGCCGTGTGTGATATAAACGTGCACATGCATACAGCGTCTCCATTCCCATGCTAACCCTCATGAGCACATTGTTGAATTGCCCGCCTTCATGTGCACAACCCAACCGGATGATCAGCTCGAGCACGCCATAAACACCGCTCAGCCCCTCCCCCTCCTCCCCATTCCTGTCCAAAACAAAACATCAGCCACCCACCCCCACCCAGCCCTGCTGGCCCAAAAATAAACCCACACCTTCCCGTTTTCCCAGCATGCACCATCTCAAAGGCAGAGAAAACCGAAAAGGAGGGCATCTCGCAACATGGCATCGCTCACGGATGGCGTGTTATTTTGTCCTCAGCTCACAAAAGACACAACAGGCTGGCAACAGCGGTGGTTTTTTCGTTGTCCTAGAACAAAAAAAAACGAACTGAGGTGATTTACGGCTAGGGCCTGATTTAGATCGCAAGGGTGCCAGCTCCGGGTCCCCGTGTCTCAAATCAAAGGGGGCGCTGCCATTAGTGGCTCCATTACTGGGGCAAAGCTCAAGAGCAACAGGGGAGCGTTCGGATTCATTGTCGGTTTCACCTTCAGCGAGTGGAAAATAGCAAGACTGGGGTGACAAAGCGTCCATTCAAATCTCTATATCTTGAGGGCTATTTGGTGTGTGCTGCTTTTAATGCCGTACTGTTACGGATTCCGAGGAGCCTCTTGAGGGATCAAGGTTGGTCCGTCTTTCCCACGAGAGGGAAATACCCGCCCTCCCCCCTGTAGTTTGGCCCGGGGCCAGCACCCAGTCTCGGCCCTTGCATCACTTCCTGAAAACTCTTGAGTCATGTGACCTAGATAGCCCTCAATGATGTCATTGTCGGCCATGGAACAATAAAGAGTTTGACTAAATCACTCCCAAAACCGTGACTTTTTTAAATAGTCTACGTATCCTGCTTCCTTTTCCGCTGTGTGTACTGTGATCTGTAGAGGTATTGTGTTCTGTCTGTGAGTGTGTGTGTGTGTGTGTATGTGTGTGCGTGCCGATGTTAGAATCTCTGCAAAGCACAGCAAAAGAATAAATGTAAAACTCAAAAGAAAAATCAATACATCATCACATTCTTAATTTTAATATGCCCTCAGCTCAGCTGGAAGAGCAGCGGGACAATGATACTCCAGAACGGTGGAAAGCACAGCACTGTATTTTCCTTCATCCCGATTCATTTTCTTTGGTCTACCATCCAACTCTGCCACTGCAATTACAGTATCCAGCAATCTGTTTGTTCCATGACATTGAGGAGCCTAGATAGACTGAATTGCCTATTCTCACCATTAAATATTATTATGTTCTTATTGTAATGAAATAACCCTGCCATAGAGGAAGGCATGGGGGGACATCTTGTATGTTCATATCCTTCTCTTTGGTATGCTTTATCTCACTGACTACTGACATTGGTATGTATATATATACTGTACTGTACATATATATATATGTGTGTATACATAATGTATTCATTGTATATACCAAGTTCAGTATTCACCCCATGAATTGCAAATAATGCTATTCATTTTATCGAAATAATCAAAATCTGCGTGTACAAAATCCATGTAGAGGCTGAAAGTCAGCAAAACATATATAAATTGAGATACTGCCCACATATGTAAGTATTCACAGTCATTACTTGGTAGGAGCACCTTAAATACTGATGTGATTGGTCTTATTGCTCTCTGCCAGCTTTGCACAATGGGATGGAGATTTTGTTCCTGGTAAAATTGCTCCAATTCTGACAATGTTTTCAGGGGGGAATCTTAATGGACAGCAATCTTCAAGTCTTGTCATAAATGGTCTATTGAATTCAAGTCTGGACTGTTACTGGGCCAGTCAAGGACAGTCAAATCGCTCAGAACCATGCCATCTCTTTTCAAACCAATCCAAAATCACCCCAGCCTGACAAGGTTCTTGTGGAACATTAATGGACTTCAATTTTCAAGTCTCCACATGTCAGAATCCTGAATCATGTAAGCTACATCACTTCAGGTAGACATTGGGATGACAGGTATGCCATCCGCCAAGTTACGGGTTGGCAGGGCATACCCTGTACCTATACAGCACAGAGAGTTTGCTGAGACTTTTCAGGGTTTATATAAGCTATAACACTACTGCATAACCCAAGGAGGGAGGGTTTTTGGTAGGTTTGCTGTGCTAGACTGCGCTCTTATGAAATTCCAGAGGGACATCACGGCAGTGGGGCAGGCTTACAAATAGGATTTGGCATTGCAAATAAGTAAGTAAAGGAAATATAAGGAAAAAGGTTTGCCTTAAATTTCTATTTGTTTGGACTTCTTATGTTTAAACCATTCCAGTGCTGGCTTCGTCGTGTACTTGTGCTTGCATCATTGTCCTACCGAAAATGTGAATTTTCAACGTAGTTTCATTCTTGGCTCATTCGAGCAGGTGTCCCTCTAGGTTCGGCCTGCACTTACATTTTTCCCCTCAATGCTGGTGTAGTAAAGTTTAGAGATGTCAGTTAGCAAGGCGACGAACGGTACAGACTGTGACGTCACTGCTGGTGAGGCAATAAGGGTGGGTGCGGATTTTCCTTGCCTGGGGACCTTGGTCTTTAGCTCAGCGGGCTAATCTGTATCTCTCGCCTCACTTCATTGGCTACTTGGGAGATCAAAATCCCTTGGTATTAGCGTGAAGGGCAGTGAATGGAACAGCTCCACAATACCACCAGTCTATCTTCAAACTGAGCAGACTGGCCAGATTACTCCGTTCCACAACCTTGAGGTGACTTCCCTGGTCGCTCCTCCCAGCCACGATGCCGGTCTGTTCTGGCCCCCCAGTGGTGGAATGATTTCCCACAGGGGTCAGGACACCAGAATCACAGAATCACCTTCTGTCACAGACTAAAGACTCACCTCTTCAGAGACTTGCTTTCTTATTCATTGAATTAATTCGGGTGGTTTAGGTTTAATTATTAGCATTTTCCACCTGTGGTATAAGGAATATTGTTAAGATTTGTGCTATACTTAGTCTATGGGTAGTGCTTCAGTGATGGTGAGTGTTTGTCAAGCTTAGTCTATGTCACTGTGCTCACATTACATTACACACACAATTACATTATTGGGGATGCACTTGCATTGTAAGTCATTCTGTGTAAGGGTGTCTGCTAAATGAGCGCATTGTAAAATGCAACGCATCTCTTGTTGCACGGGAGTGGCCAGCAGGGTCGCGGTTCGAAGCCCGCAGCAGACCTACTCGCGTTGCACTGACACGCTTCCCTGTTTCTGCTGAGGAGAAACATCCCCGTAGCATGACGTTGCTTACCCTCGTGCTCGACAGCTGGGATGGCGATGACTGAATGATGTTCTCTGCCGGGTTGGCACCAGAAGTAACACTTTGACCAACAGGAGTCACATTTGTTGCCCTGTCTCACCACAGAGCCATCTGCCACATGTCCACAGTATCGTTTACACACTTTGTCCCAAACCCCCAATACGAGATTTTAAGATGTCCTGTCTAACCAGAGCCGTCCGCCACATGTCCACAGTATCGTTTACACTTTGTCCCAAACTCCCAATACGAGATTTTTAAGATGAGACTGTTTTCAGTAAGGGCTCCTTTCCTTGCCTCTCTGCAAAGTTGTTGATGTATGGATGTCGACTCCAATGATTTAACTTCTGCCTATCTTTAGAAGCTACTGTTGGCTTGACAAAGGATTCCCTAATGATTTTCTTGCTGCTCAGTTTGGAAAGGTAGTGAAGATCTGGGAAGGACTGGGTGATACGAAGCATACTGCGTTCCTTTATGGGTTCACTTCAACATACTCCAAGGGTACTTTGAAATGGTGATGATGAAATTTTCCTGCAACCTTCTCCTGATTGCTATGATTTTTCCACCATGTTATCCTTGACTTGTTTCAAAAAGCCTCCTGGTGTCTCATGCTTGGTGTTGTGCATAACTAATGAAGTTGTAGCCTGGCATTCAATATCTAACAGACGCCGTGTTTAATCAACGGTCATCTTAAACTACTTTGATCACAGGCAGACACAGTCCGCGACTCTAATTCTGTGTCCTTTCAAAGGATACCTGGACTGACTTAAGGGTTACTGCAGAAAAAAGGTTGAATATTTACACAACTGAGAATCATCTCATTTATTTACACCATTTTGGATTGTGTTTATTGGCAAGTTGAGTACATTCTAAATATAAATCACATTTGAAAGATTCACAATGCAGGTTCAGATGGAAAGCTGTGCAGGAGGGTGAATATAAATGTATCTATATATTTATATTTCTATATAGTAAAGCCCCACATTGTGACCGTAGCAAAACCTTCACGGAGGGGTAGGGACTGTTGAGCGCACTTAAAGCTACAGGTGGTGGAAACACAAATATGATATGACTATGCTACTCTGCTCTGTAGAGTTTTCAACGAACCATTCTTCACAACGATGCTCACATCATAGATTGAAATTCGCAGTCAATTGATTTAAGAGTTCCTCGCCTGTTTAGCCTCGCACCTCGAGCTAATGCCTGGACATCACGATCCAGGAGTACGCGCCTCCGACCACAGTTGCCCTTTGCTGGTGACGCCTTTCTGGCAGAGTCCCATTGCAACATCACCATGCCGACATCACCGTCTTCATCACTGAAGCTCCTGCTAAACGCGGCCCAACAATCATCCCTTTCAAAGTCACTCTGGTCTCGCCTTCCAGTTAAGCTAGCCATGATTATAGGCAACCAGGCCTGCCCAGCATTTCTGCACACGACCATGAGCATGCTGGGACGTTAATCTCTTAATCAACTCAGACAGCCTGCTTTCGATATGCTTCGTGTCCCTAATTTACACAAGTGTTTCCACCTTTTTGGCCTACGATCACACTATTCAAACAGCACTAATGCTCTTTGCATGCTGTAATTCACCTACTGCATGCTATTTTGCTATTAACGCCCCCAAAAGGCGGAGCGCGCTTGCAAGGAGCTGGTGGTAAACAATGACATTTTCAGACCGACCCTGGGTCCACACACACAGACCTATTTGATATTCAGGGGGTTTCGAAAGAAGCGGCGCTGCTTGCCTGAAGAGAGGGTTTTGTCTGAGAAGCTATTTCTGACATCGGGCTGTGTGGTGATGGGAATGATCACGCTCTCGATCTCCAACAATTTAATTTATGCATCATCTTGCAGTGCTTTTTGAACAGAGAAAAAGGAGTGGGGGGCAAGGGGGGGCAGGCCATGAATAGAATTTGAATTGAAGTTTTGAGTTTCCTCTTCTTGAACAGAAGTCCCAGTGTAATTCCTTGGGATAGAGGTCTCTTATGAATTAGCTCCAGTACAATAAATACAGACTGAAAGCCCTGTGACATCTGTCTGTCTACTGATCTCCTATCCTACAGCCCGAATATCTCCTGGGGGGGGGTGAGGACCTGAGACCATAATTTTTTCCACCTTGCCTTTACAACACTCAGAAAAGACCTTGCTATGAATCTCATTTGCTCTTTCCAACCGAATAAGTTCATGAATCCGAATTCTCATTTTATTTTTTTCTTCCACTGGAGGCAATTTGAGAAAAATATGCTTGCTGAAGGGCTGTAGCAGCAGAGCCCTCTATGATATGCTGTCTTCCTTTAAAATGTGTCAAGATTTTTTAGTTTTGGGGGAAAGAGACAGAGAGGAACGGAGAAGAAAGCGAGAGATGAACACAGCGCTGCCGAGCGAGTCATGGTGGAGATGGACTAATTAAAGCAGCCATAATTAGAGCTGGTCCTGACAAACAGGAAGAGACTTTCATCTAGCTCTCCCAGAACATCTTTCTACCTCTCCCCCTCTCTCTGCTGAGCGCGTTCAGGCTTCTCCGTTTTCAGCATAAAGCATGCTCTACTTTATCTGACTCGTAGTAAACCCTAAGTAGCGTTTACCATTTAAACTGGGGCGAAAGACAAACAAACACTTACTCCTCTAGCTCCACGAAAAGTGCATTTCCTGTTTGCCCTCTTGCAAAATGTCAAAATGAAAACGAAGACGGTGATAATTGTGCGTTTCTTGCAACAACGCGATGGAGGCACAGGTTACGAACTGGCGCGAGGAGCACAATCAAAGTGAGAGCAATTTCAGGAGTGAAAATCCCTCTATAAATAAACATGTACGTTTCAAAATGCCAGCCTCGTGTCATTTTAATAGCCTTGGCGAAGCGAAATGAAGAAATGAGATATTGTCTGTAATGAGGTTTTAAATCCACATTGTGGCAGGTGGAAAGGGTCCAAGAGGTTTTTCGTTGCTGTCGTTGTCGCCGTCGTTGTTGTTGTTATTCTAGACAAATGCGGCACTGGCTTGCAAAATGACTGGAGGGTTCCGCATTAACTGTGTAGACCTGTGCGAGAGGCATCGTTTATCTTCCAACTTCACGCAAACTCTAGAGCTACTTGGCGCCGGGTCCAAGCTGGACTCATCCGTGCCAACAAGTCCTGGAGCTAGAGATCTTGCGTTACATCTCTGAATGATTCAACTGGGATGATGTTTCAAAGGCAACGGTTAGCTTGTCAAAATGACTACAGTGTGATCTTTTGCTGAATTGACATCAAAGAGTAATGGGCCTGAGCCTACGTATGATGCGTGTCACATGACTGAGGCATGCACTGGGGATTTGGGATGACCATGGAACCCCGGAGCTCCATGGAGAGAATATCTCTACTGCTCTTGGCATTTCGGCGGACGAAGCGACGAGTGGAGACGTGCGTCCGTGCATGTGTGCGCGTGTGTGTGTGTACAAATGAGTCTGGCACATACGCCGATCTGTGCCTGTGTGGGTGCATGCAAATCTGTGCTTGTGCGTATGCGGGCATGTGCGAGTGTGCGTCACTATGTTTTATATTTCAGCTGTCAGATGTATTAATCAGCCAGAGTGAGTAAAGTGGACTGTTCGTAGCTTTGAGGGAAAAAAGTGAGGTTTATTCGAAGTGCCCTGTTTGTTTAAACAATAAATAATTACTCTGTTGGCAGGAGCTGTTGTTTATCAATACAGCAGTTAGGAGTTAAGATGAAGATGACTATCGCACTGCGAGTTTATGCTACAACTTCCTGTTGAACTGAAAGGATTCTGGCAGCACAGTTGGCCCCTGCACGTCTTCACACAGTGAAACGCTGCCATCGTGTGATCGCAAGTCGGGACTACAGCCACGTCCAACCCTGGTTCCTTAGAGCTCTCTGGCAAAAGGCTCAGATTAATTTGAACTTCAAAGCGTTTTGTCACTGACTTAAGTAACAAATGTAATGTTGTGTTCAAATGTTTTTTTATTTCTCTCCCAGCATTATACATTGATTTCAACAACTGTCATGCTCAAAATGTTTTGTTCAAAATGAAAAAATATATTGGGGGAAAAAAACACCTGCTCAAATATGCTGTTCAAGGTTAAGGACAAAATGCATGTTATATTGAATCTAGCCCTGGCCTGTCTAATCTAATCTAATCAAAACTGGACATCAAATGTGCTCAGCATCATGCACTTCTTGGAATACAGTATTTTAAAATTAAGATCTAAAACGAGGGACATCATTCCTCTTCCAGGCAAAGAAAAAAACATTGGCCTTTTTTTAGGACATTCATCTTTTCAGAAATATTTTGAGGGCATAACAAACAGTGGACAGATAATAACACATAAACATCCCCAATTAAGTGGAAAATGCAGTAGGTGTGAAAGGGATTTAAAGGGATATTCTGCCCAAAAATCTAAATTTAGTAATTTACTAGATATGTTGGGTGTTGCCAATCTGTCCAGATAGTTTTGTTGTTCACATTCTGCTTCTTTACCTATCTCACACACATAAACAGATGGCAAAATCACCTCAGACAATCTTTGATTCACCTCCTTTGGTCTCATAATAAAACTTTGTAAAATGTAAGAGTTTGAACCAAAGGCTGAAATAAAAATATTTTAGCTTATCTTCAAGCAAATGTCAAAATAACTTTCAAAGCATTCCATTTCCCCAGTAATGTTTTTTTTTCTACCAGGACATCACTGGCTTCAAGATAAGTTCAAATATTACCATTTCAGCCATCAAAATATTTACAGCTTCAAAGAGTATTGTGAGACCAAATGAGGTCAATCAAATATGATGTGATTTTGCCACTGACTTCAATTACATTTACTTACTAAGTAAGTAGTGAATCATGACATTTAGACTTTTTGTGCATGGAATGTCCCTTTAACAGTGTCTCTCGGTCTCTCTCTCGTCCGTATCCTCCTCTTTGTCATCTCCTCTCTCTTCTCTCACAGCCCTGCAGCACTCAGTCATCTCTCCCTCCAGCTCTTCCCTGGCCTCCTGCAACTCTAGAGTTAAGCACTCTACCCTTCTCTTCAGCTCCTGAAGTCTTTGTCTGGGAACAACACAATTTGCGGAAGGACAAACTATTACTTCTGGGCTAAATCACTTAAAATAGGTCAAAGCTACCAGACTCCTTTGTGAATGTCAGAAACAGATCTCACCGTGGACTGTGGAGCTTTGAAACACCTCCACTACGATGCCTGACTATTTTGGGCCAGTTTTTGTCACTTTAAATAATCCAAATAATGGCACAACTTGCCCTTGAAGGAGAGTGGTGCCAAATTCACTGAATATGTTCATCTTTAGCTGTTAAAGATATTACCACAATAAGCTCCACAAGCTATAAATGGTAGAAAACAGGTTTAAAAATGGTATTCCAAAAGTATTCTTCCTAAAGACGACTACATCAGTCCATAATATCCAATATCAAATGGCTTTACCAGCAAGCAATTAAGTAATTTATAAAGTTAATGCAGTATTGGTAGATACAGTTACATCCTCAAGTACAAGAAAGTGCTCCTGAATGTGAATTGAATTAAGATCACTTTATTCAATTGTCCCTTTCAGTCCCTGCCTATGAAGGAGACACTTTATATGATGGGCAAGACACAGACGTAATTAACAGAAAATTGCTTTAAAATGCGTCATGCAGTCGAAGTGCATTCAGATAAAAAATAGATGTCTTCCCATGTGACGTTAAACAAAGCCGCTAAAAGACTCAACTATGCTGCCTAAATGCACAGGCTACTTTCATTTATTTATTATTTCATTCAATTTTTGACCTTTTCACCTTTAGATTTGACCTTTAACAAGGTAGGTTAACTGAGAACTCAATTCTCTTTTGCAGTGATGACCTGGGGGGAATCAAAGTGGTTATGAGGGAGAGCGTAGGCAATCAGGCATGGGGGGGTAATTATGTGGGCAGATGTAGAGAGGTTTTTAGAAGGGCATTTGACCAGGACACAGAGGCTTAACACCGCTACTCTTTCGAAAAGTGCCACGGGACCACAGGGAGCCAGGACCTCTGCTTCACTTCTTTCGAACGAGACGTTAAACCAATGTAATTACAGATATGAATAAATATCATGCGGTCGCATGCTGTCCGGTATTCTCAAAGCGCTCGAAACATCACACAGTCACGTACAGTGCCACCCGAGATTCCCTCTTCACATTAGTTCTGGCTGAGGGGGGAGAGAGGCCAATTGCACTGCCTAGCCAATTAAACAGAGAGGAGATTATGAAGACAAACTGAGTGTGACTACAATAGCAGATAGCCACGGCACAGGTGCAATACCGATGCCATTATTAAAGCACTGCGATAACTGTTTTGTGTTTATTATCTCAGGGACAAATGTTGAGGTCACGCACACTACAAACCCTTTTCAAAGGACATCTCAGGTCTGCTGGCAATAACAGGGTTTAGCATGATATTCCAATCACCCCATGTGTATATCAATTGTGGGCATTCTGTATACGGGCCTACCTCTTTGCATTCAGTTTCCTGAGGAATTCCAATGTCTTTGTTGGACAACTCTTTCCCTAAGGAAAGAAAAAACACTATTTTGAAAAGATCCTTACAGAAGTACAATGATTAACATTGTAAATAACTACATAAACAGAGCCTAATCTTAGGCCTCCATAACTCCCTACAGGATATTTACACTGAGAATGAATGACATTTCTAATATAATTAAAAATACACATTTTAAAGCACTACAATTACAATTGATATATATGTGTATATTGCCAATGTATTTGTAAAAGATATTCAAAGTAAATTTACAATGCGTTGTTGGGATTTTGCCAATGCACCTTTAAAGAGATGCCGGCATGTTGCATAGTAATGCAATGTGAGCAAATTGCCAATGTATTTGCAATGTATTGCCAAATTGTTACTGCGTCGGTAATGAATGTGCAATGAATTGCTAGACATTGGCAGGACAGGGAGCACATTTTTATAGATCTGACAACGAATTGCAGTTTGATCTGACTCAAAGCCTAATATATGTGTAAGATATAAACCATCAGATACAGCGCAATGTACAAGAATATATGGCTGTTGGTGATCGGTGAGGCCGAAAGCTAATCGACTAATCGTGGTCTTCAATCAAAAGCCTGAACCCACGCCGGCTAGGGTGAGCAGATTCTAACAGTCCAAATGCAGGACGAGCAGGATGAATTCCTGAGACATTGTGTGATGGGTAATCAAAATAACAAAGGGGGGACGGGGGGTGTGGTGCTGATATTATTGAGCTGGGGGGAATCATATTTCTATATGTAAATGTTCTTATTTTATTTCATTTACAATGCGGGAATAACCCAAACAATGAAGAGAGAGAAACAACGTTTGATGATATTGCTGAGTGGGGGGGATCACGTACATTTTACATTGACATTTTAGGCATTTAGCAGATGCTCTTATCCAGAGCGACTTACACAATTTACATTTCTTTACATACAATCCATTTATACAGCTGGATATTTTACTGGAGCAATTCAGGTTAAGTACCTTGCTCAAGGGTACAACGGCAGTGTCCCCACCTGGGAATCAAACCTGCAACCATTGCGTTACAAGGCCAGTTCCTTAACCATTATGCATAACACTGCCGCCAATAATATAACGTACGTTATTCAAATGCAGCTTCTGTTGTTGCGGGATGCAGGACGTGCCAAAATGCGGAACAATCTGGTCACCCTAAAACCGGCCCATCTGGGATAAGATTGGAGACCCCCCTGCACCGGCTCCTTCCTTCACTGAGTAGTAACCTGCTTGTGGACACCTGCTGGGTCTGACCTGTTCTGGGTGTGGCTGCCCGCCGGTGTCCCGAGCGTGGGGCCTGCCAGATGGCGACTGGAGGCCGAGCAGTGAGCTCATCACGTTCACCAGTGTCTCTATCAGCTCCGGGCTGCGGGGCCGCTGGGGATCGGGGGCGGGGCCTCTGTCCCGGGACTCAGTCGAACCCGCCGGCCCCATTGGCTGGATTCTGGCCTTTGGGCGCGCCCGCTTGAAATCCGCCCTATCTCCCGATGCTGGATCTGAGCAAGGAGCGACAGAAAGAGAACAATCATAACTCATGTTTATATTTAGGCATTTAGCAGATGCTCTTATCTGGAGCCGTTTATATGGGTTATGCTTTTTTTTGTTTTGTTTTAACATACAATCCATTTTCACAGCTGGATACTTTACTGAAGCAATTCAGACAAGTGCCTTGCTCAAGGGTACAACTGCAGTTCGGTTACATTTCCATACACGCGCGGGAAACATGAGCGATCAGTGTTGTTGACCCACAGACAAACTGATCTTTTTGAATCTATGACATTTTAGCTGCCGTAATAAATTATTTAGCTGAAGCACACGGCATATCAAGCATCTACAGTTAACTGCCAAAATAAAGGAAACACTTGAGTAAATTAAGGGTTCTGGCTGCTGTTATGATGTGGGGTGCGCTTTCCTGCCATGGATTAGGTCCACTCCACCCCCTAGAGGGCAAGGTAAGCACCAATAAATACAAAGCCATTCTGAGTGATCACCATCATCCTGTGGTGAAGCATTTCTATCCTGATGGGAGTGGTCTCTTCCAGGATGACAATGCTCCCATCCACAGGGCACAAGTGGTCACTGAATGGTTTGATGAGCATGAAAACGATGTAAACCACATCCTGCTGAGCATTTTCCACCACCATCAACAAAACACCAAATTACGGACTTTCTTGTGGAAGAATGGCATTGCATCCCTCCAATACCCCCAGACACTTTATTTTCACAGTCACCTATACCCCTGTTATGTTATAGTCAGTTATCTGTAACCCTGCTGTCCTGAGTTACAATTATTACATTCCATGTAGAAATCATATGCAACTATGAACTAGGATAGTTATACAGGTTATATAACGTGGACAATGCCAATCCTGAAAATGTAAAACCTGCACTGGTTTACTTATAGGTTACACAGGAAAGGGGGAAACTATGGATGCTACACTGGCTTAACTTGGTTTTCAGACCGTATCGTATGCACTTTGTAAGTCGCTCTTGATAGCATCTGACAAAGCATTTAAATATAATGAAGAGACTGCTGTTGTCATTGCCAAGGTCTTGTGCCGCTTCACATACTGTCGACTGTGGTTCCGCCGGCACGGTCTCTGGAGTGCGACTTGGAACGTGCCGCTCCCTTCTGACCCCCAATCCTCTGCGCTCCTGCCGCATTGTCTCTGGTCCTGGCCTCTTCCACCGCAGCGCCGTCCCTGCTGGCACGCTGCTGCGTTCGGGCCCCCCGATGGCCCCTGGTGTCCCCTGAGCTGTCGGGGCCACTCCTGCTGAACAAGGTCTTCCTGGGTGTGGCTTTCGGGGGTGCCGTTTTTTTGGTCTTTTTGGCGCTTGGTGTGCTGCGGCGTGCCGCGGGGGAGCTGTCGGACCGAGAGCCACAGTTGGAGGAGAGCCAGAAGTCATCTTCGGGCATGGGAGTGCCAGGGGGGCCGTAAGCAGGATCGGAGCCGTTGCCCGGGGGGCTCATCCCCCGCAGCGCCCTGTGCGGAGGTGAGGTGACCCAGGCGTTAGAAGCTGAGGATTGGCCCTCTGCTGCCCTAATGGCAGCCCTGCTTCTGCGGTCCAGGGGGGGAGCCCCGGAGGGCCGCGATTTAAGGCTGCTGGGTTTGGAGAGAGGAGCGGTATTAGCGTGGGACTTTTTCCTGTCGCCGACGGTGTGTCTCGGTGGCTCTTGGCTCTTGGCGTTGCGAACGGCGGGAGGGTATTCGGGAACGCTGGCAGGTGACTTTGAGCGAGGTCTGGTATGGAGGTAGGGTGCGGCCCCTACGGAATGGCGCTTGGTGCCCAACTCCCCCCCAACCGTGTTTTTGTAACGGCGCCCCGCAGGTTTCTTGTTCGGCGTCGTCTCGCGAGCCGTGACCACGGAGAAGACAGCGGAACCCGCTGCCGGCGAGTTCCGGAGAGACGAGGAGTAGGAGGACGGGAGGGACTGGGGTCTGCGCTTGGTCTTTGGATCGCTCCTGGGTGCCAAGGCAGAGTTCGCAGCAGCAAGCGCTTTCATCCCTCCAGCGGAGGCACTGGGGGAGCCCTTAGCTCTGGTTGATGGCTTCCCTGTTGCGCGAGAAGACGCTGCGCTATCGAGCAGTGGAGAACACTGACAGACCGGACAAACATCACAGCTTAACGTTTGGGGAGGGGGGGTCTTCGTTTTTGGAGATTTTTTGTATCTGTGAGGCTTGTCTACATGAGACGGCCCAGCAGCTGCAGCATCGTCGGGGAAATGGGCATTGTTCTGCTTTTTTGCAGTCTTCGAGAGTGAGGCGCTTTCAGTGAGAGTTTTTGCAGAGTGTTTATTGCCCAGATTTGTTTCTGATGTTGTCTTACGGGCTGAAGATTTCTTGGCAGTTTCATCAGCCCCTGAGGGCTTGGGCTTCAGAGTGCAGTGCCTCGTTAGTTTTGAGGTTTTGCCGGCTAGAGCAAAAGGAGTCGAAACTGCAGTCTTCGCTGGGCACGGGCATTTCTTATTTATGACACCGCTCTGCTTTTCTGACGACGGCACGCCGAGCAAAAGGGACGTCTTCATTTCAGCCGACTTGCGGAGCGAAGCACTCGGCAATTCTGCATTCTGCCTCGCTGGTGATTTCTTAAGCCCTGCGGGAGGTGTTTGTTGCCCTGGTCCTAGGAAGTAGACATTCTCTCTTGACCGAAAACCGACTTTCTGCCTCAGACCCACTGGTAATTGAGTGTAAGTGGGATCCTTCGCTTTTTGCAGCAGTTAAATATTTAATCTCCAACGCTGCCTTGGCCTTATCTTTCAGGCTTGGATTTGACTCTTTAGTCTTCTTGCCAGCCGGAGAGCGGGCCATTTTAGAGCTGTCGGAGGACAGATTACAATTCTTGAGTGCGGTTACGGAATTACATTTCGTGCCTGTGTTTGCTAGATACCCGCATGCGTCCGTAGACCTTTTAGAATCAGATACTCTGCCAGTGACTGCCACATTCCTAGCTAGTGTTATCTGCTTTCTAAAGGAGGTTTCAATTGACAAACCCAGGCCAGTGTTGCGATTTTTACACACTGGAGCAGAGCTGGTGGGTGGAGCGGTGTCGGGGTGGGAATCCTTGGCTAATGATGTGCTGCTGACAGCTGAAGCAGTGGCACTGTGTGAATTTTCATCTAATGAAGTATTGCAAGTTGCTGGCGCAGTGCAAGTGTGTGAGTCTATAGCTGTGGTGGAGGGGCAGGGGATTGGAGCAGTGTCAGTGTGTGAATCTTTAGAGGAGCAGGGGATTGGAGCTGTGTCAGTCTGTGAGCCATTAGAGGAGCAGGGCATTTGAGTGTGAAGAGCTGTGGACATATGGGCCAGTGGATCAGTGCTTTGGACCATGGAGCTGGCAGTAGGGGTATGGACAGGCGCCTGGGTAGGGGCATGTGCGGTGTGGGTGGGTATGGATAGGGGTATGGACAGGGGTACAGGCAGGCGTGTGGGTAGGGGTACAGACAGGTGCGTGGCTAGGGTACAGGCAGGCGTGCGGGTAGGGGTACAGGCAGGCGTGCGGGTAGGGGTACAGACAGGTGCGTGGCTAGGGGTACAGGCAGGCGTGCGGGTAGGGGTACAGACAGGTGGGTGGCTAGGGGTACAGACAGGCGTGCGGGTAGGGGTACAGACAGGTGCGTGGCTAGGGGTACAGGCAGGCGTGCTAGTAGGGGTACAGACAGGTGCGTGGCTAGGGGTACAGACAGGCGTGTGGGTAGGGGTTTGGCCAGGGGTGCTGTTTGCACCGGTGTCTGAAACCGGGGAATCGGAACTGCTGCTGTCCAGCTTCCAGGACCGGCGGACGGCCCTTTTTTGGCGGGAGTTGGACGGCAGGTGGCTCCTGTTCGACTGCGGGCTCCGCTTCCTCTTCTTACTGCAGGGGGCAGTGGAGTCGGCGCTGCCCGTCATGCTGCAGTGGACCAACAGGCTGGTGCACGGACCTGCAAGCAGAAAAATTGTCACTTTGTCCTTTGATTTCAGTTGGGCAGAAGCCCCACAAAGTCCTGTTAAAACAGATACTTATTCTTTGTGACAACACCCCCAATAAAATGTACAATGTGCATACTGTGTACGTAAGTACATAATAATATCCTACATGTACAGTATACACATACATTTATTAAGTCAAAATATAAGGAAAGTATACTTTTTTTAAAGTAAAGTCATGCCATGTTATCAAGGTGAATTATTACAAAGAAAACTATTACTGCTGCTTTCAATTGATGTCAGTACAACTAAGGCAGCTGAGCTGCTGCTCTGCAGTAAACGGTTCGAAGAAATTAACATTTTGAAGCAATGAAAATATAACAACGCAAAACTCCATATACTCAAGTATATCTATAGGTTTGGCGTGCTACTGAGTAAAGACTACACAGTCCTCATCAAACCAGTGATTAACAAATTAAATTACTGTTTCCATAACAACGAGTTATGAGTTGGCTGAGCGGATCCCTTTCTGCTTCAAACTCCGGACTCAAGATTTGACATGTTAAATCTCTGACACCACAGCAGCCATCAGCAGACCTTTTTAAAAAATCTGAACAGGCCCTTATGCAGGATTCTCCCCACAAAATGTCCACTTTCACCCAAACACACTTTGCTTTAATGGACAGCAGATCAGAACTAAATTAGTCAAAGTTGTCATCAGCTGACAGAAACGGGTAAGTTCAGCTGTGGTGTAATTAAAAAATATATATTATGTAATATGTAGCGTTACGTACACTCATTAAGGTAATGCTACATATTTAATATATGAAGATGTAACCAGAGTGAAGGATGAGCCTTCCCTTCTCCACAAATGTATGGAGTGATTTCAAGTGTGTAATGAGTGCCGCATAATTGATGCATTCAGTTTAGAGAGACAGTGACTGTGTGTAGGTGTGGATGCCAGAGCCGGGAATTGCTCTACCTTGGTTAATTAAGGCTACTTTAAGTGAGAGTCCTGACAAGGTATGGACCAGCATTGCCAGCTTCATCTCTGTCAGGCAAATTGGCTAAATTGTCACTGATTTCAGACTGGCTTGTGGGATTGAAAAGTTTTAGTTTGTTGGTGACTTTTTCCCTCCTAAAATCACATTCACTTATAAAAACGCACACTTTTGAGCTGTAGTGGCAAGATGGACTCATTGCTCGGCCGAAAGTTGTGTTTCCATAGTGATTCGTTTTTTGGAAGAAGCCAGCTGGCAGTTTTAGGAACGGTGTTGTGGGGATCGGCTTATATTTTGTCCGTGCAACATCATGGCTTTAGCTTCTTTGGCAGGCAGATACCGTCACTTTGGATTGGGGTTTTTCAAGCCTGGCAGCCCTGGTCAATAGGGACAATATGCTTTCTGGTTGTGGATTTTTACAATAATAATGTTGCAAACAGCTCCCTTCTGTTTTATTGACAGTGCATCGGCCAGCACTCTCGCATGCCCCTTTTAAAAAATGTTTCTCCCTATTTTCAAATATATTCATTTTTCATATAGCACATGCATCACACTGTCAAATTACCACACAAAAAAAAAGAAATAAACATTATGTACCTGTCTTCAGAGTACCGTCTTCAAGGGTGTACATTTTTATCTGGGAGATACGAAAAAAATCGGAACAGAAAAAACAGACAGATTTAGTCTTAATTAGGATAATTACAGACAGTCTAACAGATACAAATGCAAAATGCGTAAATTGAAGAAAGCTCAGCCTGTTATCATTAAAACAGCACCTTGATTTACCATCTGTTCTTTTCTGCCTGTGACAAAAGAATCCATTTCCAACAAGCTTTTGAATGCCCACACTTCAATTGCCTCTGGCAATATTACATTTTATTGACTAAAGCTCTGCACAACTTCATTGGATTTGTTGTGATGTGCTGTTTAAATTGCAATGCTGTACGGCTCTGTATACATATCACAGAATCGTGATTCATAAATCCTCTCAAGTAATGCTTAAGTATCACCTGCAGAATAAGAATGAGACAGAATAATCCATGCATAGTTAACAAAACAAAAGTACCTATAAACTCAATTAAAATTAATTCAAAAGAAAGCCTTGCACAATGGATGTAAAAAATGTATGTACCAGGGATAATGTACTAGGGTCAAACACTTCAAAATACCTTTAGGCACGAGTAAAATTCCAGCAGATTACTGACAATTTTAACAGAAACGTCCATTTTCACTTATATTTTCACTTAACAGGTTGGAAGTGTTTAGTAAGGTGTTTCATTGAAAATTCTCAGGGATCTGCAGGAGCATTTTCAAATTTCACAGGCATCTAACGAATTACAGTATCTCAAATCATTGGGTTTTCACTGAGCAAGGTGTCAGTGACAACAAGATGTCGCTCTCCTCTGGACCCGTTCCACGAAGGTGCTGAATGGGTCTAAAGCTCTGTATGTTTTATCTCTCCATTCTCTTCAGGTTAATCTTTTTGAAGTTACCCGGGTAAGGAGCCTCGCATGTTTGTATATTCCAAAAATGCACTGGAGCCAAGTGAGGTGTGGTGTGTACAGGGTGGCGACCTCGCTGCAGAGCTCGCCCAGGCGTCTCCGGGCATCTCTCAGCTTCTTCTCCTGGCGCAAGGCCCGGTACCACTCCATCTGCTGCAGGTAGCGGCGGGACAGGTAGCGCGGGCGGCGCCGCTGGAGAGGGGCGGCGGCAGGCGGCGGAGGGGAGGGGGAGGAGTCCAAGCCCGAGTTTGGGCTGACTAGCTGGAGGGACCTCACTGCTTTGGTCATGTCCGCCCCGTCCCCGCACCCCATGTCCCCTTCCAAGGGTGCGCTCTGCTGGGCGGAGGTAGACGGCACCTGGACCAGGGGGGCTTTTTCTCTGGCCGTTTGGGGATCGGGAACGCAATCGGGGCGGGAGCGTGGGGATCCGGGGGCCCTGGCGCTTCTGCCCTGAGTGGAGCCGGGGTTCTGGGACGTCCTGACTCGGGCCGTCCTCAGCCTGGGAGGGATCCTGAGCCAGGTGGCTTCGGG
The DNA here is from genome assembly GCA_029706075.1 of Aldrovandia affinis. Lineage (NCBI taxonomy): Eukaryota > Metazoa > Chordata > Actinopteri > Notacanthiformes > Halosauridae > Aldrovandia > Aldrovandia affinis. Next base: position 4,137,692 of record JAINUG010000009.1, on the reverse strand, counting down.
CTGGGCGAAGGTGACCTTGTTGGAGGAGGAGAGGAGCGGGGGAGCCTTGCGGCGCAGCCTGGCCCGTCGGAGCGGCAGGGCGGATGTGTACTTTGCCAGGGGCCGGGGGTAAGGGGCGCCCTTCCAGAATGGGATCACTGGCAGCCGGACCTTCTTCCTGGCTGGGAGATGTGCGGACTTCTTAAGACAGCTCCTACTCGGGAGGGGGTTGAACCTAGGGCATGCAGGGGCAGTGGAAAGGCCCTCTCCTGTATCAATGGAAACAACATCATCCCCATATTCATTATCAGAACATAGCACTAATACAACCAGTATCCCCCCATCACAAATTTTGAATGGCCAAATTTTTTTTAAGGCATTTAGCAGACGCTCTTATCCAGAGTGACTTACACAGTTTTACATTTCTTACATACAATCCATTTATACAGCCGGATTTACTGAAGCAATTCAGGTTAAGTACCTTAATCAAGCGTACAACAGCAATGCCCCACCTGGGAATCTGCAACCTTTGTGTTATAAGCCCAGTTCCCGGACCATTATACTACACTGCTGCCCAATTGTGTGCGTGGGTTCGTGCTTAGTGTTGCAACCTGCTCTGTCAATTCAGGAGAGTGCAGACTCATCACACCCTACACCCCAGCCAGACCCCTCTGCTCCGCCTCCTCGTGCAAACTGACTGTCCCTTCCCTGCGAGCGCCCGGCAGCCGCTCCTCGCGGTCTCGCCTCTTCTCTGTCCTGACACCTCAGTGGTGGAACGATCTTCTGCACTCGGTCAGGACCGCCGACTCACTGGCCATCTTCCGTAAGTGTCACGTCTCGTGTTCGTGTTCCCTGTAATTAGGTGTTTTCATTTATTCCATGTTTTCCTGGTTGTCTGGTCCGTGTTTTCACTTTCACTTACCTGTTCCCAGTCTTGTCATTGTATTATCGTTTTCACCTGTTCCTCATGTGTCTGATTGCAGTTAGCTGCGTTCGTGTTCATTCCTGATAGTTTCTGGTTATGTCTGATGTATTTAGCTGTGTGTTTTCCCATGTTCGTTACCAGATTGTCTCGTCATTGTATTATCGTTTTCACCTGTTCCTCGTGTGTCTGATTGCAGTCTCCGGTGGCAGCTGCATTCATGTTAATTCCTGATTGTTTCTCATTATGTCTAAATGTATATAAGCTGTGCGTTTTCCCATGTTCATTGCCAGATTGTCTTGTGCTTTGCCTATGCCTACACAACTTTCCAGCGTTCTCTTTGTTTACCCGTTTTCGTGCTTCCGTGTTCAGTCCTGTCTCAGTCTTGTTCCCGATCCTCCTGTTCCCGATCCTCCTGTTCGTGCTCCTCGTGGTTCCTGCCCTGCTCCTCTCTGTGTTCCCTGGACTGATTCCCCATTATCGACCTCCGCCTGCCCATTGACTCCTCTGACACAACTGAAGCCTGGAACGAACTTTGCCTGTCCCCGACCACTCTTTGGATCCCTGTATTGCCCTGATTGCTCCTGTGTGACCATTGCCTGTTTATGCAATAAAATACATTCTTCCCACCTCTTCAGACTCCATTACCACTAATTATCATCACCACTGCTTTCATGTTCAATACTGCATTTTGCAATATGTATCTATGTTGATGTCTGCACCCCCCCCCAAAAAACTAAACCTAACTTTTCCCTCCTTGTGTTACAGGTACGGTTGCAGCTGCCAATGATTGTCTATTACTGTATCGCGACACTGGTCTCTGGCGCGGACTATTATAAATCTTACCGTGTATTTATGCACTTTTTGTAGGTCGCTCTGGATAACAGCGTCTGCTAAATGACTAAAATGTAACAAGCATATGCTGTCCTCCAAAACATGTGATCTTATCACTCTGCAGCCCACCAGTTAAGTTCACATAGATAGAGTCAGAGGAGGGCACTTCATGTGTAGCTTTGGGAGCCCGATTGACCAGAGGGGGCCGCTGGGGTGTGAAGAGACATGAAATCCCTCCTTTCCCGGACGATGCAACAGCCAATTATGCGCCGCCATGCATCAACACACTAGAACAGTGCCTTAAGAGGATGAGCCACCTGGCAGGGCCCCTGACAGGCAACAATTAACACATCAGAAACTGTACATAATCGCATGGCCTGCTGGACATCCATACAGTGTGTCAACTCCAAACAGTAGAAGAAAAAAAAAAAATACAAATAAAAAATCCACAAAATACATTTCCCTTAGCCTATTACTTGTTGAAAATTATATTACTGAATACAATCCAAATGCAGATGAACTGAATTCCACTCAAACAAAACTAATCAAAAGTCAAATGGAGTTGGTCTGCAAAAGGAGTTGGAGCATTTGTTAGAAGTGGTGTTTAATTTGCCTACTGTACAGGAGGTCTAAATTACAATTACGTGCAATATTCTATTAGCATGATAAGAAGCTGGGCTCTGCGTCAAGTAGGTTCTCACCTGCTGGCTCCTTGCTCGCAGTCTCTCTCTCTTCCGAAGGCCTGATAAAACACAATTATAATTATAAACCCAGAATCTCGCACCTTGATCACAAATCTCCCAACTAAAAGTCTAAAACACAGCACAACACAGCACTGCCTCTTTTATCAACGTGACTATTTATGTAAACCCCAATGCTTTTAAGACTAGTTTCACGCTGGCTTATCTAAGTGCATTCAGACTAGACGCATGCTGAGGGAGACTTTTTCAGTTTCATTTAAAAAGGTGCTCCTTTCCTGAAGTTATTTAATTTGCTTTCACAAAGTTTTTTGCTCTGTGATGGAAGACTGTTTTGAAATGTGGAAAAGGAGTGCACTTAGTCTTAGAGGTAATCACACCATGTCTCAAATTGAACTAGTTTCTTTAACAATGATAATCTTGAATCTCAAACTTTTTCTAATACAGTTGACACACAGGGTTCCCACTCAAACCAGGTATATATTTTTATATTTTAGACATTTTAAGGATGAATGTAACATTTTCAAGGATTTATTATGGTGCAATATTATGGTGCAAATGGCTACTTTGGGCGAGGTGGACATCAATGTTGTGTCGACAAAGGTACGCATTTCACGCTCCAGTGACCAATGACTTTTGGTAAGGAATCCATGTCCACAAACTAGTTTTATTGTTAGCACTATCAGCACACTGATATGTCAGGACTAGGTAGTAAGTGACATCATGCTAGTTAGCAAGAAAGCAAGTTTAGAAAAAATATTATTTGGCCAATTTTCCCTGGCTTTTCAAGGACAAGTTTGATATTTGACAACTTCCCATGCCTTTCTATGATTGCACACCAGTGACCTCCTCTGGTCAATCAGGTGCATGAACAGAAAGTGCAGGACTGCTGCTGTAGACTGGAAATGGGCTACCAAAAGTGAAAATAAGAGGTGCCTGGCAGAATGCGCTTTGGAGGAGAGCCTGTGCTTGTCTGCGTGTTCCTGAATTAACAGAGAAACATACTCTTCTTACAGTTTTACACCAATACCACTGGCCAAGAACAGTCAAGGTTTCAAAACTTGTGCACAATGTTTAACTGATGGATGGTACTGCCAATTTTGTAGTGACTGCCAAGATGATTCAGTTTGAGGTGGCCATGTTGGTAACCAGCACTGACATTTGTAGCTTTTGCCATATTTTTACATTTATGTAAACAGATGCAAAAGTCTTTCATGTATGGATCTACTTTGTTCACGTGTGGCACAGATACACCATAGCCTGTCTTAAACCAAGACTGCACTTTTTGTTGGTGACTGAAATGTATGGTCACTCTGAGGTGAAATTATATCATCTGTACTGACGATATATCACCAGAAAAAACATATGTCTGAGCTATCATATTATTCGTTTGTACAAAATTGATTGAGCAAAATAAAATAACGTTCACATCAATATCTATAGAACAGAATATTGACCGTCCATGGAAATGCCATCGAGTCTATAGGACCATCAAGTCCATACGACGTTAAAAAATCGACAGTCCATTTGTTTATTTATTTATATTTTACTCACAGATTACTTTATTTGGTGAAAAACTGCATTCTAATCATTTTTGAGACCAAACAGAAACTTGAATTTCATTAATGTCATTATTTTAATACAAAATAAATGAACAGATCAGATTTGCAGGCGGTCTGATGACGGTTCATTTGTAACATTAACCGTTTGTACAATTGACATTGTAACAGGTCGCTTCGTGACCTAACTACTAGACTAATGTACGTAAATTGTTAGAAATACATAATTGTCAAATGTCTTTGGTTTGTTAACAAAGATTACAGGTGCGCCATATGGGATTCACCTTTCGTAAACAAAACTGACCTATAATGGCGCTTTTCTTTTAAAACCAAACATAGGCCTACGTATCGTTAAAGGCATGACGTTTTGGCTTTGTTGCTAACGATATAATCAATATTAGTTGAGGCGTACTTGTTATTACAGTTACAAAAGGTAACGTCATAATCCTTAAAACGTAATTTGTGTAGCGAATTGTGATGGCTAGCTAGCTAACGTTGAAATAAATGAGTTACTTTTGTGGTTATCTGTGATACGATAGCTATCAACCTGTTTGACAATCGTTTTATTTTGGGTTTGTGCTCAGTTGTTAATCAAAGTCTATTTGCTTGGCATTATTAAAAGGCTAACGAAAAAGTAAATAACTTACATAACGTTAACTAAGCTCGTGTTAACGCATTAGTTAGCTAGTTAGTTGAAATACTAGCTAACACTTAGGCAGCGTAGCAACCTTGAACATGTGCGCCTTTCCGTATGTGGCCAAAGATAACAAATGTTAAAACTGACATTTTTAGAAAAGTTGCACTACCACTGTTACTTTAAGTATTTCCATACCGTTTTTTCTCCCGAGGACGATATTCGGGTTTCATGACGCTGGTCTAAACAGGTTATTTGTTAGTTACGTTAGGTACCTGGATAAACACTTGCTTGCTAGATAACGTTAACGGCTTTTCTGGTGGGAAAATGCACCGGCGCGTGCGCACTCTGTCAACAACGTATAAACTGCCAAGTTGTTCACCGGTGTCGTATCCAGGAATGTTTGTTTAGAAGGGGGTATTCGTAAAATACATAATACAAAGGGGGTTGCGCGAAGGAATTGTTATGCAGTAGATTAATTCGGAATTGTCGTAAAACATTTCAGAGGGGCTAAGCTAGTAGGCTATTGGTTGCTTAGGCCACTGTTGATCATTTAACGCAGTCTGGTGATAGTAACGTAGCTATCTCTCACTTACAACAAAAAATAATTATAATAATTTAGAAATTCCATTGGAGGTTAGTTCATACTTAAAAAAAAAAAGTCTTATTAAATTATTCGTGAGTTGTATTCAAACATATCAGTAAAAAAATGTACAGTTAAAAGTCTGTTTTCTGGTCTAACTTTGCTCTATTGTTACAATCAATTTGATTTGAAAGGTCCAGTACATAGGTTTTTACATGGTACATGGTATTTATTCAAAATGCTTCTAGTTTTCCATATATTTTCAAATAGGCGAAAAACCTTTTTGTGAGCAAGATGTTCAACATTAAATCTACTGTCCACTGTCTAGGCAACATACACATCACAAAGTAAAACCCACAAAATGTTCTGTCATTACCTGGACTGTCCTGTCATCTCAAGTTACCATCGTCTCAATCAAGCTGTTCAGCAGAAGGTTCTCACAGCCAAATCTGCAGTGAGCATTGCCCTCCGTCTGTCACCACCAACTTCGATAATTATCCCATTCCCTGGGCAAGACAGAGATTCCCTTTTGTTTTCCCCCTGGCCGATGAAGAAAGACGTTAATTATAAAACAAATTTTTAGAACAAAATCAGTCATTTGAAATAGTTTGGTGATACTGATGCGGTTTCATCTTTCCCTTTCCCATTGTCACCATCTTCATTTCAAGAGCCCTAGGAAGATGGTATGACAAAAAGCCAAGCATTGTAGTTTTACGAGCCAAAGGTATGTTGGGAAAAAAGTGAGTTTACAGTAGTCCCCAGATTTATTGGGTCACTGTGTTCATTTCCCTCCTTCAAATATGTTCTCCTTCGAATACATGAGAAAGGCCATCTGATTACAATCTTTATCACAACATTTTAGCTACTGGATATGACAGAGTGGTGTCATTTAATTGTTACTAGACGCCCCTTATAAAGGGGTTTGAAGTTCACAAAATGATAGGAGGGAAGGGACACATATCTTTGGTGAATTGGGAGAGGGGTGTGGGTGTTTGGAGTCACTTTGGAACAGAAACATCAGGTTGCCCTCCTCTGGCCTCAACGTCATGTCAATCAGCAGGAGGATCTAGTTGACCAAAGGGGACATGAAGGTGGACTTCCTAGAGAGGGACTCTTGTTCCTCTCTGCGATGAGAGCTGTGCTGCTGACAGAAAGCCCTCTGCTATAGGAAGATGCCCCTCATCTTAGCTCTGCCCTCCCCCACCCACTCCCCATTCACATGCATTTCTCAGACTGGCTGTCACTCAACTGAGGAAGTCATTTAAAGACAGAGGGAAACAGGTTTTTTTTCTTCTTCTTTCTTAATGGGGACAATACTACCCTGGGTGGCACTTTTCAGTTCCACGATAAATAAAAGCCCCCTGACTGAATCTCTCTTCAAGTCAGTTGATTAATCCTGCCTGTAAGATTGTGTAAATAAATCTGCATGTCAGTGCATATGTGTCTTAAAACCTTGATGGGGTTTGGTGATAGTTTGCAGAGTGTCACCGGAGGTTGGGGTACAAAGTAATCATTGGGTTTGAGCTTGGATGTATTCATCACGAAAACCACTTAATTGTACAATGCAGGACAAACCACTAGGTGGTAGCCTCTGTTCCTGGAATATCACCCCTATGTCTTGAATGGCATATCAGTTTCTATGGCAGCTAAATAAACTTTTCTGGATTTTTCAACAGTCCACAAGTTGAAATGGGAAAGGACTAAAGTTGCAAATATAAGGCTGAATGCAGTGTACCATGCAGGAGTTTAAACCTGAGGTTTAAACTAGTAGCGCACAGACCTGAGCACAACTGAAACTGCTGCACTAATATGTGATATGAGGTTTAGCCATTCCAGTTGTAATGCACTTCTGTGATCTAGTGGTTTAAAACTGAGGTTTAAACTCCATAGTACACTGCATTCGGCCCCAAGTTACCAATGCAGAATAGACAGTTTACAAACAGCTAATGTGATGTTTACCTGTAATGACAAAATTTGCATTGGGTTTATCAGATTATTTACCAGCATGTATCACGTCTATCAGAGTGCCACCATTACGTATGGCATTGAATATCTGAGTATTCACCTGGAGTAAATCCGATAAATGCAGATTTCCAAAGGCAGCCCCCATCAGAAAGCTGCTCTCCAAAGACTCTCACCCTTTTACACCTCCCTCTCTCTCTCTCTTTCCCTCTAGCATAAATGCACACTTAAGGCCTTCAGGCCTGGCACAAGATAGCCATCTTGTGCGTTGAGAAAACCCAGACCGGACCAATATATTTATATACACTTAAGGGTCTCAGGATGATGTAGCTGCTCCTGGTAACCCTGTCTGGCAGGGGACACAAAAGGCCCAGCCAAGACCTCCCTCTGCCCTGCCAGTACCTCCAACACTGGTGCCATTTCATCCAGGCCCTGACTTTGATGAATAGACTTTCGATTGGGAGCTTTTTGGCGCGCGGGCCCGTCTCTTCTGCTGTGAGGCGGCGCTGGGGAACACAGCCGTTTTGTCTGGGGGAGCCGAGTCTCTGGGCTTTGATTAATAGGGCAGAGCGGCTCCCCTCTTACCTCATGCTATCTCTCCACAGAATTTGGAAAAATAAGCAGCCGGTCAGCTAACATGACAGGGAGAAGAAAAACTCCCTGGCCACTGCTTACAGTTACAATGACTTTAGGAGAAATGTGGAGAGGCTGCATGCAGAGCAGCACACTTTTGAGTATATGTACCTTTAGGCCGTTGACAGAGGGATTTTAGTCTACCACACGTTTTGCTTCTAGCGCTGTGTTAAAAGGATATTGAAAGCCCCTCGCTGTGCAAAAGCACGTTATAGTCAGGCATGGAAAGCTTTGATGTATGCTCTCCTCGCCAGAACTCTTTCATTTTTGGTTATGGTTGAATCAGTTTAACGTCGTTTTTACGTTTTTCACTCCTGCAAATTCACCATTTTGTGTAGTTCAGCATCATTCTCTCATGCTTAACTTCACTTCTGGCATTGGATGTGAAGGGCTCAGCAGCCGTGTTTAGACTGTTCCTATATTTCCTACTTTTATAACTGCAAAGGCAACCCCAGGGGAAGAGACCAACTATGTTCTCAACTTCACACACAGGGACTGACACAAGGGCAGATCCAACTGGAAAGCTTGACAAGACTGATATTTTCAGAGTGTTGTGAGAACGTAGCGAGACTTTCAGAAAGCTCTCTTAGAAAACATTATAAAACTCAGTTTGACCAAAGAAGTGATGTCATTCGTAGAAATGTGCTCCATTGGAGGGAAAAAAGCACTATTTCATGCCATAGAAGTGGTGACACATACCTTTAGGCTCAAGGCGTCTGTGTACTCCTTTGAATACTGCATTGAACAAGGTTTGACCAAAAGTTCTAATGTTTTTTTTTTTTTTTTTTTCCCTGTGGGATTTTCTTGTAGCAATAGCTGCTTTTTTATCGCTCCATTATTTATTATTTCTGGTGGAACTTTCTGGTGTTTTTTTGCTGCCAGACTGATCATGACTCGGCTGCTTAATTTGCTTGATTTGCTGTCACTCCATCCTTTTATGGAAAGCTGACCAGACTGAGAGGCCTCAGTTCACTTCGGTCCGTTAGATGGCACTTGTCAGCGCAGTTTTGGAAGAATCTTTGCTTCGAGGGGAAAAAAAAGGAGCGAAGAAGAAGAGGGGAAACAAAGTTGTATTTGAAAGTGTAAGAAATAAATAAATAACTGAAGCACACTCCTTGAGGCCTTCTCGGGCCTATCAGGAGCACCCTGTCATCGGGCCTGGCCGGACAGCTGACGTGCCCGCAGGAGTGGGCCACCGCGGCTGACAACTGCTTTGTCCCCCACTGTGATGGATTAGTTCATAGCCTGAGCTGGAACATTGTCCACTTCGCCCAAGTGTCCTCCCTCTCCCCGCTCCGGCCAAGCGATCTTATCTGGCCACCGAGAGTCACTCACGCACAAGTGTTGACCACTGGCCATGAAAGTCCCCCGAAACCTGATCCGCTCCCTTAGTGGAGATTCGAGGCGTCCAATCAAGTGGGGGGTGGGGGGTGGCTTTCAGGCCTGACCCCCAACCATCCCCCAACCAGTGTTGTGTCCATGCATCGGGAGGGGGGGGGCGTGCTTTCATTTCTCCGTTTTAATAAGATGCTGAAGATTAGACCCCCTTTCAGGGTGCAGTGGACTGCAGAGGAAGTTAAGTTTGAACTGGTCTTTCTCATGCTATCAGTGTCAATCTTGTACAGCTTCCATCAATCATGGTCCAGGTATTTGTGTTCACCTATAATTGACTGAGCGAAGAACAGGGGATGTGTTGCAATGTCAGCCGAGGAGTAATGCCTTTATTCTTCTCCCTCTTTGGACTCTTTCACGCTTTCGTCTTCTAGAAAACCCCACTGACACTATTAATCACAACACACTGCCGTTTGTCCCCAAAATACCTTGTGACTTACTTTTGGCTTTGCCTTTGCCACAGAACTGTAATTCTGTGGCTGAAATAAGTCACAGAGCAGTGGCTCCCTTAGAATGAGGATGAAATGGATTTCAGGATGTATTTAATAAAACACTCGTATAAGGATATCATGTCGAATACACCGTAATTTTACAACATATGGAACTACCCACTGAAAATGGTATCTAAATGCATATATGGAAAAGGTACAAAATGTTTTTATCGTCATATTTTTCATTCCATACTTGAATGTATAATATATTTAAATATGTTTAACTGCATTTCTTCAGGGATAGGTCACAGATGGTGTTTTCATTCAGCACTGTAGGTGGGTCTTCAGCTTGGGAACCGCCATGGGTGTCACAGTTTTTCTTAAACGTCACACCTTTGAATTATTCACTTACTTTTCAGAAATGAGCTAATAAAAAATAAAAAACGGCGAGACGGCGAGAGACTCTTTTAAGTGGCACGTAAAATATCAGCGCCAGGATTGAATTAAGATGGCTGTGTTTTTCTAGCAGGGCCCATCTCACGTCCAGTCCTTCCTGCCAGGAGTTCACAGAGTTCCGAGACAGAGATCCAACCTGCATGGAAAAATGATCATCTGTGAAGGGGAACGTTGCCTTTTCCATAAATTTCACCACGGCAACGGTTGAGAGCATCCCCAGACAACCGGTATCTCACAAGCTGCTCTCCTCTAAATGGGCGGGGAAATAAATCATCTCTCATCCACGAACCCGCCACTTTGCTTGGACACTTAACCCATTTCTTCGTTTGCGCTTGCATGAGAAAATTCCTTGCACCCTTAGCCTCGGGGATATGAACAATGGTCCATTGTTAGGCCTGAGATTCAGCAGGTACTTCTCTGCTATTATATATTTTTGCATGCATCCTAGCAAACCGAAGAGAAGAACTATGGAAGGTCTGCACCATAAATAATGACAGTAATAATAATAATATTGAGAATGATAACAATACCCACAACGTTGGCGAGTCCGAAGGCGGACAAGGGCTCGCCTTTCCGCCAAAACCGATTTGACCCCCGAGGAAGAAAAAGAAACATTTGTCATGAATTTATAGGCTCAGGGTTAACAAGGTCTGCTACTTAGACAAACAGTACGTCCCCAAGTTGCTGTAAATAACGCTGGGCGCTACGGTACAGACCCACACAGCCGCTGTCTGTGGAACCATGGTCATGGTAAAAAGGGAACCAGGCACAGACCAGACAAGCACTTCGGAAGGCCAACAGACAGCCTCTGACAGCTAAGCAATAATGTAGCGCAACAACGGTTATGGATTTGTACATATGTTTTTAATATCTACATTGTTGTTACAAGATATATAGCTAAGAAGTAGACTGGAATCAAATAAAAATACTGACCAAGCTGCTGATCAGAAATAACAAATCAAATGCATTTTCAGTTTCGGCTTATTCAGGCATTGTCTTGATAAACACACTGCTAATTGACACACTGAGTTTTAGTCTTTGAGAATTTTTTATAAAGCATTAGAACACAGTTACATTTTAAATTGGAGCGTTGAGTGGACTTGTAAAAAAAAAAATGTTTTTAATGTTGTAAATATGTATATATAGTGACCTGGTTTCACAAGTTCTCATTGTTCCACACACAGTTAAACAATTGTCAGTGCCACTCTCACATGCCAAATGCTTTCAAAGGCCCTCTGGCTCAAACCAAAACTCTTCCCTCATTTGGAGAATAATGAGACCGATTAATACCACGATCTCAGAAACGGGCCCTCATTGGCAGCTTTGTCTTGTGCGGCAGTGTGACCTCTCCCTGACCCCTCCGTGTCAGGTAGGTCACGGGGGGTGTCACTGACCTGCCTCACCTGAGGGGCTCGTGTCAGCCGAGCCAGTCAACCGTGAGACAGTCGGGATGGCCGTGCTATTCACTCTGCCACCTCAATAAATCTGAGGAGAAAAGGGGACCACTGGCGTCTGTTTATTTTCCAGACCCTCTCTTCTTTTGACTTGATTCATGGCTCTAGGCCTTAGGGTTAATTGCAGCCTGTGCTAAACAAGGGAAAAAAGGCACCTGTGTGTGTGTGTGTGTGTGTGTGTGTGTGTGTGAGTGTGTCCATCTCTGTCCGTGTGCTCGCCTTTATCAGGATGTGTAGCTAGGTGTGGCTATTCCCCACCATATGAAAGGCCCCTACCGTGTGCTTTTACACTTGTGTTATGATTTATGTTCCATGAGCAGGTAGACCTGCAGGTCTTGCTTGGGTGTGTAGGGCAGCCTGAGCCCAGCTCCCTGACTGTTTAAGACCCGCCTGCACTAACAGCATGTGAATGAGGGCTTTAGGCTGCGTCTCTCTCTCTCTCTGTGTGGGAACATCCCTGAGGTCAAAGGTTAACTAAGGGAAGGTGCTTTTCCTTCCCAGCACAGTACATTAGAGCTTCTTCATTTATCCTTCCCTCCCCTCTCAGGTGAAACCTAGTCATGTGTTCAGCGGTCTTCCAACTGTTACTGTCATCACCCTCTCTAATGTAGGCCCCTCGCATCGCTAAACAAGGCTGGCTTTCAGCACCATATCAGCCCCCCTCCGCCCGCTTTCAACCAGCGCACCTGTGCGGCCCTGCACATCACGGGCCCTCCACCCTCCATTTGCAATCGGCCAACCCCCCCTCCACCCCCCAAACAAACTTCTGCACGGCCACTGAGCCCTGTGCAAAAAAATTAAATACCACAGAGGAAAACGGGGCTCGGCGCGTATACACCCCGCCATGTGATTCATCACAGCGTTGACCAGGGAAACTGGAGACTAAACTAGAGGCCACCCGCCCCCCGGCCGCACGAAGACACACACTCACACAAACGCGCACCGCTCTCTGTTGTTTTAGGGTCGATCGGATTAAATGAAATTTCAGAAGGGCCCAAAAATGTACAGGTCTTTCTTCCTCCAACATCATTTCGTATGCATCATTACCCCTCCAGAAACGCTGTGGCAATAAACAACTTTTGCAAGGGCAGGGATTGTTTGAAGGCAGAGGAGGAAATGGATGTAACAAACACACCCGAGCTCTTCTGCGGGCCGACCGATTTAACGAAGAACATGCCGATTGGCTCTTGGTTCGCCTCGTTGGAAGGTCTTTCTCGTAAAAATGAAGTGCAGAAAATCTCAAACAAAAGTAATCAATAATGTATACAGATACAGATAATGTATACAGTAGTAATAACAACGGAATGCGAGCCATCCCGGGGGACCTTTCCCGGGAGGATTCGCGAACTTTCAGATGGAGTGGAAAACGTAATCGGATAACGCACAGTGAAGCGAAGGAGACTGCTCGAGTTGTGTTGTTGGTCGGGAACGTCTAAAGATAGATGTGGGAGCCTCTTTTCCTTATCCCAAGACAATATACCCTGCGAGAGAAGGAGAGGAAATGGAGGGTAAATAAAGACGAACCTAGGCAGTGCTGTTATAATTATATGCCACTCTATCCAATCTACATAAATAAACCCTGCTCCGGTGGAGGCCTTACAGTTATGGTTAAAATCATTTTTCAGCCCTGACTGGGCCATGTTTCGAAGCGGCGCATGTTTATTGCAGAAAGCATGTTTTACATTTTATATGAAATATTTAGTTTGGTTTGGCCTGGCTCTGGCACATGACTCACCCCAAGATTGATTCAGAGTGTGTATTGCGGTGTGACAGTCCCAATTCATCATGGCAACTGACGCTAACAGGAAATCAAAGGGCTTCCTTATCGCATTACTCTCGCCCCCAAAAGTCTCTTGTAAAATTAGATGGGCAGTAATCAGTCTGGGCCTTGTTTTCCGTGCTCTATCTGCTGACCAATCGCAACGCAAACACAGGTTCCTGTTTTCACCTCTTCGGGAACGGGTGCTCGGACCCACCGCGGTCCCCTGGCCCCTCGATCAAATGTCCGCCCTGGCTGTTCCTCTTCAAAGCCCTGTGCAAACAGAGGCCCAGGTTTGGCCGTTAAACCGCCCCCCACGCCCTCCTTTTCAGGCCTTGTCAGGGAGTGTAGGTCAACACAAAGAAGTGCCGATGCACTTTTTAAAGAGGTGAATAGGCTGTCGATTGAAAACAAATACACAGATGGTTTGGGAAATGCGGCGCGAGGTCTGTACGTGTTCTTTTACACCTTTGCCGTGAGCCCGGCTGAGCAGGTAATCTGTCTTCAAAGTTTGGCTTCATGCTGAAACAAATGTACCATTCTGAATTACACGGGTAATTAGGGAATTAGGCTTTTAACAAATGCCGGTCTTATTCTAATGCTATTTAAGGGATCATTGTTCTAGAGTGACGGTGGAAGGTTCTTATTGCCAGGATCAAAAGTATTGTAAAAGGATCAAGCATGACATCATTACAACTCACTTCGTCATCAGGGGTACTAATACTGGGCTTTAGCATGCTTGCATTTTGCAATATTTTCCTTTTATTTATTTAGCTTATCTTTATTAGTTATCCAGAGTGACGAGGCTAATATTAATTACATATTACACAAACAGCAAGAACAGCAGAAAACAGTTGAAAAACAGTTCTAAAATAAAATCACAACTGTAAAACCACAGGGCCCAAAAATGACCCTTAACAGCGACACGCTTAGAACTGTTGACCCATAAACGATCTATTAAACCAACATTACTCTAAATCACGTTTTTAATGTTTCTGTGTGAACAGAGCAGCATAGTCAATGCGAACAGCTTATTTAACTTGAATGACAGTACTGATAGCGGCTAACAATTAATTTTATGGGTGGTTTTGACATGGTTACATTTATTTATGGAGTTAGTTCTGCTCGTCTTGTCAAAAATGTCCTAAGGGACTATGGAGGATATTAATTGTCGTAATCCAACAGACCTTTACTTCACCCAGTCAGAAGTCACAATCTCAGTGACTCAGTGCCCAAACCATGACAGACAGCTGCCCAGGGGCATCGGATGATACGCAGTAACACAAGGCTGGTCGTGGGCATGGAGTGAAACAGAGAAACCTTATTGATTCCGTCCATCAGGGGGAGCTAGAGGCCCAGGGTGAGACCTCTCTCCTATGCCTTCCCCACAACTCCGACGGTAGGGATGGGCAAATGAACCCTTTGCCTAATTGTCTCAATTTATTTTCCTTTTGGCACATTGAATGACACATGACCTATAATGTGCTTTGCCTCTGAATACCTCGCAGCTATGCGTAATAAAAGGGAGGGGGGGGTCAGATGGCAGGTAAAAGTGGCGCCCCTCGCTTGAACCTGGGGCTTGAGTGACACCGACAGTCCGGGCTCCCTGGCATTCCAGGCCTGACCGGCGAGTTTAAAATGCTCCACCCCATCGCTGGGGCAAACAGACAGATATTTGTTAATGAATCCCCTGCGCTCAGTAACCCAAGCCCTCTGGGTCTCTCTCCTGTGCCCGAGCACGAGCTTGCGCTGGCTACGGGTCAAAGGTCAAGGTCAGAGGTCGTTTAGTTTTAAGCCCCCTCTATCTCTTTCTCTCTCTCTTTCTGGCGGCAGGAGGTTATCTGGCCCTAATGGGTTTGTTAAAAAGGCTAACACAACAGTGGGTGTTACTGTAGATCTTACTCCATTGCTTGGAACACACTTGGGAGGGGTTGTGTGACAAAAGCAAGTGCACAGCGACCAAACACACCGCTGGTCTTTAGACCAACAGCGCAGCTACCAAAAATACATATATAGGCCATTGAAGTCATGCATATGTGCTCACAGTGGGAACCCAGTTTTATCATGTCTACACTACATTAGGTAATGCTTGCTAGCAGGGTAATGACCAAACTAGCTTTGCGTCAAAAATCATTATTTCAATAGCATTTTTTGTTTTGTATGCAAACCAAACCCCTCAAGCTTTTTATCTACCAACCCTACTGCATCAAGCTGAGCTAAGTCAACAGAGGTTTAGTAAACAGTGGCAAAGCCCTCTAACTCAGACACACAGGGTAAAATCACAGTTCGGGAGCCAATAGACAAGATTAACACCTCAAAGATCCACAAAGAAGTCAGAAGAGTGAACATGTCCGGCATAACAGGCATTGCCCATAGGCAAATTATATATGCACGTGAGTGATAAAAGCATATATTCATCTAAACAGTTTTTGTAAACCTCTATGTGTGTCTGTGTGTGTGTGTGTGTGTGTGTACGTGAATATGTGTGTGAGAAATAAAATCACTATCAAATCCAAAGCCAACATGTTTAAAAAAAAATCCCATTGTTTTATGTTTTATCTTTTGGTACAAAGTGCATTCTCGTGATTAAAAGGATACCGTAAGCAATTAGTCTATTTTAATCAAAGGAGTAACAAGACCAAAGGACAACAAAGCTGGGAACTACACACAAGCCAGCAGCATTTCAGCTGTGGGCACTGAGGAGGAGTGCACAGGAAGAGGTCCCTGATTGAGCATAAACACTACAGTGCCATGTAAACGGTGAGAGAAATATTGATTCCCAGCGCCACTGGCTAAACGGTTATCAAACGTTTTCGTTTTTTCGGGGGCTAAAATGTCCCAGAGTTACCATAAGCATTTCCTCGCTACAATTCAGACACTGACATGGGAACAAAACAGCCAATGGGGCTGCCCCTTTAATCTTTTGAGCAGTGTACCAAATAGATCCACATTCAATATTATGCACAGGGGAGAAAAAACTGCTGAAGGAGCTCTCTAGTCTAACTGAGCCTTGTGTTTAACCGGGGTTCATCTATGGGTGTAACAACTGCAGATTTGAAGTGAATTTTGTATACGTACATTTATGTGTGTGCGCGAGTGTGTGTGTGTGTGTGTGTGTGTGTGTGTGTTGCTCATTATAGTAACACAGTGCAGTCATGCCTATCTTGAGCAGTTAACTCGATTCGCACCACATTGTCTTGCAATCAACATCAATTTGTTCAAAACAAACTCAGATTTTCACCCAGATTTTTGCATGCTTAAATTAATATCCCAAATTCCTCCCATTTAAAAAATGGATTAATCCTAAAATTCTTTTGAGATTTTTGTCAACATAGGGGTTTATGGGAAATATGTCAGTAAAGTACAAGTTTCCACACTGTCACGAGAGCGGCCTCATTTTTCTGGGGCTCTGCTCATCAGGTCAGGTGCTTGCGTTGGAGATAAGGATCTCACCCTCGGCAAAAAAACAACACTGTGTCCTTTTGAGCCGGGATAATTACGCAGTCGCTTGCCAGAAGAAACTGATTTATCACCTCAGATGGCAATCTCACACCAGCACCGCCGTCACAGTGGCCACACAGTATCTGTGGGCTAAAGGTACAATTGCCTCTTTTAGATTTTTCAAATGACAAAAAGATATCATTTGAGTAAAAAGAGGTGTTACAGTATGAGGAACAAATTAGTGTTGATGGTGACTGCGCTGTGCTTCCTGGTGTCTGCATATCTTTGCCTGGAAGTGACTTCTCCTTCTTCAGCCACACTAGGGGAGCACACACAGTCATGAGTCACTCAACACTGACCTTTACAAGATAACAGGTAACACAGATGAACACAGAGGTGTGGAAAAGCTTAG
The DNA here is from genome assembly GCA_029706075.1 of Aldrovandia affinis. Lineage (NCBI taxonomy): Eukaryota > Metazoa > Chordata > Actinopteri > Notacanthiformes > Halosauridae > Aldrovandia > Aldrovandia affinis. The sequence goes on along the minus strand of JAINUG010000009.1, from coordinate 4,120,543 downwards.
TGCTCTTTTTGTCACCATACCCACCACATATTCAAAGCAAAATTAAGACATTTGTACGCTGTACAAGCACTTGAGTCTCCTGTGAAAACAGATTGTAAAAGTCGAGTTTGGACCACCACAGTGCGACACTGTTAGCTTGCTGTCACTGCATGGGTTTCCAACAGATTCTCTCTACTACTGCAGTAGTATATAAGATCGAGTGGTTGTACATTAGCCTATGACTGTTTGGAGGTAATCCATCGTTTTAAGTTCTCATCCGTGAGTGAACCGGTCAAAGCTAAGTCATTTTGCGTGGATAGATCAGTTTGCCATATAGTTTGCTAGCTAGCCAAATATCTGACCAAGTTCACATTATTTTTGTCATATATCCCAGCATCCTGTTGGCCTTTTTTCTGTACTCCTGTGACCTTAACACTTTATGGTGTGGATAAAAAGTGCATAACTTTTTAGGAACAGACAGAACTCATTGAGTGGAAATGACCCCACCCCCCCAACACCCTCTATGCCCAATACATTCCCAGAAAGACAACGTAAATGTTACACACATGTACATTTGTTTGGTTTCCTCGATGTTCCTTGAACGTTTTTTTTTCAAAAGGAAAACTGCAGTAACAGTCTTAAAAATGCATTCAGTTTTGTTATTCCAGGTAATGTGGATGATCCAGTAATCCAGTATGAATTGTGGATGGTCATTCTTATTTCTTTCATTGGGAAAGCTAGCCACGTTGAATAGATCTGGATTTCAACCCTGACATTCTGAAAAATCTTTAAATGTTATTGATCCATGTCCTCCATCATATTTTCGCAGGATTAAGTGATAACCATCAGGGGGTGTTACCAGTAGGTTTGTATGTGACATGCCTGGAACGTTATCTTAACCAAATGGGAATCTAACCGTAATGTTCACCAATGTTCCTGAAAGGTTTCCTGCTAGCTGGGATGTTGCATGTGACAGGTGTGACTGGACAAATCCAACAAACACTCACCTGGGGCAAGTTCACAGAGTGAATTCAGCTCAATGAGACAATCAATCAATCAATAAATCACTCAATCACTCAACCCCTGGTTTGTACAGCGCCGTTTACAAGCAAGTTGTCACACAGGGCTTCACAGTCGGCCTGGTGACTACAATAATTTTCTAGCCACAGCCCAAGAGAAACCCAATTAGAGTAGGGCATAGAGCTGGATTATAGGGGTGTTGAACGAGAGACTAAAACTATTAAAAATATATATATTTTACATGTACAGGCAGTCCCCGGGTTACGATCTAGTTAAATACAATGGTTTGTAATAACGAACGCACGCACTACTTTGTGATGCTCATGAAAACATTGCGCGGTTTCAGCGGTTCGTCGGCTCAAGGAACAGAGATCACGGTCCCGTTTTTCTCTTTCTCTTACCCTTACAACAATGCCTCCAAAGCGTAAATCCGATGCAAGTGCTGGTGATGCATCAAAGAAAAGGAAAACAATCACCATGGAAAGTAAAGTTGAAATAATAAAGAGATCGGAGAGAGGTGAAATGCCATCAGCCATTGGGAAAGCATTAGGCTACAGCCGGTCAACGATTGGAACAATTTTAAAAGACAAAAGGAAAATAATGTAACATGTGAAAGGCCATGCCCCAATGAATGCCACGATTATTACCAATCAATGCAGTGATTTAATTATTGAGATGGAAAGGCTATTGATAATTTGGATAGAAGACCAAAATCAGCATAATATGCCTATTAGTCTTTCTTTAGTGCAAGACAAGGCTTGAAGCCTTTTGAATGACTTAAAAGCTGCTCGTGCAGCAAGTGAAGGCGATTGCGACAAAGAATTTGTTGCGAGTAGGGGTTGGTTCAATCGCTTTACATTGACAGCAAATTTACATAATATTAAAGTTCAAGGTGAAGCAGCGAGTGCAGATGTAAGTGCTGCTAAAGTCCATCTCCAAGTCCATCATCTTCTGCATCATCCAGTTATTAATGTTATCATAATGTTACCTCAGAAATTAGTGTTAATCTTTAATCATGATCCTTTTTCTTTTTTTCTATCTAAACTGTTTTAAGAACTATTTCTTTCATGTTTTTTTACAGTACAGTACTGTATGTACATAGTTACTTTTATTATTACTGTATTATTATTATTAATATTACAGTATAATTATTATTATTACAGTATTATTATGTACTGAATGTTATGTTTAAGATGTTTTATTGTATTTTGAAGTTTTTCTTAAGTGTTTTATATGCACAGAAAGGTAAAATAAATACTATATTAAGACAAACATTTGAGTGACGATTAATAAGAACTGTATGTACCTGTTCCGACTTACATACAAATTAGACTTAAAGACAGACTTAAGAACAGATCTCGTTCATAACCCGGGGACTGCCTGTATATATTTTACATTATTTTGTATTTTACATGTTTTTCATCTCATAATCTCAAAGTGGTTTACAGTGAAGGTGTGAAACTCACCTCAACTACCGCCACTTATATAGCCCTGATTTAAAGACCAAAACTGCTTCTGCTTCCCATACGACCTGGGGAACGTCATTCCAAAGCTTGAGAGCCCTGAAGCTGAAATCAGACACACATACTGCAGGAGAAATCACATAGTATTTCACTTCTGACTTGAGACACAAGCATCTAGCCAGTACATCTAGCCAATTGTGTACATCTAGCCAATTGTCATCACCACTGCCTACATATTTATACTGCTTTTTTGAATATGTATGTTTATTTAAAACTTCCTCAAAAAGAAAAAAAAAGTGCTAAACTTTCTCCTTCCCAGTGTGACAGGTATGGTATGCAGCTGCCAACAACGATGTCTATCGCTGTATTACTGCACTGATCTCTTGCGCGAACAATGATTGATCATACCATGTATCAATGCACATCTTGTAAGTAGCTCTGGGTAAGGGCATCTGCTAAATGATTAAAATGTAAGCAGGAAGGGCAACAATATCAGTGCCACTGTTAACGGAAAAACCCAGTGTCACTTACGCTGACAACTCTGACAACCGTGGAGGCTACTGCTTACAGAACAAGGACAACAAATAAGTACGAGAGCCGTTCCTCAGCGCCCTTGTCGATATTTGCGTCTCCAGCACCTGACAGTTCGGGCAATCATCTGTCAGCGCCCCGTGGTGTGATGCGCTTCTCCAACACGGGGGCCCCACATCGTGTAGCTCTCACAGTGCAGGTCGGCCCCAGATAGACCTGTCTCACAGTGCAGGTCGACCATTTCCAAGAACAAGGGCAGGCAGTTTCTGTTAACTTTAAGCACTGCCAGAACATTTAACACCTCATTTAAAAGATTCTGGAAATAATTTGGCCAGCCTTACACATTTCCTGAGGCTGAAACGCTCCAGTGTCTTCACAACGGTGGATTCTGCTGTAGTTTATATCAGCCATTAGGAGCTATATACTGTATTTTCTTTTCTTTTCTTTTGCCCCATCATCTTGTAGCTGATACCATCGAGTACATAGAAGAGAATCTGGTTTTGGTGATTCATTATCCTTTTTTTTTGCAAAGTTAAAAAGTTAGCTCTTCTAAAACATATTTCATATCGTGTTTGGGAACATTGTTTTCACATAAACAAGGTCAAAATAAACTCTTGCTGGCTATATACCTAACTCAATTATTTCATCTGCGCTCTTTGCTAGGATACAAAAACCATAACCACCAGGGTTATATAACAGCTATAGTAAAAAGGAAAAAAACATTGTATTTATTCATTTAATTTAATGTTAAACTTAAAGTTTAATGGTAACTTTGTACCAGCTCTCTTTCAGCGTAACAGTACAGCAAACAATAAGGAAGAGCTGTATGGCCATATTTTTATTGTTACTCTATTTTAAATGTAAAGACTCTTTCTGTGCAGGACTTATCACCTCCAGCTCCTTCCCGGACAGATAATATCAACAGGATGGATTCTACCCATTAACGCAGATGTTAAGCATGTGTCAGGTCTGGGGGGGTCACAGAGCACCCCCCCCAGCCCCAGGTACTCTCTCCATTAATCTCGGCCGTGCCGGAAAATGACAGCTCCCCATTGTGGGGTAATAGATAGCCCCTGCAGGTCTGCAGCTGATACCCCTCAGTGTCGTGCGGAACGGCTGTGCGGTGTACAGTGCGGCCTGTCAGAGTGGGGAGAGGGCCGCTCCTTTTCTCCTTCCCTCTCCCCCTCTCTCCCCTCTCTCTCTCCGCTGGCTCACATGTTCTCGCATTCCTCCCTGTCAGGCCTTTATGTCCTCTGCTGCACCACACAAAAGGCAGGCCGCCCCGAAACACATCCACAACACACGATCCGAGAGAGTCGCGTTACAGGGGGCGCTCGGCACAAGGGCCACGCGGGAGCGGGCCGCTCCTCCTCATCACGGGAGCGGGGCTCTGCCTTTTCTTCGGTGCTTCGTTCATGGGCGTCGCATCCCCATCTCAGGTCATTCCCGAAATGCCTGTGTGCGCTGTGTCCGCTGTTCCTGTCTGACAGAAGACCTCAAATGCACACTTGGAATAATAGGCTACTTTTTGTCCTTACTTAAATAGATATTTTTTTTTATGTATAAATTTTTGTATAAAAGTTTCAGATCTTTTCAATTTTGTTTCACCCAATTTGGTAGCCAACACCCTCTGTTTATTTCGATTTACCCTCCCCACATGAGTCTGCCACTCGTCTCTACAAGGCATGCTAATTCTCAGAGGGCGGCGAATTCCGCTTCCTTCGAGACGGAATTCGCCCACCCACGTTCTGGAGACCCCCTTTACGTGCTTCACGGCGGGCTCGAGCCGGCTCACCCTCCTCCCTCCCCCTGGGGCGGACAGCCAAATGCCATCCCTGATCAGGGCTGATGACCAGGGCCAGTTTGGTAGAGACGGGTTTCGAACCGCATCCCTGACAGGCAGCGCACACCGTATCAGACCAGGCAAGATACGGTGCGTTAGACCAGTACGCTATCCGCCGCCCCTTGCCCTTACTAGTTCTAATATTACCAAGAGTGTCTTGGATCCGTGTTGACATTGAGGCACTGAACATTTTCTTCAGTAGTTGCTTTAACGTCACTACTGTTGTTTGCTACACATTTGAAATACTTTTTGGATGCGGTAAAATTTAAAAACACTCCTGCAGATCACTGAGAATTTTTACCAAAAGGTACAGTGATATGAAAAATTATTTTGTTCTGAATTTTGGTGAAAATTTATGTTTCTCTTAAAATTTACGCTAATCTGCAGGAATTGTACTAGTGTCGGAAGGGTTCAAATATTTCAATTATTTGACCCAGGTCTGTTTGACATGGCATCGAACTGGATGCTATTGGCCGGGCGCAGGGTATACCATTAAACAGATTCACAACTTCAAATTGGTTTTCTTTACCAGAATAGTAGCTCACTGCTTTCAAAGACATTATTTTTCAAGAAATAAGGATTTATTCCTTCCAAATCACTTTTTTTCCTCATTCATGTCTGAATAGCAAGTGAAAGGCTGTGGCATTATGCTGATAAAGGTTTTTGGTTGTCCTATTTTAGCCTACTCTTCCATCACAGATGTGGTTTCCAGTCTCTAACTAATGAATTATGCAGAAGTTTGCAGTATTGCAAAAATATTGTCCTCGCTAGTCTCCAGAACGTGGTCAATATTCAAGTTATAAGGTTAGAAACCTTTGTGCCAAGATCACAAAGGCAGCAATTATTTTATCCCGATTTCCCATCTCTATCTCAGCCAAGTGCGCTTGGATTTTGATGAAACCTGACACAAATGATATCCTCCCTGCTCCCCAGTGCCCAAGTGATCCTCGGATTACGAGGTCCAATGTCAAGGTCACAGAGGCTTAATAAAAGTTCCAGTTACGAGTTGACTTTACTTTACACTGGTGCACTTACAATCCTTGTTGAAATACTGTAATAGTCTTGCTCTGGCTGTTTTGCATTTGTGCAACGTCTTTTAACAGTAGACAAGCACATAAGCTGTCCACCCCCATCAAGGCCAGCAGGCATGTAAGTGCCAAACTTAAAACTTCCATTTATCTAAATTACATGAATTGGAGATTTGTAAATATAAAAAATCCTATATGAAATCTGATTTTGTATTTTTCTTGCAGGCAGGTATCTACCCTAAAGGCCAAACTTAAAACTTCCATTTATCTAAATTACATGAATTGGAGATTTGTAAATATAAAAAATCCTATATGAAATCTGATTTTGTATTTTTCTTGCAGGCAGGTATTTACCCTAAAGGATGGTTTCACAAAATATAATATGATACATTAATAATATAATAATATTTCGAGTTTGGTGGGGCTTCGGCATTCACGTTGCATCCTTTTTTAAATTAGACAGTATTCTCAATTTCTGACATTGATCACAGAACCCATAACGATGTGTAAAATATTTTGCCTAAATTTGTTTATCGAAAGCTAAGGACAAGGTAGTATGGAATCTAGGCCAATGTTTTGAAGGGGAAAAAAAGGGAATAATGATCGGTGTATGTTCTCCTTTTAACAATACAAGCCTTTTTTCCAACAGCTCAATAACAAAACCTTCTGGCTCTGAAGCAGAGCCTTTCCTGAGATTAGTTTGTGTTTTGTTTTCAGCGCTCTCTCTCTCTCTCTCCCTGACACCGGCTCTCCCCGCGGTTCCTCACCGCTCCTGGCGGTATCTGTTTGTGTAGACTCCACATAGAGTCCGCTTAAGCACAGGGTCAGGCCCCGGCCGGCGCGCTGTCTGCAAGTAGCGCTGGAAGTACGGAGCGGCCAGACAGGGGAAAATAAGCAGAGGGATGGGGCCTGTGAACCGTGCCGAGAGCCTCCTGCCCTTTGTGTGCTTTTCGCTACGGCCTCGCACACCCCCGTGAGCGACTGCTCGCCGATGCTCGGGCTCGCCGCGCTGTTTACGCCCCCGCTGTCCCCATCGCGACCCGGGGACCACACAAGTCAGGGTAAACACTGCGTGCGCGCGAAGCCTACGCTTCCCACATCCATAACTGCCGTTGTCGGTCGTGTTACTCGCGGTGCTGTAGGTATGACACCGTAATATTATTATGCTGTAAATACTGTAATATTCATGTGTTGTTGTTATGCATTAGTGCAACTCCTTTTAGGAGTAGACAAGTACATACTCTGTCCACCACCACAATGCCAGCAGACATACCAGGTTCCCAACTTAAAACCTCCATTTACATGCATTACATCAATTGGCATTACATAAAATGTAGTTAGTATTTTTCAAGCAGGCAGGTATCTATCTATCTATCTAAATGATGGGCATGTGACTCAGGGGGGACTGGAGTCTGGAAGGTAGGGGGAGGCACATTGAGTTCCTGGATGAGTCAGAATTCAGCATGGAGTTGGAGTGCTGGATGACTTATTTTCAATAAGTGTTTCTCCTTCCTCAGGAGGTATGGCTGTGAGCATGTTGGGAGGGGGGGGGGGGATCTGTCACTCAGACAGAGTAGGATGGATGTGTTTGTGGAGCGGAGTGGAGTTTAGCCTCATTGCTCCTGCTTGGTAGCCAAACACAAGTGGTTTGCATTACGTATGCCAGACTTGAAAACATGAAATTTGTAACGCTCTTGTTTTTTGTTTGCTTGTTGTTGCTGTGGTTGTGTTTCACATGGAAATCTATCTCACAAGCGAGCGCGCCAGTTGGGAATGACCGTTGTGTGGTGACGCGGTCACTGGCTTTGAGTGCCGAGAGTCGGGATCTCTTCCAAAGCCCCCCAGCGCCGCGCCCCTGTCCGTCTCGCCCGAGCTCGTGTCTCACAGCAGGTAGGGCTTCCAGCTCCTTCATCGCGGAGGCAGCACGTGTTCTCACAGCAACCTCTGACCCCTTTCAGAGCTCGCCCGCTGTGCGCGGTGCAGCCTGACAGCCTGCTGGGCTCTGAGACTCTGAGCCTGTACCTAATGTACTGTTCCTGCAGTTACTGCAGTTCCTGCAGAACAGGTACTGTTCCTACTGAACTGTACCTGTTCACTGTACCAGCGCTGACCCTGTGGCTGGCCCCACCTGCCACTAACAGGGCCCTGCCTGTCACTCACACGGCCCTGTTCATCACTTTACACAGCCCCGCCCATCATTCACACAGTCCCACCCATCACTCACACAGTCCCGCCCTTCACACACACAGCCCCGCCCATCACTCACACAGTCCCGCCCTTCACACACACAGCCCCGCCCTTCACACACATGGCCCTGCCTGCCTCTCCAGTGGCCCCGACCCTTACTAACACAACTCCACCCATCACTCACAAAGCCCCACCTATCACTCCCACAGCCCTGCCCATCACTCCCAGAGCCCCGCCTGTCACTCACATAGCCCCGCCCATTGCTCACATGGCCCCACCCGTCACACACGCCCGGGCTGACAATGCCCGGGCCTCCCACCGATTCACTTCTCAACACCGGAGCTGCTGAGTGGGAGAGAGCAGCAAAAGGCCATTTTGATTGGCTGAAGGCTTGAGAGCTTAGAATTATACGGTTATCTGCAGTTAGTAGTGCCATGGTCTGAACACACTTAGAGACAGATAGAAATATAAAGACCGTTTCTGACCAAATTGCAGTGAGCAGGACCTGAATAAAACCCCCAAAAAAGGAAAGATGGCCTCCATCTGGAAGTCCGCGCGCATTTTAACGATGACGAGGGGAAGGAGCCCGTGTCACCCGATCCGCAGCTTGATGGCGGTGTTATTATCTGTTGAGGAGCTTGTTTTCAAGCTGATCGAATGCCTCAGCGTGGGACTGAGTCTGGAGCGACCACCTGCTGCACTCCAAATGGCTTCTCCGTTTTCAAAATAAAGGCCTTCCGAAAGTGCAGCGCTGCAATTTGCCATTTGCCACAGTCTGGGTGGGGGGAGCGGGGTGAAACGGGCAAATATCTGTCCGTATAATTGGCCGTAATGAACTGTAATTGCGGAAAATAAATATAGATTACACGCCCTTGGTACTGTGACTGATGCCCAAGTAATGCCCACACACAAATTCAACTATAGCCCTGGTGAGGTCAGCCCAGCATTATAAGTTATACTATGAACACACATATATTTAATTACTGCAAAACTACTTATTACCATGAATTTTGCTATAGACTAATTACATGACCTATCAGCTTAGCTCTGTTTTAACACATTATACATTTATAAAGCAGGATATTTTATTGAAGCAATCCTGGTTCAGCACTTTGACCATTGGCACACCAGGAGTGTTCCACCCAGGATTTGAACTCGCAGCCTCCTACCCCACAGAGATACCCACACTCCCTCAAAGCAAAAAAATATTACATATGAAATATTATATTCAGCAGAACAGGCAATGCACTGTATCCAAGGATCAATAGCAAAACTGCCATTGGACTCAACTCAAGCTTAATGAGACTGCAGTGAAGGTGATGCTTGCTTTTTTCACAGGGAAAACACGGAACCCTGTCTCCATGACAACAACCTGGTGGGGGGGGGGGGGCGAGCAGTGCCTCAGTGTTCCGCCAATGGCCTGGTCTCTTGTTGTTTTTAATGGCCAAGCAGATCTGTGCACTTATAAATCATTCAGACTCCATCTTGTAACTCTTCCCAATGTTATTGGAATAACACGTCTGTTCAAAATAAAGGCTATATGAATAGAACACGTAAGGAAAAAAGGCCTCCCGTCCATGGCATATAAATTTCTCCGCCATAAATTTGACACAAAACTGCTTGTTTATAATGAGTCAGGTTTTGCAGTTACTGGGGCCTGTGGCATTTTTTTCCCCTTTTTTCTTTTTGCGCTGTTTTCTGAAGTGAAGGATTTGGACAGTTTTTTGGGTCTCGTGGGGTGGCGGGAAGGGGGGGGGGGGCCCAAAAGGCCACCCATATGGAGAGCAGCTGATTTTCCGAACACGGTGCCCCCAGCGCCCGCCCCCCGCCTCTCTCTCCGTCCCCAACACTGATGTGTCTGACAAGGTGAGGACCCTTTATGGAGCAGCCAAAGCAAGCAATTCACAGCCCATAACTCCTTGTCTCAACGGTTTTTGTTTGGCCATAAATTACAGGAATAAAGTGCCCCCTGGGACTTTATTCATTTAGTTATGAATATTGCAGATACTCACCGCACATGCAGACGCTCACACATGCAGTGTATTTGCGCACATGTGTATGCATGTGTGTGTGCGTATGTGAGTGTGAGTGTGCATGTGTGTGTGTTTGTTTGTGTGTGAATGTGTGTGTGTATGAGTGTGAGTGTGTATGTGAGTGTGTTTGTTTGTGTGTGTGTGAGTGAGTGTGTGTGGGTGTATGTGAGTGTGTTTGTTTGAGTGTAAATGTGTCTGTGTGTTAGGGTGTGTGTCTGTGTTTTAAGATTATTACTCAGCATCAGTCTGCTGTGATCTGGTGATAAATGAGTGGCCATCGAGGTATAAATTATATTAATTATTATTATTAAGTGTAAAGGGGAGCTCCAGCTCCAGCTCTGGCGCAGTACAGCACTGCAAATGACTGCAGCCATCCCAGCTGTAGTGCTGTACTCCATCCCAGTTGTCAATCAGTGTCCATTTTACTGCCCGGATCAAACTGCCGCGTGCGGACCCCTGCGGCGCTAGCTTGTGTTAGCACACGGGGCCGCCCTGCGGTGCGTTTCCTGAGGTACGGCGCTGGCTCATTGGGCCAATTGGACCTTGCCTGCAGTTCACAGCTCCGAGGGGGGCCTTCCCTCTACCTTGGATTTCAATCAGGCGGACACGCTACAGAGACAGCTCTCTCTCTCTCTCTGCCCCAGCGCTCTGACTGGTTCATTTGCTCTCTATCCAAAAATGGCACTGTGCCTGACTTGGGGGGTGGCGGGCGGGGGGTGTGGGGGGTGCTGACGTGCATCTGGCCTGGTGCATTTCCCGACTGCATTTCGGGTTTCGACGCTCCATCCGCCATTTTACATTCTGTCAGTCAAACATTCCGCGCTGCACGTAGGCAGCCCCGTGAACGGAAGGTGAGGAGTTAATGCAATAACCGTGTTTGGCTACCTCTCGTATGGCGTTATGAAAGGGCCAAGGCTGCCGACTCCCTGGTTCCCACACAGATCAGGGCTGTTCAAGAGGTACACCTGCTTTTTTTTCTCAAGGGAAACAAGCTGAGGTTGAAATATAGAAATATAAATATAGAGAGAGAGAGAGAGCAAGAGAGCACCGCGGTAGTTTTAAGAGTCTCACAGGCCTATTAAATGTTTCTTTTTGATTGTGTAACAGTGAGAGAGTGTTCTCCCTCATACAAAAGATGCCTTAGGTTTAGTGTTTTGGAAAATGCTTTATGGACGTGAGAATTTAACCCTCATAAAGACCATTAGAAATGAACAGTGTTTTCAGAAATGCTTTCTCAAAAAGGGCATTTTTTGTCTCCTCCACAGTAGTGTATGCCATAACGTGGCGCAATGCGGTCTGGTGGTCAGACAGAGGAAGTGGAGATGGTGGGGGGCTCAGCGGACTGGGACCTTGTGTGATTGGCCCCAGCGGGATGGGGGCCCCGTGTGATTGGCCCCTGCGGAACGGGGGCCTCGTGTGATTGGCTCCGGCGGAGATGATGATTAATGTGCATGGGAATAAGATGTGGGGGGGCCTCGGCGTGCGTCCCGGGACCTGTGAAGAGGCTCCCCGGCTCTAGTGTGGGGCTCCGTGAGAGGGGAGGAAGAACGCACACACACGTTGCACAGCCCTGCAAGACAGACAAACAGCCAAAGCCAAAAGGCAACAGCCAGAAAAATGTGTTGTGACCAAATAACCACCAAAAACCAGAGCTTTGGATTTCCCCAAATTTGGATGCAAAAGTAGGGCCTGTGTGCCTTCTACTAAAAACATCTGAATAGTCATATGGTAACTCAGCAGAACAATAATGCTATCTGTACTACACTAACAACTGAACGCTGGGCTTTCAAGTACAATACAATTAGCAACACTGCAGTTATATGCGATTAATTGTAGCCTCTCACAGTTAGTTATTGCATACTTATTGCATAATGAAGGGCAGTTGTTATTGCTTCACACTTCAAAGAACAGCGAACCATTCATCACATTTCCTCTTCAGCCATCGGTATGCTGCCATCGGTACCTCCCATGTATTTCCCTGACCTGTATTTTACACACTCTGTGTGTGTATATGAATTATGTCGGGCTATTAATTTGATTAAAGGGTTTCAGTTGATCTCCGAGGACCCTGGCATGGGAAGAATCCGTGGCCCAGCCATGGGAGGTTGGCATTTGTCTGCTAGCTTGGCCATTCACAACAGCATGCTCCAATAGGACTTCAACAATAATATTAGTGGGGGCTTTTTACAGGCCAGACAGGCTTAAAATATCCCCCACGTCGGAGAGAGAGAGAGTGTGTTTGGGTGTGCGAGGGTCACTCCCCGGCTTCGTTCCGACAGCACTGACAACGACAGCGTGCGCGCTGGTGGCCACATCCTCCGGCTCTCTACCTTTACCGCATTTCTCCCCCGACCCTGAAAAAATGTAAACTCAATCAAAAAAAAAATCAAATGCTCCTCCTAACATAACACAATATACATTTACCAAGGGATCACTTCATAGGAAGAGTGCAATATTCCAAACACTGGTTAGCTTTTAATAATAATTTAAAAAATCACCTTGAATTTCCTCACTGAGCTTAAGATGTTAGGTTGCTTTTGTCCATCTGTTAAACATTTTCAGTAGTACTTGCAGTAGTAATAGCAGTAGATATGGGTATTAGTTGTATTTGTAGCAGTGGTAGCGGTAGTAGTGGCAATACAGAAGCAGTAGTAATAATAGTAAATCTAGTAGCTAGACATAGCAGTAGAAATGGCAGTAGCCAGGCCTCCTCATGATTACAGGGCTGTATTAGATGCTCACAGTTTTTGATAAGGGCGCCTGAAAGGGGAAGGTTTGTCTCAGGTTCTCTCACCTGTCCATCTTCGCTCTCTGGTCCTGGGTCCTCAGATAACAGCACAACCCTTTCCTCCCTGGCTAAGTGCCTCTCTGATTAACTGCCTCCCCTCCCAAGCACTTCCTCAGTTCAAAGGTCGATAAGCCCTTAATCACAGGGCCCTGGCCAGCGATAACCTAGGTGGCACTCCCCGTCTCCACGGTTACAGAAGTCGAGCGTATCGCCACAGTCATCAAAGTATATGGAACAGTGTTTGATGATTCTGCCATGGTTTTAAAACACAATTTACTATTCCAAAAGTTCATATTAGTTCTCGTACAGTTCACCTGACCGCTCTCGCTCGCTGTCTGTATTTTGTCTGTGATTTTTGGGGGGTTTGAAATGTGACTCAACTTCCGCCTATTTTTCATGACCGCCAAGCGTTACATTTTGCTAGCCATTTAAATGAACTGTTTTACAATAACACGTTTCAGGACCATTATTTCTAATGAATGCAACCGGCTGGTTTAGTTCTGCTCTTTTGTTTACCCCATTTCGCGGGGTTGACGTCTTTATGACAGGAAGCCGCGGTACCCATTGCGCACTATTTAAATCACAACAGAATACCCAGCGATATTTATGTCATCAGCAACATTATGTGGCCCAACAATGAAGCTTAATCAAAGCCTTTCTGTGTATATTTGTTTTCGTGCGTCAATAAAACAGAACTACCCGCCCCCAAAAAACGTCCTGTGAATATGCCTTGTAGAATCTGTACCAGGTCGAAGGGAGGGGAAATAGAATGAGCAATTGTGTTTTGTTTTTTTGTCCTCGTTTCACAAACAGAGCGCCTAACAAAGTATCCTTTCTGGGCTACTTCCTTCCACTCTGATTGGACTAATTGGGACCCGTTGACAGTGAATCCCATCTGAGCAGGAACCAGCCAATCAAGAGGAGGCGTCTGTCATCTTTCGCGAGCTGGACCTGCACTCAGAATAAAACCCTTTGTCTCTGTGGCCTCGTTGACCTTTCAATTTTTTCATATAAAAAACAGTAAGCGCATCGAAATAGGAAAAAAAAATACGGACACCCCTCTCATGTACAGTATTGTGTTTAATAGGCCGGCTTATGAAAACAAGCAGGCAAATCAGAAACCTTGTTTCATCTCTCCTGGCTTATACCCTCAACCTTGAACTAACGTTTGCACTGTTGCTGATAACAAATACAAAGGCTTTCATTCTGGAACCCTCCATTCATAGAATGTGAATGATGGCAGCCTACCTTGGTCTTGTAATGTATTGAAATACATTCCCGACAGTGTATTTTGTCTTCTCATGCTGGTCATTAGTGTCTTCCTCCGTCTGGGTGATAAAGCTGATCCAACAACCACGTAAACTGCTCACACTCATAGGAAACGTGTGAGGGTTCCCAGTGTGAGGACTTTGCGTGACAAATCCATGGCCTGGTTTCAACCGACATTTGTCCTTACCTTTAAATCGCAATTTAAAAAATATGTTCATGTTTTTTCCCCCTCACAATGTTGGTTTGGTAAGTTCATAAATTAACCAAACTGATTGTCTGAACTGTATTTCTGAGGAAAAAAGACACTTTTTATAAGGTTAAGGGCTAACGCTGACTGGATGCAGGCCTGTTATAAGACGCGCGAGCGCACGTTCAGGATGAGCGCAGAGAGGCCGGTGTGAGAGGGATGGTTCATGGATCCGGTGGCACGGCCTATTTCCTCTGATATGCACAGTATGACAAGAACCCATCCGTTGCTGAGAGACGGGTTGTTGCATTGCAGTGGATTGTGGGTGATGACAAAAGGCCCCAGCCGTGTGCCCCAACGGTATTTAGTGGCAGTCATTTATTGCCATCAGTCGCATTGCTAATGCAAATAATCAGTGCTAGTATTAATTTTTTTTCCTGACCTCAGCCATGTGTCCCGCACCCCCAAACCAAACGGCAGCGCCCCGGGAATAAGATCACTGGCTGCGTGTCAATCAACATCGATGCACAACCAGCGCTGAGAAGGTGTGGCAGCGATAGGTAGCATCAGGCTCTGTAGAGAGCTCAGCTTGTGTTTGAGACAGAGCCACAGATTGTTTAGAACACACTGTCCGTCCTCTCTGCTTCTCAACAACAGGAGCTTCCAGTTGGCAACCAGAGGTTCTGGTGCTGCATTACAGTACAGAATGTCCATTTTCCACAGTATTGTACTGGGTTACACCCCTTAATGAATTTTCCAGAAGACAGAAGATGCATGGAATTGGAATGTTTCGACTTCAACGGTAGGGAGACAGAACTTGCAACATTAAGAATATGGAGCTGAGTATCTGGCGGGTGTAAAGAATCTGTGGTAGAACTTTTTTGGCCGTTTCCCCGGGGCAGGGGAGATGCTCGTAAGGGGAGTGGGGAGGCGGGGGAGGGGGGAGGCTAGGATTCATTGGCGCTACAGTAGAGTGATAGAGCAGTGTCTCCAGAAGGTCACAGAGGAGCAGCTGTGTACAGGGCAGGAATAAAAGCATGCATGCGAGCGCCATTGTGCTTCTGAAACAGTATCCCCCCTCTACAAGGCCCGTGTTCATGTAATAGAGCATTAACAGGTCCTGTCAACAGACAACACAAGGGGAGAGGGTCGGCGAGGCAACGGGACCACACCGGGATTGCGTTTAGCGGTTATTTGCGCAGCACCAAAAAGTCGGGCACAATTAAAGCTTGTTTTGTTTTGTTATGTTGTCCAAGGAAACCGTATTGGCCTCCCGCTTTCAGGGCCAGTGTTTACACACATTCAGTCAAAAGGAGGCGGGAAAAATGGGCCGGCTCAGACGGAGAGAAAAAAAACAGGCGGTGAAAAGAGGAACAAGGTGTCCAGCGGGCCTCCACTTTGCACCTGAGGTTCGATCAATACAGTCAAGCGATGACACGCCAATTTGCGCACCTAAAACAGACGCGGGCGCTTCAATGGCGGCGCTGAGAGATGGCAGCAGGTGAATTGTTCACCAGCGGATACAGTGTATCAACACCGCCTTTTAAAATGTGTGTGAGTGTGTGTGTTAGTGCGTGCGCGCATGTTTTTTTTGTTTCTCTTCTAGCCCATGGTTCGTTATGTTTGCGTGCCATTTGATCAATGTGTTCAAAAACCAATATGCATTTTTTTTTGTTCCTTTTGTATATTTCTTTTTTTTATTATTATTTTAATAAATGCGTTATGACTAACAGCATGGCACAGACCACCGAAAAGCCAGCTGCTACAAATATTTGATATTTGATGCATATATTTCAGCTGCCAAGGTACTTAAGCATTACACTCCCAAAACAAAAGAAACTGCAAAGCTGTGTCCTTTGTGGACCCGATTTTTGACTAAGCTCCTTCTGCACCATATACAGCTGGACAGGTGTCTACTAGAAGGGATATATAAACACAAAGCGCATCTAAACCAGTAATTGTGTGACTCTTTATCTCCGAGGCTGTTTTTTAGCCCCCTTTCAGGGGCGACGCATTCTCTTCCACTGTGAGCTCGATGCAAATAAGCTATTTGAATGGAACAGGCAGATTCGCCTGCACGTTCTTCCCGTTATTCGGCGTCTTTAGAACGCCTCTCATTGTCTCGGGCATTAGCGCCGTCTGCAAGATCAGAGACTACGAGAGAGCCATTTACGCTCATGTTTGAGGACAATTACAGCATTAGACAAGGCACTCTATTCCATAAGAACCGTAGGTCTCTGTACTGCAATATTGAAACACTAACATTCAACTGTTTTTTCTGATCCAGGTGATTCTGCCACCAATGCAAAATAGAGACAGCCCTCTAACTAGGAACCACATATCAATAGAGTCACAATTTTAATGATAATTTGTTTACATTTTTTTAAAATAAAAACTGTAAAACTGTATCCATGTGAAGTTAAAAACCTCCTCTGTAATGAACACACAAGACACAAAGAGCGTGGGATTATTCTCACGCTGACCAATAGATGGCACTGATGCACAGCTAGCTGTCGGCAGGGCTTTAAGGACACAACACAAGTTAGTTATCGGCTGTACATACATTTTTAAGGAAGTAGGGGGAGGAGAGAGAGCTGGAGACTCCTGGACATACACACACTCCTTGTGAGGAAAGGGTGACTCAGCGCTCGAGGGTGTCTGTGGGCCGAAACATTAGTCCCCCAGCTCTTACCTGGATCTCACACTAAAGCCCTGTAAGACCTTCCTCCTCTCGCCTGGCAGTCAGCAATCAGACATGTAAACAGCAGACAGACTCACAGACAGGGCCTCAGGGAAACAGGTCTATGTTGCTTCCGGAATTAAAAAAATAATATATATATACATATACAGTATAGTATACCTTTATTTACACATTTTACCCTTTAGGGGTAACCAATCACATTCCAGATCACGCACCAAGCTAATTGGCCTCCACCTGTGTTCAGCTGAGGTGAATCTGATTACTTCAGAATAAAATCAGCTGTTCCTAGAGGATTTTACTGCTGGGTAGTAGCCTACATTTCAGAGTAAAGAATCTGCCACGAGAAAAAAGGAGCTTTCAAAAGAACTCAGGGATAAAGTTGTCGAGAGGCACATATCAGAATTGGGTATAGAATGCCTTAAATATCCCTTGCAGCACAGTCAAACCATAATTAAGAAGTGGGAAGTGCATGGTAATGTAAAATGTGGAAATAAAGGTGGAAAAAGTCTAATTCAATATGTTTTCATTTCAGGCTGTAAGAAAACAAAAGGTGAAAGTTTTGAGACAGGGTGTAAAATGTAAAGGGGCACTGTATATATAAATATACAGTATGTATGTAAAGTATGTAAATAAATAAAACGCAAATTCCGACAAGGCCCATCAATTCCCCCCGGGGGTGAGTTAAAATGAGGATACTGTAGGAGCGTTTGTTCAGAGTAAGATTTTTATCTCGCGAAAAAAAGAAGAAAAAAAAAAAAGATGTTTGAACAAACCACATGACATGTGACCACACATGTCAATGAGTGTGACTCACTTAGTGGGCAAGTGAAGTTTACTTTGTCTGCCTTTCACTCCACCAGAGCACACAACAGCAGCCCTCAGATGGTAATGGTGTACCATTGAGCTCCCACACGCCACAGGACCATGTAAGAACGTGCCCTCAAACCCGGCCGGCCCTTATTTTCACTCTGATATGAGCGGCTGGGGCAGTGTATCCTTTTCTCTCTTTCTCTCTCTCTCTCTCTCTCTCTCTCTCTCTCTCTCTCTCTCTCTCTCTCTCTCTCTCTCTTCTGAGGTGTCTGTGCGCATTCTCTTCCCCCTCTTCTTCATCACAATGTTACTCACCGCGCTGACGTTACCCTTCCCGCTGCAGTTTTTCAGAAAGGGCCTGCGTTTGGTTTCACGTGCGCCAGTTCTCGACATTGTCCATACGGGCTCTCGAACAGATATAATTATTTTAAATCTGAATTTTATCTCCTCTTCTGCCCAGATGTGTGCGGGAGTATCTTTCTTTAAGGAAGGATGTAAGTAGGCCTCTTGGAAGTGTGGAGATGATTGAAACCATGGGAATTTTACAATGCAATCAATCAGTGCAGTGTGGCTTGGAGTAGCACAGAGCTTGGGCTGCAACCCTGGAACAGCATTATGGTAGAATAAAAATAAATAACTTTATTCCGCTAACCTGCAATCTGCAAAACACTGAATACCTCTTTAAAGGAATGAGATTTGTAAAGACTTCACAACACAACACAAACAGTATATTAAGTAATAAATTACTATTTACATATACTTAACATTTTAAGTGTTAGTACACAGTTCAGCAGATATTGGGGGTGGATACAGATATCATAATTTATTTAAACAAGCCTTAGTACACAGTTTAGCTGAAATTGAGAGAATACACAGATATCTGTATTTATTCAAACAAGGCTTAGTACACAGTTCGGCTGATATAGGGTAATACAAATATCAGAACCTATTCAAACAAACCTTAATACACAGATCAGTTGATACAAGGAATACAGACCTCGGAGAGTATTCAAACAACCTGCCCAACACTCTCACCAGCTGTGCTTTGACTGACCCGATGCCTAAAGTCTTCAATTGCATAACGGCCCTGATAATCGAGGAGGTGAACACACAAGCCTGCCAGCTGAGACGCCACCCAGAGGTTTTCTGGTCATCCTTGCCGTTTACCTCACATCCCTTTAAGCTGTTGGTCGAGTCAGGCAGTGCCAGCTAATATGATACAGAACGTGGATCAAAGAGCTTGCAGCAAGCTTTCAATGTGATCTGCCATAGAAGCGCAGCGCTGCCTAGCTAGCTGAAGCTATCCTGACCCTGCTAGCTCTGACCCTGATCACAATAGCATTAGCTTCCGGAAAGCGCCGGTCTAATCTCACTGTGGACCCAGAACAGCGGTCGGGAGTTAAAGAGGAACGTGGTCAATGTTCAGGAACGTGTCGGGGGTGCGGTTGTCAATTTATTTTTCGACAGCCGCTTTCGTGCATTAAAGAGCCACAACCAACACGACTGATATCAGAGGTGCTGTGAGCGGAACACAGAGGCACTTGTGACAGGCAATTTATGTGCTGGGCCTTTAAGATGTATTATTTATGATTTGCATATATCCGAGTACCCTAGCTATATGAGGTACTCTGCTGTGGAGAGGTTAAAGTTGTTCCTACACCAGTTGATGCCATGTATTCTCCCATTCCACAACAACTCTCATAGTAATGCTGTTTGGTAGTTTTGCATGTCCTTATTCTATTTATATAAGATAAGAGTAGGGCCGTGAGACCTGGCTTTATATAGTCGACAATTATTAAGTGATAAAGGGTGTTGTGGAGTACAGACACACTGGCGTTGAAGTCCTGCTGTTGCCTCGCATCAGGACTAGCGACAGCAAGTGCCCATCTAATCAAGAAATCAAGCGTTACAACTCCTTGCTTGAAGTTTAACAGTCCAGTTTCCCCAGAGAACTACTTAATGGTTTAAACCAGGGAGTTCTCAATCCTGGTCCTGGAGGCCTGCAGGGTGTGCTGGTTTTCATTGTTTCCCAGCACTTATAATATAATATAATATATGCCATTTAGCAGACACTTTTATCCAAAGCGACTTACAGTAGTGAATGCATACATTTTCAGTATATGTGGCCCCAGTGGGGATTGAACCCACAACCTAAGCGATGCCAACGCTGTGCTCTACCAACTGAGCCACAGAGAACCACACAATCTCTGTCACACACTTAATCGACCAAACAATGTGGTTGATTACACAGTTAAACTCGCCTCACCTGGTTTCTTGTGTCTAAATGGGTTGCTGATTTCAAGTTGAAAACAAACACCAGCCACGCCCTACGGCCCTCCAGGACCAGGATCAAGAAACCCCGGTTGAAACGCTTGAATGTTGAATGTTTTTATGATGTTTATTTCATGTTTTATGCCCTATTTATGTCCTTTATGTGTTCTACTGAGGACCTCGTTGGAAATGAGTGTTTAATTATGCTTTTACATGTTATTGTCTGGCTGTTCTGTACTCTCCCAATCCCCTTTCTTTCCCAAGGAATAAATCAGGTCAACTCAAAATCAGGGGACATGTGACGCCGAGTTCAGGGGGTCCTTTGGGGGGGCGTTGTCACCAGAGAGACACCCTGCGAACAGGAGCAGGAACCCCCCACAGAGCCCTGATGGATGTCCCTCTTAGAGCAGCGGCGCAGCTTGGGGCGGTCAGAGCTGCGTCTCTGGACTGTCTGGGTGGTTTCCCTGTGTGTGTGTGCGGTGTGAAATGATCAGACGCCGATGTCTGTTCGGCGACAGGCACTAAATCACGGCCGGCTCTCTCTGCCACGGGACAGACAGCACAGTCAATGGCATTCCTTCCTTCGGCAACGGAATGATATGTGCACTCCCGCGTTTGTCAGTGCGGAAAGAAAAAAAAGAAAAAAACATCAAAAAGGCTGCAGTCATCTTTTGATGCCGAGCACTGCAGTAAATGATTGATTTAGAAAAATAAGCAAAAATAAGCAAAAAATAAGCTTTGAAAATTTGGAATCATGGGCATTAGGATTAGACTGACTGCGTCTGGAGGGAAGAAATTGCATGCTTCTTCTCTTCGGCTCTGTTAAGTTCCCGGCCCTGGGAACCACATGCCCGGCTCTCACCGTCATGTAAAAAGCACTTTTTTATATGACAGTCGCATCGACAGAAGATGGGCCAGACTGAGTGATGTCTTAGGCTGAACAGGTCTCGATAACAACCCGGCTCACTTACAAATATGCCAGAAACCCCTATTTGAGCAACAAAGAACTACTCTTGTCTCCGCAAGCTTAATTTGGGGCACGCAAGTTACAGTACAGAATTCAGACATAAGTGCAATGCTGGTATTACGTAAAACACATTAGGGCCACAGGCCCTGCACTGAAAGGTCTGTGTTATTCCAAGTCGTTCCAAGTCACAACCTCAGGGCTACTGTGTTATTCCAGGGCTGGTCTTTGGCTGTAATGAACTGCCATGCACTATGACCCTTTACATCATAGGAAGTGTTCTGGGAAATGTAGTCCCTCTCAAAGACTCGATCCCCCATGGTCCCCTGCTCATCATCATACTCCCATATTTCCTATAAAAAGTGTCCTCTGGGAGGTGCTGTAATGTCCAACCAGGGATATGGGAGCTTTTCTTGGATATTTCTGAGAATAAGGAGCTAAGCTACAGGCAATGAAAGGGACACTGGTTGGGTACATACCCAAGAATGTCAGAAGTCTGATTAATTGGATCAATAGCCACACTCAATTTTGAATAACAATGGATTTTTCCAATGGAGGCATGATATCTTTCCCTTTCCCTTTTTATGTTAAGACCAAGGACCACAACGGAAATAAGTCCACAACTTTTTGTGCTATCCTGGACATTGTTTTGATGCATGACATGCACTGACATGTATGTTAAATTGATATGTCGAATAAACTAAACTAAACTAAACTAAACTTCATTATTTTAACAAATATCCAAAATTGATACTCTTCCACAATAATTCTCTGAGCTTTATTGCACCTCACCCTTTTCCATGAACACAAGCCCTGATAATAATAATGAATACGTTTCAAAATCAATCAAAATGCTTCATAAACGACAGGCACTGCATACAGCAGTGTCCTCATCTGTGAGCGTCCAGGCACCACGCATGTAACAAAACAGGAGGGAAACATCGATGTGAAAACCGGGGCCCTCGAGTTCACATCAATGGCGGTGTGACAAAATTCCTACGAAAACATGTGATTAAATTTAAACGGGCGTGTCGAAACCGTCGCCGCCGATTTCCTCTTTATAAATGGAAAACGCAGAGGCAGAGCGGAGTCGCTTCCAGTGGAGCGCAGTTAAGGCTCCTGGCGGCGATAAACTCGATCTCTAAAACAAACCGAAAAAAAGGGCTCTGAAGGGGGACCGAGCAGCTTAATAGAGTCATCCGCTGGAGCAAGGGAGATAGAGTGCTTTAAAAGCCATCGGAGGGAAGGGGGTGGGGGGGGGGGGTAGTATTCTCTGGCTGCACGCTGGCTTTTTGTCACGTTGCCCGGGGAACAGCTGCAGCAGGTGTCAGGGGAGCTCTATCAGGCCTCCTCCTGGCTTCCTCTGCGACCCTCCCGGGGTCGGCGGGCCCAGGCGAGCAGCAGGCTTGTCCTATCACGGAAGGCCGAAGGTTGTCAGCGGGTTGGAGAGTGTTGAGTCTGGTCCGGAGAGTGGCCTCTGTACTCGTGCGCGGGCGGAGGGGGTTGAACGAAAGGTCCGCCGTGAGCCCTGAAGATTAATTGCCCACAACCGGTGGCGGCTCTGTTATGCCGCTGTTTTTTAACTAATTAAAAAGACAGCGCCAGTGTTTTCCAGCTCTTCCTGGAGCTGCGAATCTGAGTCCGGAGGTCTCATCTGTTTCCTCCCTTTTAATGCAACACGCACAGTTTTCAAAGCGAGAACACGTTTCAGCATGTATTTTTCCCCTCTCTGAACTGTTAAGTTATCTCAAAACACCAGTGGACGACGGCCTAAATTCTTGCACAACTTTAAAGCGTTAGTTACTCGTTTTATTTTTAAACAGCACAACGTTTTTATTCCAAAATGGCGCTCGGTACATCGTGCCACCATCAGCGTGAGGCTATGGCCTGACCACTGTATACTGTGTATGCAGGACACTGTCATTAGGTTTCAAAGAAAGGTGGGTGTGATGTGACAGGCTCAAGTCTTTCCCAATGGATGGGTCAAAACAGCAGTCCAGCGTGCGCACATGTGTGGAACCCATTTGGTGGACATCCTCACCGTAATCTCACCGCAGGCACTGCACTGTGGTTGGAAGGGAAAGCTCTTATTTGGTCTCACATCTGAGGAAGCGATTTTCAGGCCTGTCCCTCCTCTCGCGATCCTCTTCCACATCCCCTGCGCGAGGCGCACCAGCTGGGCTCCGGGGGGACGGCTCTGCCACTGGTCACCCGGAACGTGAGGCCACACTCGCCGGTCCCATGGCGCTCCGAAATATCCTCGGAAGCGACTAAACGCGGGCAGGAGGAATGGCATTGAGAACATTTCGTTGCACGGGAAAGGAAGTCTACGCTCATGGCGATGACGACTGGCGCAAACTTTTTTAAACGCAGTTTTTAAACTGCAAACCGAATGACACAGCACGATACACCTTGTTCCGTTTTTCGTTACTCTGTGTGAAAGGACATAGACCTGGTGACACACGCGATGTTAAGTAGGAGAGATCTTCAGATACCGTCATCTGGCCTGTTTTTTTCTTCCGCATAACCACTTAAGGTTGGCTGCAGGTGCAGGAAGGACTGGCTCTGTCACCATCTTCCCCAAACAGGGTTGGAGGGCATAGCTGTCATTCCGGCGGAGCTCAGCGCAGCCTGTGTTGAAGCATGTCATACAAATTGAGGGGAATCAGCCTACTGACAGACGTCCCTCTATGGTGTAATTGTGCTGAAAACAGGAGGCGGGGAAACGAAGAAAAGGAAAGAAAACACAGAGGGGGAAAACCTCGCCAGGAGCCCCGCCGGTGCTTCCCGGACCCCAGAGGGATTGTGGGATAGCGGCCTACATGCCGGCTGTGGCTCAGCACAACAACAGGTGTCCCGGGGAGGCTCGCCGACGGCAGCGGGCTTCAGGGTGACCCGACTGCCCAAAGGGATCATTTTAGGATTCTGTTACATCCCTCCTCCTCCTCCTCCTCCTCCTCCTCCTCCTTCTCCTTCTCCTCCCCCCTCAAGTCTATGTGCTGAAGGCCAAATATGTTGCAGTCTTTACTCTCTAAGTAGTCTGTGTCTTCATTTGCCTCTGGGATAATTCGTTTGACCTTTAGTCATTTACATATGTGCATGTCGTTTCTTTTTGTTGCTTTTTTCGCTTTTTATTGCTATTTTCTCTCTCCTTATATCTCCAATATTAAGTGACCTTTTAATCCACAGTTTCAACACTGTCACGTTATGGGCTCCTGAGTGGCTAAGGCACTGTGACTGTGAGCACAGGCTGGGCTCTCGGGTCACGGGTTTGAGCCTTCGCTATGTCATTAATTATAACCAGGAGTCCGCAGCGGCGGTACACAAATGGCCTCATCCTGCCACTAGTTCCTTCCAATGACATGGCAGCCGGCTACGGGCTTCCAGCTGTCATCGGCAA
The DNA here is from genome assembly GCA_029706075.1 of Aldrovandia affinis. Classification (NCBI taxonomy): domain Eukaryota; kingdom Metazoa; phylum Chordata; class Actinopteri; order Notacanthiformes; family Halosauridae; genus Aldrovandia; species Aldrovandia affinis. Next base: position 4,096,069 of record JAINUG010000009.1, on the reverse strand, counting down.
GAGATGCGTCTCTCCTTCAGTCGGCACCAGCTATGTCCTGTAGTACTGGCACAGATTCCATAGACCCACCAGATACGTAACTCCGTGTTCTACGCTCTAAAATTCTGTCTCCCTACCGTTGAAGCCCAAGCATTCCAATTTGATGCACTTTCTGAGAATCGATTAAGGGGGTGTGACCGAGTACAAAATTGTGGCAACGGACATTCTGTACTGTAACACAGCACCGGAACCTCCTGTTGTTAGGAAGCAGAGAGGATGGAAGGAACAAAGGAGCTGAATATCTGGTGGATGTAGAGAATCTGTGGTCGCATCTGCATGGTACCGTGCGGTCTGTAGGATGTATAATAATAAATGTAAAACTAGCTTGCAGATAGAAAAGTGGTGAGTCAAGAGGCACTATTGGCAATTCCAAAGTGGGGAAAATATTGTTTTAAAATCTTGCCATGTTAAATTGTCTCTAAATGAATTCCATTCCAATGTGGTACGAGCGTATAGAAATGCTAGAATATATAGCGGCACAAGCCTACAGCTACCTAACCGGCTACTTACCGGGTGACTATTATAAGACACATTTCTTGCAGTTAGAATAGAACAGAATAGAATGTATGTCTGTTATCCTAAAAACGGTGGCACATACAATAATGAGACATCACATAAATACAGATATATGAAAATGCATACCTCCATACACATGGAGGCAAAGCCTGCTGGGCCTCAGTCCAACTCAGCTCAATACGGGTATTTATGGCTGGTCCTCCCTGATTGACCACTGTTCAACCTCTATTCCATGTCAAAGGATAATTTTACCCATATACAATTTTTTTATGTTATCCTTTGTCTTTATTGTAGTACGAAACAGTAAAATATATTTTTTTTTTACATGTATAAGAATCATTCAAGCAAATTTTTCTCGAAACTTCCTTTTCAGCTTACAGAAACTACAATGTCCCATAATGCATTTCTTTCTCTCTTTCCCGCAACAATGCCAATACTAGCTGTGAAAATGAGGCATTGGGGAAAATAAAATAATGGATCACTTTGTCTGGCGTAAAATATAATGTGAAATTAATGTCATCATTGCGATTTAATGCACTAAACAGGTCCAGAAAAATTCTACACTTGTGAAATGAGAGCCCCGTATTGCTACTCAAAATAATTTGGAAAATAGAAGACAAATACAGCCACCTAGGCATTTTCCTGTCTCTTCCCTGACCTGCCTTCCCAAAATTCATGTGTGAGAAAAACACTGACTTCACAGAACGAGATCTAAGCTGCCTCAAAATTATGCCTAGTGATTTGGCTTGTCATGTATAAGTTATGGAAAGATGGGTAAAACATGAAATGTTGTTTTTTGGATGAAGTGGGATATTAAGATGCTGGAGCCGAACACCCCCCCCCCCCCACCCCTTAGAGGAGTCCTCAGGCCTCATTCAGTCCCCTCTCCCAACGCAAGCTTTGACATTCTGGGGCAGGTGGGTGCCACCAAGTGCCTTGCCTGCACCCCGCCCCATGCCCCCTCTACGCCCCCCTTCTGAAAATTTGAAATCATATCTCTCTGTAAAGTCATGCACCACTGTTCCCCATAACATGATACAGCCACCGCTTACCGCCCTGTTGCCGGGTGACCAAATGTTTTGAGGCACTTCTTCATTTTTTGAACCCATCCAAGGATTACGTCATCGAAATCCATTCGAAACTGTCCCGCGTTTAGTCAACCCCCTCCATCCCGAAAGTGCCCACCCGTTCACCGCTGCCCCGAAGACGTCCCCTTCCCGTTTCCCCCAGATCTGTGGCACGGCCCCCCTACTCGGACCCCTTCTCTCTCGTCATGGTCGCACCCGAAACGCATCCATCACGGGGCGGAACGGCACGGAGCTGGACCGTCCCGAGTCTCGCGGCTAACCGCGAGGATGATGGATTCAGCCCGCCCCGCGACTGGCAGCATTTTTAACATGGGGAACGTGTGACAACAAAAGAGGGCGGTCATCCCCCCCTCCCCAGCGTTTTGGGGGCGCAAACGGCAGTATTAGGAGACAGGCTTATTGAAAGGCCCCCCACCGGCCTCCACCACCACAGCGTTTATAAATAAACGGGACCTGGGTTTCTGGGGCTCTACAAAGGCGCTCGCTCCCTCCCGACAGATTACGATGACGAATGGCCGCGAGACCGAGCTATGCGCTATTGATTCTCCCCAGCCCGTCTTCAGAGGCACCGCAGAGGGAAGCGCGCGGGCAGCTCCGCACGTCACGTTCCGCGCCGCTTCGCTTCCTCCCGGCGGCGGCGGCGGCCGTGGCCATATTAGAGGCGCTTGAAATTCGACTCCCATTGTGCGAAACCGCAGTCTGCCTTCCAGACATGACAACAGCCTGTTTTGTGCAATAACAAACAGAAGGGTAGGAAGGATGCAGCGGTGAAATGATGCGCTCTCTGTCCTGCGCACCCCTGGGGTTCTTTGCAGGAACTCTGCGGAGCGGGGCGTGGCAAAAGAAGAACAGGTTCGACCGTTAATGCACGGAACTGCTAAGCCTCTTTTAACCCCTCTTCGGCTGATGCGTGTCGGGGATTTGCGTGATATTTTGTCATGAACGCCGAGGAAGAATCAAAAGGTCTGTGTGTGGCGATCAAAGCACCGCATTGACAAGCTTAAGACGGGACCCCCGTAGTGTAAAGGCTGGTGACGAATCCCTGGGAGAAAGAGTGAGGGAGCGAGGGAGAGAGGGGCGGGGGGGAGAGAAGGAGGAGGGGTGGAGGAGAGGGGGGTGTGGCAGGATGAGTGTGGTTCCCTGCCAGCAAGCGGAGGCCACGGCGGGCCGGGTCGTGATGGGATTGATTTTAGGGCTAAGGCGGCGAGACGCGGGATGAGGTCAGAGCGAAATTAAATCCCGCCATTAGGAGAGTAATGAGGGAGAGCAGCTGCCGTTGGGGGGGGCGGCGTGGCGGCCGGGAGGACCAGACCAGCGGCGAAGGGGCTCAGCGGCATGACTTCATATACACAGCTCTCGCCATTGACAGGCCTCCAAGTGACCCGGCTATTCTCCCGTCTGGCTGCCAAACCACCCGCCGCCCAGTCATGGGGGAGAAAAGGGGGCATTTCCGAGGCGGTTTCTTCTCTTCTCCATTGCGGCACCTGAGATAAAACCCGGGTGACTTCGGTCCGAAGGTACCGGAAACTCCAGCCCAGCCCCGAGTGTCGTTGGGCCTCTCGCCATGACCTGGAACGCTGCCAAGGGTTTAGCTAATCCGCCTCTTTATTTTACCTCACCTACAGCAGATATTCTCCTGGGCTAGTAGTGTATATCCACGCGCCATTCTTCAGCTTTTCTTTATGTGTCACCCACTGCCCTCTCGACAGGCCACTGTACCCCGAAAGGGAAATCTTGCGCAGTTTCGTTTTGCCTTTCGCAACGTTTTTTTGCCCCGTTGTGCAACCCGTCTAATATTGTGGGGTCCCCAGATCAGAAGCAGCCCCGAAGCATGAGGTACCCCACACGCTCCCCCCAGCAGCATCAGGGATCGTGTTCCCCTTTTGAGTTGGAGCGACTGCGGCGATCCAGTTTTAACAGCAAATTTTATTGTTCTCTCTCGTGGGCTGTCAGCAGTGTTTCCCCCAGTGCAAGAGCCAGTGGTATCACTGAGATCATTTGGTGTTTATGTGTCACAGATCCTTACGTCTGGCACCAGCCCAGACCGGGGGTGTGGAGAGCCATTACCACGCTGCTTTCTGGCTCATACTCGCAGCGTTCGTTCGTCACATCACAGATTCTCTACACTCAAGCAGATCCCCAGCTCTGTATTCTCAGCACTGAAAGTGCTGTCTCCCTAGCGTTGATGTCAAAACATTACAATTGATGCATCTTGGCATGGGTGGCATTGTAGTGTAATGGTTAGGGAACTGGGCTTGTACCTTGTAACTGAGTTTGTAACTCAGAGGTTGTAGGTTCAATTCCCTGGTGGGCCACTGGCATTGTACCTTTGAGCAAGGCACTTAACCTGAATTGCTTCAGTACATATTTTACTGTATAAATGTATGTAAAGAAATGTTAACTGTGTAAGTTGTTTTAGATAAGATAATGTGCTAAATGCCTGTAATGTAATGTAAACTTCTGAAGATTCATTCAAGGGGTGTGACCAAGGACAATGATGTGGTGGATGGATGGATGTTCTGTACTGTAATAGAGCACCAGAAACCCCTGTAGTTAAGAAGCAGAGAGGGCAGGAGGAACACAGGAGCTGAGTATCTGGTGAGCCTAAAGAATCTGTGGTCACATGAACACAAATCTTGGTGATGGCACACACCGTTTTCACAGTCCAATTGCACTGACTGAGACTGATCTATGAAAAACAGGGACAACCTGTAACTTGCTTTCAGTTACATATTTTAGGAGCAAGTAAGATCGAACCGCCACACTGTATGAATAATTCTCAGAAAAATTGTTACAGGAATAAATCGCAATGATTTCTTTTTAATGGAATCCAACATATTTGTTGGCCCGCAAAAATAGGTTTAAAAGGCGCCTAGATTTGATCTATGAGAAAATTAAGCCCTGGGACAGTGTTTGGTCGGACGCGCTAAGCGATGCCGTAATGTTCTTTTCATTATTGATGTATTCGAGCAGATGCTGTAACCCAGAGAAGGTTTAGGAAAGATACAGAAAGACACAGAGCATCTCATAATTGGAACAAGTGCACACAACAGGTCCAGAATAGCCAGCAGCACGTTAGCGATCGCGCTTCAATCGGAAAAACTGGGCTAGCGGATACAGTATCAGCAACGGTCCCTGTCGTACATACGATACGATCAAGGTTCAGTGATCATAAAAACAACATTACCTCATGCCATAGCATATGCACACTGTCTAACTATGGGCCGTGACAGTAGCTTTGCCACATAATGGACTAACATATAGCTACATAGTTCCCCCAAAACTATGTACAAAAATAATAATACACTATTAGCCTTTTGAAACCTTGTTTTTACTAGCGACGGTGGAGTGAGGCTCCGTGAAATGAAAATGGGTGGAGCTATCACATCATGGTTTACAGTGACTTGCTGATTAATAGGTGTCTACCCCTACAGAGCGGTTAAAGTGGCATCTAACATAGGGGCATATATATCTCCCTCTGACAGAAACACCCAGAGTGCTCTTATTGTGCTGGATGATGATGTAGCATATGGATCCCGGATATATGAATTTTTCTTCTTTTTTTTTACCTCTGATCTGAGGTTGATCTAGTCAAAGGTGCTGACACGCAGAGCTATTTCTTATTATGTTTAAACTGACAATCACAAGAGGTCCCTGGCAGGGGAAAGGGTTGTACCTTTTGTTGTTACAAGCCCATGGAATCACTCTTAGACGATGACAACGGGCTTAGTCACTCAAGTGCTCTGCCTTGTAATACATGTTCCATTATGAACAACGGGGCAATGCCCTACAAGGAAGGACATTGTATCTGGTGTAACTTTGGTGGTCCCCGCCGGGCTTGGACATGCACATTACTCCACTGAAATGCCAGACAATAGTGGATTTAATCCATCACCCGAGATCAAGCGTCATCCAAAATTGGATTGACAAAATTGCTCATTGTGCAGATACGTGTCCGATGCAAAGCTTTTTCTCAGACGTTTTTTTAGAACTTTTAGATATAGTAGGTTAGGACATATTGCACCGATTAATTTCCTGAAAAATGGGTCTGCTCCTTAAAATTCATAACTTCTTATTAATGGCTCTAAGTGCTTATGGAAAATATTGCATTAACTTCCAGTTGACAAGCAGCAGATGGTGTTTGACGGCGGTTACGTGGTAGACGTCTGGGTGCAAATCGCTGTGTGAGCAGTGTTTACCTAACGTGTAAGTGCAGACAAATGAAAAAAAGATTGGATGTGTATACAATAATGTACAAACACAACGACAAGAAAAAACCTTATAAGAGAAAAAAGCTATTAGGAAAACAAAAATTAGCAGAGCAAACATCTCTGCTTATTTTAGCCACCATGAGGTTAATGACGTTCCCCATCTTCCCCTGAAAGTTTCCATTCTGGCATCTGCGTTTGGGGATGGTGGGGGGGGAAATCTGACGCGAGACGGGTCTCTCCCCCCTGCTGGAATATTAACTTCTCCCTCTAATCCCCCCCCATCCTGCCATCCCCAGCTGTGGTGGCCACGTGACAGAGACCTGACATCGCCAAAGCCCCTCTCTCCAAACATCAAGGCAGCAGAATTAATTGTATGGTATAGTTTCTGACAACCGGGTTGGGCTCCCGGCCAGCTGAAACGGGCTTAGCGATGGATTGCACACGGTGTTTTATGGGCTCGAACTGGACAACGGAGAGGCTACTGAACGTATTCCGGCTGTGGGACCAGAGTGGATGGGCCCGCTCCGATATCCCGATGTTGACTTACGTACATGCTGGTCCCATTACGGCGGGGAAGGGAGGATCCGAGGAGTCGAATGGAAATACAATGTACTGCCGTTTGTTTTGGTACCTGCTATCTTTGGTTGATTTTTCATACGGTGCACATCAGTCATCTCACAACGAGAACATGAGCCTACTACAGAGCCCCTGGAGCCCCTGGTCTCTAAAACAATATCAGAATACCAGCTGTTTAACCTATTACTGTCAGCTGACACGTATATACTGCAGCTTATTGGAGATTTAAAATGAAGTGTTCTCGCAATATTTCAGCATTTGTAGCACATTTGACAATATTTGACAAGCATTTGACAATAAATAAAAAGTGTTTAGTTGGACACACCATCCGTACACACTGAGTAAACGGTCGTATATTAGGTATGGTTGGTGCATCTAATAAAAAAAATAAACAAAAATGTTCCCTGGGTTCTTTTTATCTTCCCGTATAGCGAGGTCACATCCCAACATTAGTTACGCTTCAGACTGTGGTCTATCTGAAGAAAGCGAGGTGCAGTATTTGAATCAGTTCAAAGATGGGGAGAACGGATACTTTGGGAGGCCCCATCTCTCTCAGGGTTGGTGACCTCAGAAAAGGTAGCTTTGGTTTGGCGGCGCTACAAGTGAATCCTTCACACGACCGCATCTGAGCCGGCGAGCTTTAAACGCAGTCAGGCGGCTGCTTTAGTGTTCCTCTTCATATATATATTTTTTAACAGAGCCTGATATGGCACACACAGGCATTAAATAAACTGCTGTTTTTGTCTTGATTTTTTTCCTTTCTTCTTTGAAAGTTCTGGGATAGGTAGAGAAAGGCCTGCTGGTAAGAGGCCTCAGTCAGGAGCTCTGAGGTAAATGGGGCAGTGAAATTGAAGTGTGAAGCGGGGGGGTGGTCCTCACCGGATATGAGGCCTGCTCCGAATCTCTGTGCGATTCCGGCACCTGGCTGCGGCGTAGTCAAAGACCCTGTGCGGTTGGGGACAACAAACTCCGGACAACAAACTCCATCAAGCCTGTGTTACCTTTACGTACCTTTGCAAAATACACCTTACACAAACTCACCTCCAAGTCCCACCCTTTCGCCCCACAAAATTATAACCGTTGGAGGATAATAATAGTTTTTTCTCATCTTTCTGCTATGTGCCACTTTCAAAAAATAATAAATAATAAAAAAATTGACGTTTGTTGAAAATGTTGCACGTTTTTTGCAACTCCCTTTTCGTCCATCTGTTCTGAGCGCTGACAATTACACACCACCGGCAGTGAGTTAGAAAATAGTTAGTTAATCACTGTGTTGTAAAAGAGGATCACAGTATTTAGGTATAGCACCACCCTCCCTTTTTGCCAGTAAGTTCTGGAAAGATATACGAGGTGATCCGTGTGAAAAACAAAGACACGGCGGAAGCGGGCTTAAGCGGCGGCGGAAGCAGGCGTGCTGAAGGGTTCTCGGGACGCCCGTCTGTACCCTCTCCAGGAAAAAAGCCAGTCAAGCTCTCAAAAAGAGCCTTCTTTTTATGTTGTTCGGTAAACCAATTGATATGTGGAAACAGGATTATGAACCTTTTAGGGCAGAGGGTAACATCCCCCCCCCCCCGCGGGAACGTTCCACGCAGTGAAATTCCGGGCTCCCATTATGGGGAGATTACCTGTAATCTCTCATTACTTTGGGAAGGGGTGGAGAACGGCTCACATCCTCACAGAGAGGCTGAACCGTGCGAGGTGCCTTAAAAAATCAAATTCGGCCTGTCAGCCAGGCTTAAGGAGCAGTTTATGCACACGTTGGCCCTGGTCGCTGAACATGCCTGCATTTGTATGCAGACAGCTGCAAATGAGGGCACTTCAAACCGGTCACAAAAGACACTCATTACCAAGCAAGACGCAAATGACGACAGCGCGCGAATGCCCCTATACCCTGCCCCCTGACAACCGGCGGGCGGCTTCTCCAGAGGCCTGTCTCCGCGGAACTCTCGGCACAAACAAGCCCTGAGGCTGCGTTAAGGGGCCACAGTCCCCACCTCAATGGGCTCTATCCACTTCTGCACGTGGACCATCAATCCCATCAACAAATACCCCTTAACTCGGGCAAACAAGGAAATCACCTCATCTGCCTGCCGAGCGAGGCCTAGGCCTTCAACGGGAAATGGGGGGTAAAGACAGGGAAGAGGAAATGGGAAATTTCCCCAAAGATGAACGACTACAATGGGACTGCGTTGCGGGGGCATGCAGTCAGCGAAGCTCTCTGGTGGACGGGCAGGCGGCTGTCCGTGAGACGGAGCTGTCTCTCTGATAGAAAACAGAGGCCTCTGATAACCAGGAGTGGTGCAATAAGATAGGACTGTGAGAAGAAAAGAGTGAGGCCGGGGGAGAGCTCTGAGGTAATAAAGGCATCCATTAATAATCACAGATGGACAGAGAGGAACTGAGAATATAAAGCAGATAGCTGTACATTTTCGGGGTATGGGGGGGGGGCGAAGCATTTGAATATGCACACAAATCCAACAAAAGTGCAGTCCTGAGGTTCCTTGTTTTGCGCAAGAACACCATCATCCACTTCCAGAAACCCTAGATACCAAGCATTTCCAAGATGGCTCTCACAGCTTTGTCTGAAGGTCTGGCTTGTTAAATGTGAAAGTGTTTTGGAATTCAAACCTTCCACAGTATGTGCATTAGTCATCTAGTTCAGGAATTTACAGTATGTATGTGTATATACACAGTCTAATCACTCTCACCTGTAGCTCCAAGAACAAACGATCAGACATGTGTTGGGACAAATATTGTCTGAACCAAAAATATCTGAAATAGTTGTCTATCTTTAATTGGGGCTCTGTGCCCAAAATGGTAGCTTGCAAGGACTTTTAAAAGTAGAAGTTGATGCAAATTTGTGCGGCTTATCTTCTCCACTGAGGCATGAGTTCTGATGGTGTGCTGTTCCAGAGACAATACAGTGTCCGCATGACACGTCACTCAGGTGTCTTGTGCGGACTTTATGTTCAAAAAAATCGGTACGAAAATATCAGCGAGAACTGGAATAACTGCTGGCTTTTTTTTTTTTTTTTTTTGGTTGAAGATAATTGCTGTTTTGTCTTAGCAATGTTCTGTTTTTATTTTTACAGGAACTAGAAATTTTGCTTCAGGGCATGTGCATTGTTGGATTTTTTTCTCTTCCCTTTCGAGCATTCCTGGTGTTGCGGGGGGGGGAAAGAAAAGGTACTTAGCTTAGGAGGAGGCTCTAAAAAAAGTCTCAACAGAACATTTGGGTGGACTTCCACCAATACAGTAACCTTTGAGCCATCACACTGTAATTCCTATTCAGGGCTTACAGTAACACACACATTAGTTACAGCGGCTTGTGAGTCCCTAAAGGAGCTTGGGACAGTGCCGTCTGTGTGCCAGTAATATTTTTTCTGGGCCATTAAGCACAAGCTCCTCTGCTGCTGCATTGTAAATATTTATATACAGTAAAAAACAAAATGGAGTTAACCGTCGAGGGCCCAGTGTTTTGATTGCAAACACAAACGGGCGGCGTGCATGCATCGATTCAGTGGTTGAATCCCCCCTGAATTGGTGATGAAAGGTCACCCCTTCCCTTTGGCAATGTGTTCCCCATTAACCCCCCCTCTGGCCACGATGTCCGGCCGGTCTGGGCCGGCTACTGCGTGGGAACCCAGAGGGCCGGTCGCCCCTGTTCAGTTTCTCTTTTAAACAAGAGGCACGAGATGGACCTTACCCCTCTGCCTTGCTCTCTGCCGTCTTATTTCAAACTCTTCCCAGTGTGTCCAAGAATTCATCAGGAGTAGAAGGCATTAACATACTAGACAAATTTACTTTACTTTATTTTTTTTTAAACATGTCAAATTAAATATTGTGTTTTAGTACTCGTTCAGTGCCAGGCAGAGCTTTCTTGATCCTTTAAATGAAACCAAGAAGCAGATTAAGAAGCGTGTGTTCAAAAACACAAAGACTGGTACATTAGTATTAAGTAGTATCATTACTATGGTGCAAAATTAGGCAGTGCACTGGAACTGATGGATTTATTATTTTATTTGAATCATCGGAGTGACTTTGGGGACGTTGCTGATCTTGCATGACCGGCGGTCCTGATCGATCTATCGGTTCGGATTCTTGACGAACCGCATTGTGTTGCTGAACTAGCTGCTTTCTGCTGCGATTGGTCAGTTTGTCTCTTGATCCCATGTGTTCCTCGGGACCTGTAACCATTGTAGAATGTCCAAATTCCCGCTACGGAATGAGCATTCTGTTATACCTTGCCCTGTGGAATGCAGGCTGTTGGGAGGTAGGCCGATAGGCTATGCTGTCAGCATCAGGGGGACTTTGTGACCGCTGCCTTCACTAGCATGGCCTATTAATGACTTCCACAACCCCCCACCCCCAAACGCATGCACCCCCGACTGCCATGAGAGTGAGGATGAACAGAGCTGCAGATGAAAGCCAGGATTCTCAGCCCTCATTTCCAGGTCCTCCCATCAGTCAGGTTTAATAATTCTCCCTGGGCCCAGAGACAGGCAATCGAGAGTGCTGAGGAGTGGGAGTGTGTGTGTGTGTGTGTGTGTTTGTGCGTGTGTGTGTGTGAATGTGAGATTGTGTGAGGGTGCTTGTGAGGGTGTATGAGTGTCTGAGTGTGCATATGTATGTGTAAGTGTGTGGGAGTATGTGTATGTATGTGTATATGTGTATGTGGGTGTGTGAGAGAATGTATGGGAGAGTGTGTGTGTGTGCATATGTGAGTGTATGTGTGCACATGTGTGTGTGTGTGTGTGTGAGATGTGTGTGTGTGTGTGTGTGTGTGTGTGTGTGTGTGAGTGTGTGTGCGCATGTTTTGAATGAGTGTGTGTGTGTGTGTGTTTGTGTGTGTGTGTGCATATGTGCACATGTGTGAGTGAGAGTGTGTGTGTGAGTGAGTGTGTGTGAGGGGGAGACACATAAGAGAGTGAGATGTAGCGTGCTATAACAGAAGAGGCCAAGGGAGGACTGTAAACCTCTAGAGTCTGTTACTGACCACAGGTGCACACCGATGAAGCAGCGATGAAGATGTGCTCCCACAACCGCCCCCACCCCCCACCCCAATGCTCCAGGATCTCAAAGAGCAGCTCCTTCTCAAATACATTTCCAAGCCCATGTCGAATACCTGCGTCCCATCCAGAAACTACTTGTTGACAGAGAGGAGTGGGCGGTCGGACAGGTTTGGTCAGTAGTCTTTTGGATCCAGCATTGACATTCAAAATCTAGCTCACCCAGAGTCAGAGAAACAGGAAATAATGTAACATGCCAACTTCATAGGCTTACTGTTTGGGATTTGAACTTCACTGGGTTAATATATGGGGCTTGAAATAAGCATCATATTAAGTTCCTGAATGTCATTTGTTATGTGACTTGAAAGAGAGACCAACCTTTTTTTGTAGACTGTAGCCATTTACAGTATGACGAAAATAATTGTAATAAATGGCTGATGGGAAATGGTTTCAAATGTGTAATTTGTGAGATATAAACCCTTTGGCTTTAAAAAACCTTTGGGCATCGTGGCACAGTATACAATTGGGAGATTAATCATACTCTCTGTAACTGACACTGAAATTAGCTTTTTGTGCTCATCTTATGACGATTTTCTTAAAATACATGCCATGTATACCTCCTAGGCCATAGACATTGAATTGGCTGAACTCTTAATAAATACAATACTGATTAATGGCTTCTCACTGCAACAATTTATTTATAAGAAGTGTGTGTGTGTGTGTGTGTGTGGAGGGGGAGGCAGTCTACAGTAAATATGCAAAAGGAATATTTATCATGATCACGGGTTGTTGTTTTCTTTTTTCCAGAGGTCTGATAGAGACCACCTGGGTCGCCGTGGTAACTGTAGAGACCTTGGTTTTTTCCCTCCGAGAACAAAGGGCCAGAAAGAGGAACAGCGTGTTTTAAACTTAATTGCTGTTTTAAATACTGCGCCAAGATATCAAACGCCACAATTCATACCTATCTGGATAAAAGCCTCTCCAGAAGCCTCGAGGACCTCATATTCTTTTTATTGAGGTTCAATAGCAAACAAACACTGGATGTTGTGTCTGCGGCCTGCTTATCTCAACGGAAATCAGAAAATCGGCCTCCTTAGATTTCCATAGAGATGAGTAGCATGCAAAGCCCACAGAGGAGCCGGATCCACGCGGCAAAAATAAAGGCCTTGCAGCTTTTCGGATCTCTGGTAAATATTGTGCGCGCAACATTCAATCGGGAGGAGACGTTTTAACTGCTTGATTTTGTCCTTTGGCACAACGTTGGGCAGTTTTGAGTGCGTTGAGAAAAGAACGGAAAACCACCAGTCTCTTCCTGCTCTTCTGAGAGTCGTTATTCATGTAAGTGTGACCAGGCTGATGAAGGCTTTGCCAAAAACTTTCCAGTATGTCTCTGGTCACCTCCGTTGAGAATTGTAATCTCAGTTCTGAGTGTGGTCCTCCTCCCTTGGTTGTGGACTGCTACGGATAGGTTCTTCCCCGCCAGCAAGGGTCAGAGGTACTCTATCCATTCGAGTCATGTTTAAGATTATTTACATCTCTGTGCCCTGTGAAAGAAGGATTTTTTTCCCCCTTTTGGTCTGTGCGTATAGTCTGAGCACGTATTTGCTCGATACTATATCTGACTGGTCACACAGACCAAACAGAGTCTTAGCGTTTGGCAAAAGAAAGAAACATGTTGTTGTAGTTCTTGAAGCCATGGCCGGTTCTCTACCCAGACAAATGAAAACAGGAGAGAGGCGCCCGTTCTTCTGTGCACTCCCCTCACAGGGGGGACACCGAGAGTGGCTGCCCGCGCTATGCAAACGGCGCTCCGTGTGGGCAGGCTTCATACTCGGTTGCCCAGGCCAAGGCCCGAGGGAAAGGACCCCATCGGGACACGAGAGAAGGACCCCCCCCCACCCCCCTCGCATCACTGAGGCAGGGAAAAGCTAAATAAGATGGGGGGGCGAGCCGACAATGGCGAACCGAGGCCGGGGCGAGTAAAAATGAAGCCGGTATCAATGGTGGTGGTCTCAAATAGCACATTCATCAATGCCTTAAACAGTGTTGTCAGAGCTTCAGCATTCGCTGCCCCAAGCGGAGGCTGTGCTTCGACTGTCCTCCTGGAAATTGTGCCGGGGCGAAAATGAAGAAACTCGATCAGGGCATAAATCATTAGGAACATTTGTTACTCCCAGTAATTGTGCTTCATTCATCTTCCCCCACCCCCACTCCCCTCGATTTGTCAGCCTACAGGCCAGGGTGTCAGTTAGTCGGCCGCTGTAGGTTGCAGGCCCCAGCCTTTAACAAGAAATACTGCCGTCAGGGGAAGTCCCCCCACCCCCACACACACACACACACACAGAACGTGCTGACGCTCCAAATGAAAGCCGCAGCGACAGATTTTAAAACTTTGCGTTGTGAGTTTGCTTTTGGGTTAATCCACTCGATAATCTTTCGCTAAAATACCGGGCCGGAACGCGATGCCGTAACGATTATGCGGCCCTTGATGGATCACAGGTCGCTTTCAGCACCATGTTCCCTTTTTTTTCCCCTTCCAACTTTACTAAGAGTAAATCTAAACATACCGGTTTCCTAACAGTCTTAAAAGCCATAGTTAAATACACAGAATAATACAAACATGTACCTTTTTCAGGAGACTGTTATCGCTCCAAAAATCAGCAGCGGATTAAATGGTGCGTTTCTTTCTGACAGACATTGACTGAAAAAAAATAGAATGGAATATACCTTATCGATCCCTGGAGGGCAAATTCACCATGCCAACAGCAGCAGACATAAACCCATTTAAATAATTTGAATATGCACATTAAATAAATGTATAACAAAAAACATGTATAGCAGCTAAATATGCACATCTCTGTAGGCTAAAAAAGTAAATATTTATAGCATATAAAAACCATGTGGCCTAGTGGTTATAACTTTCTACAATAATTGATATATACTCTGAAGTATCTATCCAGACTCCTTAAAATACCTGATTGCTGTTGGCAAAAATGAACAGAGCAAACAGCATACACATAATATGCAGGTAACAGGCTTCAGGAGAATTGATTGTTGTCTAGCATAAACCATTAGAGGCATGTGCTAGCTTCAGTATGTAGTAGGATCCTCTCCTTAGGAAGTCATCTATTATCACATTGCTGGAAAACCAATTGTCACCCCCCTCCCCTTTCTAAACACCCCCACCACCTCCCTGTCACCCTCCCACCAGCAGTTCACCTCTCCATCACTCCATCTTTCACAGGCACCGCCCCAGCCTTCCCCGAACACTTCACACAACAACACGACACCAAACAAAGCCACGTCTGAGGCCTGATGATATCTTTCTGCCTCTCTTGCTCTCAAAATTCCCCCGTTTTGTCAGTGTGTTTTAGTGAAAGAAAGGAAGTAAAAGAAAGAAGGGGAGAGAGAGAGAGAGGAAAAGATGAAAAAAACAACAGCCGCCGCTGCCGCGGTGCTTCTGAAAAAAAGAAGTCGGCGCGAGACTCGTTTGCGCGATGACAGGCCCGGAGTTCTCAACGAGGACGTCTTTTATCAACAGGTGTGAGGAAGCGAGTGGAGATTTGAGGACAGATAACCCAGCCGGGATGAATGGCCGCGGCGTTTTGAAAGAGCCGGCCGGGCCCTGCCGAGAGCGCCCGCCGTGCCCGCCATCGAGAGGGTGCTGCGCTCTGAACGCCACCCACCGCTTCCCCTACGGACCCCCACCCATCCCCCACCCCAACACACACACCTCCCCCCTCCTTTCTCCTTTCCCTTCCTTCCAAAATCTCCCCCATCTAGAATAAGCAGAGACACATTAAAGAAAAGAGCGGACAAGCCGTATCTTAATTATCTGGAGTAATACCCCTTCGTTTTCCCATTCATGGGTGCATGTGTTTTCCACCATAACAAACAAGGATGCGTCCAGGACAAACACAGAGGGGCCCCGGGGCCTTCAGCGGGACGCTTATCAGGAAACGCACTTCAAAGGAAGCCAGGGCAATTTCGAACCGTAATAGACCTCTTGTTAAAAACCTTATTATGTAAGCTCTCGCGAAACAAATAGATAATGCAGCTTATTATAAAAAATTCAGGAATGCTCTTTGTGCTTGCAACCAGCACATCAAGCGTGACGTTTATTTTTTCCCAAGTAATAACTTTCTTGTTTGTTCACACGGTTATCTGTTTTGTGTGCGTCTCTCCCTGGTCACACAACACTGCTGTTTCTCTTTAGGGCAAGAGATGGGCCTGATTAAAGACTACGTGTTTGGTGATGCATAATGGATGGACGCCGCGTTCGGATTAAAGTGCGTCACGCGCAGTGTGTGAGCAGTGCCTCCGCCGACGCTTTCTTCGTAAATTAATAATCAGTTCCACTTAATGTCTGCAGAATCCCATATGCGATGCCTCTCTCAACACATAAAGTTGTCAATAAGCGTTGTTGTACTTGTCTGTCACAGGATTGATTCCATCTGTCTCGTTACGCCCCCTGGAACAAAGGTTCCCATCAATAAGACCAAACAGGAGCTGCTGCTGTTGTGAAAATTTCAAGCTGGCCTTTGCGAGCTCTGACGGAAATCAAAAAGAGGCCGACGACCCTCGGCGCTAATATGTCCCTCCGGGATTCGAGCACATCTGACGATATTCAGGTATCCGTAAAAAAAAGGGGAAAAAAACCTGGGCAGCTTCCTGCTACCCGAACCTGGATGAGGAAACTGACCCGGGGTCAAAACGGGGCGTAGCGATGAGTGAGGCTTCACAAGAGGCCCGGTAACAACCTCCGCCGCACCTTCGTTTTGAAACCCGCAGCTGGCCCACATAAAGAGCCTCTGTCTAATTGATCCGGCCCCAGCGAGCCACCATCCCGGGCCCCCTCCAATCCGGAGCCCTGCTTTTTTTAGATTTGCGCTTTGTTTTCTCCCCGACTTCCATATCAGGTCACCCTCCGCAACAACATGGGCCATTTTGAAGGGGGGTAGGGGGGCGGACAGGAAAGGGATGAGTTGGGATTAGGGAGATAAGGGCCGGCCGAGAGCTGGGGGGGTCGCTTGGGGGGGGTGTTGCTGGCTCCCACTCATGAAAGCAATGTCCTCCCGGTTCCCCCCGGAAGCCAGTCTGGAAAACCGATCGCCCCGGTCCCCACTTGCCGCTCTAGACAATTAATAATGGCCCACAATCGGAGGACGCTTTTCAACAAATCTCTGGGGTTTCACCGCCTCCGCTGGCAGTTGTCATCCGGTGTTGAGAGTGCCCAAATCGAGGCCATGGTGATACCCATCCAAACTGAGGAGCGCACGTCTGGACAGGACACCGTGCCAGCTGGATCAAAAGCCTAGAACCCAAAAAATCCATACAAATAACGGTAACAAAAAATTTGCCACTGTTTTATGTTTCCCAACTTGAAAAGGAAAAACCAGGGAGTCTAAAAAGCAGGGTTGCACAGCACCGCGAAAACATTCACACTCCAGCGTCTCCTCAGGTTAAAAGTGACTTCAACCTGTACCGTCAAACTGAAAGGAAGAGCCACGTCGTGTTTGAAATGATGCATTTTCACAAAGGAAAGTATTTTAAAAGACTGCGTTGAAAAAGCCGCTTGACTGCCTCATTGAGGTGTTCAGGAGAGCCCTGGCTGGGCTGATTAACACATGCCACAGAGGCCCTATCGACAGGGGTCCACACACCTGCGTCAGCTGACATTACAGTAAGGCCTTAAAAAACACCCTGCGGTCACGTGACCATCATCTCTCCTGTTCTACCTGCATAGCGCTGTCTGTCAGAGGAGACATGCTTTTGTCTGCTGCTAGGGGGGAAGTGACACCATCTAAGCTGCGGAATGAAAAGAAGAATTAATTCGAGGGCTGGACCTTCTGTTTGAAGAGATTACGAAGAAGGGGCCTTTGAATTGCTTTTTGTTACGGTATTTGTGAATATGTGTGAGCAAGCCCTGAGCTTAAGCCCCTGTAATATGAGAATGACCTACAGCTGAGCTTACTTTGAGGCCTGATTTAAGAGGATACCTGTAATGGATTAGTTAATTTAAATGTAATTTCTCCCAGACAGAATGCAGAGAGCAGTAAATCCATACCTCTTCAGCTCCGCGGTAGAGGCCCGCAGCTGTGACCGGGGCGCGCGGCCTGTGCTGTTTCCACTGGTAGCATTTCCACGGTTAAACGCGGCAACCAAATACGTAATTACAATAAGGAGGAATTAACGCTGAAACATCTGTGTAAAACGTGTGCTTACTTACGCGTAAAACACATGAATGGGCTTGCACCGAAAAACACATGTTAGCTTAAACTCACCGCCCCCCCCTCCACCCCCACCCCACAGTCCTCTACCAGAAAAAAGGAACTGGGATCGCGTTTCAATGCTTAAGGTTTTCCCCAAAATGTATAATCGAAATACAGATCAGGCTTCATGTCACTACTGTTTACAAGAAAGTGATTTATGATACGCTTAAGGAGTGGAAGGAACGCACTACATATTTTTCTGCAGAATTAACTTTGGAGTCATAGTGGGCCTAACTGAAATTAGCAAAACTATGTGATGATTCATAATTTAATTCATAGATTTACATGAGTGGTCTCAGACACTCTGCTTTCTTGACTCTTGCTGTCTTGCCTATTTAATAGGCAACAGAGAAAAAGGTATCACAGAAAATGCTTGCGCTAGATCAGGAGAACACCAGAGCAGATACAGTTTGGTCCTGTATTTAGAAGCCTGTCATCCAGGTTGTTTTGCTTTGAGGTAATTCAGGAGTCAAACGGCCTGTTGAATTTCCCCTTGTGTTGCTCTTGTTTCTGTCTGAAACTGTTCCACAGAAACACCACTCAGATTTTTATCAATATTTCACCAGGAACACTGCACTACACTCTACACTCTCAGAAAACAGGTACCATGTCATAGCTATTAAAGTACATATGCTTGTCACTGTGGCAGCACCCCTGTAGGATGCTCAATTGTACCTTTAGTCAGAAGAACTTTATTGTACCCATGCAAGAAAAAGAATGTTGCTTGCAGTACCTTACCTTACCTTGTATTAATGCACATCTTGTAAGTCGCTCTGGATAAGAGCGTCTGCTAAATGCTTAAAATGTAAATGTAAAATGCAGTACAAGCCTCATTTTCATTACAATATGGCTGTCAGTGTGAATAAGGATTCATTACCCTACCTTGGTACATAGCTGTTCACAGGGAAAAGGTACAATAACTGTATCAATGAAGGATCTTATGTGTACCTTTGAAGGTACAATGAACTGCAACGAACACATTTGTATCGCGAGGAACAAAAATGTACCCTAACGTTACCTTTATGATAACACGTGCAAAAATGGCAGAAATATTTTATTCTTTCAGTGGATTAGTTTCTTAGGAGATAATAACATAGACGTTCCCTCAACATTGTTTATAAGCTGTCAAATAAAAAAATACTGGCAAACTGTCCAGGATCTGCCTTCGAGGCACACCTCTTCCTGGTTTCAAAGTCACACACCTTTGCTTCTACAAGAGACATTGGCAGACAGTCTGACAGACATGGTTCCACTTGATTAATTTTGTGTGTGTGTGTGTATGTGTGTGTGTGTGTGTCTATGTGCGTGCGTGTCTCTATGTACGCTTCAGGCAGTCGTGTCTTCATAAAGAACTTTTCTACAGTTATGGTGGCATGCTGGTGTATTGTTTGTCAGGATAGATTGTATGAAACGTACGCTGGTTATGCCTGCCACTCACAGTCTAGGAACACAATAGTCTGACCTACAGTTAAAACCTCCATCATAAATAAATCATTCGTCCAAATTCTCTCTTTTTTTTAACTTTGCATACAGCTTTCAAGGCAATGGTTCAAAAATAATAATAAAAAAACACAAGAACAAAAATCAAAATGTTAAATAATGGGGAGAACAACAAGCAGAACACAATGGCATGACCAACAGTTAAAATAATCCATCATGAATAAATTATTATTTAAAAAATAAACATTTTATGCTGAGCAAGTTCAAAAAAATCTATGAAAACAAAAGAAAATATAATCAAAAGCAAAATACCGGAGGGGGTGGGGAGGGGGAGACGAGAGCGTAGTCATACGGCATGGCGTTCTGTAATAATGACCCCAGAAAGCTACAATCCTTTATGACAACAAAAAACAAATGATTCTTCAGCAACTGCAACCCACATTAAACAAAAGAAGGTGGGGGCGACCAATTCAATCCAGATATGGCCGATTCAAACATTTGGAACCCAGCGGCCGGATTCCAAACAAACGGACCACCCTTAAACACACTGCGGTCCCACGGAAGACAAATTGAGCATTGAAGTCATCAGCACTCCAGAAAAAATATATCTGGTTACAACGATACACTAAATAGGTCGATCGGGTTTTCTCCTCCCCAGGTTTAATTGCTTTTCCTTAATCCTTCTATTTTTTGGGGGGCTCCACGGAATACCGATCCACCAGGCCTTTTCTGTCAGAGGAGAGAGAGAACGGCGGGGGGTTTTCCACATTAGAACCAATCGCGATGGACTTGAAGTCAGCGAGCCTGTTGCAGCTCGGCGCACGAGAAGTTGTATCGCCGAGGAAAGGAAATGTATTGTTTATTGGTTTGTGCCATTCCAGTTGGAGGCTGCGAAGTGAAACCTGATAAATGGACGCTCTGCAGCAGAGAGCGGCGACCGGGCCGAGAGGGGAAAATAACGATAAACACGAGGAGCGACCGAGGTCTCCAAATATCCACAGATGGGCAGGGTGGGGGGGACAATGAAAGGGAAGCTCTGAAGCCCCAAAAAACCTGTAGAAATGCAAGAAAATCAGACAAAGTGGTGGATGAAAAAAAATAAGCCAATGTGATGGGCGGAACGGTACAGTACGGCTGAACAGGGGTGAAAATTAAAGTGGAAAGAGGCGGTGGGGGGGTACGGTTGAGAGAGACACTTTCAAATGTCCCAGAACTGTAGTTTCCTGACTGATGTCCCAATTTTCCCCCGAAACCGCTGTGGCTGGCCTTCTTTTTAACTCGATATGCTTGTGAAGAGCCTCAGTGATCCAGTCCTGGTCCGCTAATGAACACGGGCCTGGGGACCGACCCAGGCTGTCCGTGCCCCGCTACCCCGCCTAATCAGCCTGTTAAACACGATCCAGCTGCCCCGGGCTCCCCCAAACCGCCCTAAATCCTCACCACGTCTCCTCCACAATCTTTAAGACCCAGAGCCATCGATTGCTCGTGTTTTTGAACATACATTTGGATTTCATACGCAGTGGAAAATGATAAGCACACACAGTGATAGATGGACCGTACCTGATCTGTATCAAAGCCAGACAGAAAGATAAATACAGACCCAGTGTTTGGGAAGGTGGGGGGGGGTGGGTAAATTCCTACCTGATAAGCTGATCAAAGTCTCATGCGTGAGTCCACTTAGGGAGGGAGAAGAGGGCCTGCCCCCCCTTCCCTACCGTTACCAGCATCAGGGCACCGTGAAAGCATCCCTAATACGCTGACTGAAAAGTAAACACCACGCTCAGGCATCAGGGCTTACCGTCTTCTGACAACCCGTCATCCTCAAAACAAGTCTGAGGTGAAGAAAAAAAAACATCCCACAAAGTTCTCAGTTCTGAGAAAGGTAAGGTGTGGTCTGGCTGTTTACTGCGCATTATAATCTCAGCAATAACTGGTGAATGAATCACCCATTTCTGGGATCATTTCACTGAAGTGCAGGCCCGCTGTATTTACCTCAGTGCCAAACGCCGAAACGTATTTTTTTATCAGGCTTGTAGTGGACAAGTTAAAAGTTACGCAAGTCTTCTTTGTTCCTCGGCCGTAAGATACCTATGACGCATAGTTATTTAAAAAAACAAAAAATAACTATCCACAACTGTTTGGACTGAAAAACCTCAGCTAGCTACTCTCATGTTACTTCTTGTGTTCTCTTTTCTGACACATTGTGCAGCGTTTCCAAATTTCACAAAACACATGCAGTCGAGCTCAAATTTCCACACACAGAAATCCTTATGCTGTGTGTGCAACCACCGGTTTATCAGTTCCTGGATATGCATGTAGTCGCAAACCTGGTTAGCATAATTTCTATGAACTATTCAAGCTCTAACATAAGCATGCTTGCCCACACAGAGCAGTGAAACAATTATATCAAAATTATATTATAATACAGCATACACTTCTTTAAAACGGCACTAACACTAACAGCAGATACGGTTCTATTAATTAGTTCACAGACTGAAGTGTGACAGTTATTTGGGGACTATTTTATCCAGCTAGCAAGTTAACCTTTCTTTCCTAATAACAAACAGAAATAAGAATAACCAGCTAACTTGTACTTGTGTCACCCTCTGGCTCAGCTTGGTTTGTATGTCGTCAACTATTGTGAATTCCAAGCAACTCGGACTATTGTTGTGCGACAAATTAAGTAATATGCCTACAACAAAATTGGATAAAACGGCTATGAAAAAAACAGAGTACAGTAATTATCATTGTATTAATATTGCTGCCATTTATGGTAGTTCATCTCCTGAATAGCAGGGTGTCATGTCACTGTGCCCTTTTTTTGGGAGGTTAAAGAAATGTGTGTAATTTTGGCCGGGGGTTGTGATTTGTGAGCAGGGTTCGTTGGAGTGAATATACGGTGTGCACAGCAGTTGACGGGATACATACCACTAGCTTCATTGTTTTTGGTACAAGCTGGATGGAGGTTCCGTGTCTCCGTGTGAGAGACAGCGTTAAAATACGGGCAAGCTGGTGGATACAAGAGATGCTGTCTGGCAAGATATGACTTTTCTTGATGTGTCAAATGCAAACACGCATCATATGCGCATTTCTTGGAAGCCGCCAAAAGCGGTGGAATTGTTCTTTTTCAGCTGAGGGCTGACAGACGTGGCGCGTGGTACAGCGGGCTGGTGTGTAGACGGGCAATACCGCGGTCTAATAACCTTTTCATGCAGGAGAGCTGCATACCACCTGAGATTTTTTTGCCACTGGGGAGTTTTTTTTGCAGCATTGACACATATTCATAAGCCTCTTCATGACAGTGCTCTGTAATAATCTATACAAATAAGATTGAACTGAATTGAATGCAGAGCGTACCTGAGATTGTATATTCAATGATAAACACTAACTTTTTGTTTTCCAAAGAGAGACAGTTCTTTTCAAGGGTCTCGCTGCCAGTATAGATTTTCTCTTTTTAAAAAGTTTTTTTTCTTCCTATTGTGGACTTAAAGAAACCTTGGGAGAAAATATCAGTAACAAGGCATTCCCAGGGTTTTAGCTTCAGGTAAAGGGAAATATCGCCTCCCCTTTTGTCCAAAGTACAGGCCGAAAATATCTCAGAAGATAAAAGCTTGGAGAAAAAAAAGGTAAAAAAAGCTTTGGAACATTACGGCTTAGAGTACAGGGGATTGATACTGCTGGAACATCAAGGAGGGCTGGCGTTGGCCGGGGAATAAAAGGCAGAGAAATGAAAGACAAAAAAAGAGGGAGAGCAGAGTGGAGCAGAGTGAGAGACAGACAGAACTAGGAGGCTTCATTTTTCACAGTGCACTCGTTTGCCAGCAGGATGGATAGGGCGGGGGGCACAGGGCGGGGAGGGGGCATATTCATCAGGCCGGGGGTGTCCGCTGTCTAAGGTTCGGCCGTGCGGCGGGGTGGGGGTGGGGGGTAGCGAGACAGAGTCCAGGTGGGACTGTCCCGTTCCAGAGGCCCACAGCAGCCCCTAGGGAGGCTAAGGCCTGGGGCAAGGGTCATCCAGAGAGGGGAAATGTGTGTGTGTGTGCATGTGAGTATGTATGTGTGTGTGTGTGTGTGTGTGTGTGTGTGTGTGTGTTAGTATTTAGGGACATTTATGGGCATTAGGGCAGAGCATGGACGTCTCCCTTTGTAATGTAAGTAGGACTGAAATTGTAAAGTATTAAAAAAGTATATAAGTTGAAGGGTAGGCAGAGATGTGGGATACTGTATCAGAGACTGTGTCTGTGTAAATGTGTCATCTACAGTCTGGTTGTTTTACATTTTTACATTTTTTACATTTTACGTTTTGGGTGATACATTGACCCCACCACCCCACTCCTCACTTCAAAGGGTCAATGCAAGGTGGGGATGACCAGGCACAGGGGGAACTGCTCATCTGACCCTGGAGATGACCAGACACAGGGTCAAGGCTTTCTTCCCAGACCATCTTGTCCATATCTCTAAATCTAGGGCCGAGAGGAAAGTAACAATCTGTACTATTCCCGGACAACTGAAGGATAATGCCAGAATATCACAGGCTGTATGTTTGTGTTTATGCTATAAAATTAGTTGTGAAAATATCAGCTATTTCTACCAAACAAAACAGCAGTTAAAGTGTTTACCTACAAAACATCAGTAGAAAGAAATTTTTGTAGTAATTGTTGGTATTTCATCTCAAGGCAAGAATATATACACATCCATGTTGAACATATTTGAAATATAATATTTCTATCCAACAGAAAAACAATTGGAAATGACTGACAGGAAAATGTGGTTACATTAAAAGGACCTTTTAAACTCGGAACATGTGTTTAACCACAATGATTTAAAATTAAATAAAAGAGAGACTGGAGCACAATACTTCCTCATTAAGCCATGTTCACCAAACATGCCAAGCATGTTTCATGAAACCCTCATTAAAATATTTTGTTTCAGAGGAACTTTGGCCTTCACATACAGCATATACTTTGAGTGATATAATGAGCAATTCAATTAGAATGCTTTACAGATTATTATCGAGGAACATCGCCTCATATATGATTTTTTTTTTAAACAATCATGTGTGTGTGTTCATGTGTACGTGCGTGTGTGTGCATGTGTGCATATGTGTGTGCATGTGTGCGTGTGTTTGTGTGTATGTGTGAGTGCGCCTGTCTGTGTATGTGTGTGTGTGTGCGCGCACATAATAAACCTTTGTTTCCCTCTCATCTCATTTCTGATGCCTTGTTAATTCCGGAAATATGTGACAGATGTGATTTAGGGCTGTTTTGACTGAAACAGCAGAAGCTCCTCTTTGCAATCAATCAAATAAAACTGAAAGCGCTTATTTTTCTAGCTCGGCGTTCATCTCAGAGGAATGAAGGAAGCCTATAAATATACCACTTCATACACCTCCAAGACAACTTGCACTTAGTCATAGAACAGGCTGCAAACTAGATTTTCCTCTTTTTTTTTTTTTTTGGTACATAAGAAAGAGGAGTCACACGGTTTGCATACTGACATGCACCCCTGCTGTGCAGATCAAGATCATGTTGAAGGTTGAGCTAAGAGCACATGCAGGAATTACAGTACAGTAGAACCGCAGTGAGCACATTACCACTGCAGGAATTACAGTAGAACCACAGTGAGCACATTACCACTGCAGGAATTACAGTACAGTAGAACCACAGTGAGCACATTACCACTGCAGGAATTACAGTACAGTAGAACCACAGTGAGCACATTACCACTGCAGGAATTACAGTACAGTAGAACCGCAGTGAGCACATTACCACTGCAGGAATTACAGTACAGTAGAACCGCAGTGAGCACATTACCACTGCAGGAATTACAGTACAGTAGAACCGCAGGGAGCACATTACCACTGCAGGAATTACAGTACAGTAGAACCACAGTGAGCACATTACCACTGCAGGAATTACAGTACAGTAGAACCACAGTGAGCACATTACCACTGCAGGAATTACAGTACAGTAGAACCACAGTGAGCACATTACCACTGCAGGAATTACAGTACAGTAGAACCGCAGTGAGCACATTACCACTGCAGGAATTACAGTACAGTAGAACCGCAGTGAGCACATTACCACTGCAGGAATTACAGTACAGTAGAACCGCAGGGAGCACATTACCACTGCAGGAATTACAGTACAGTAGAACCACAGTGAGCACATTACCACTGCAGGAATTACAGTACAGTAGAACCACAGTGAGCACATTACCACTGCAGGAATTACAGTACAGTAGAACCGCAGTGAGCACATTACCACTGCAGGAATTACAGTACAGTAGAACCGCAGTGAGCACATTACCACTGCAGGAATTACAGTACAGTAGAACCGCAGTGAGCACATTACCACTGCAGGAATTACAGTACAGTAGAACCACAGTGAGCACATTACCACTGCAGGAATTACAGTACAGTAGAACCACAGTGAGCACATTACCACTGCAGGAATTACAGTACAGTAGAACCACAGTGAGTACTAAATGAAAATGAGTCACACTTTCTGTGGAAAAAAACCCTGAAATATTCAAATGCTCTAATCAAATTGAGACAAAAAAGCATGTCCTACCACTACTGCCAATGAATGCAATGTTTTAGACAAAGAAGGGCGAGAACAAAATCAAACAGTTTGCAAAAGTGGCCAAAGATGGCGGGTCACGGAAAAGGAGGTGGATTGTTCGGAATGGCAACATAGACAAAAATGAATGAATGCTCTAATGTTGATTATTACTCATTATTCAAACCAAGGATTATTGCAATAAAGTAAGGGTAGCCTGTTTTAAAAACAATGAGGCTACAGTAAGGTAAGTGTACAATTCTAATCGATAAAAATTGGTGTATTTACATATCAATTTTACAGTATGAACATGTGTCATAAAAGACAGGACAAATGAGAGTGGTAAAAAATAGCACTTTATAAATATATATACCTATACACTACCGTTCAAAAGTTTGGGGTCACCTTCCATCTGGACTATGGCTAATCGGGCACTCCTTCATTCTTCAGCAAGATAACGACCCGAAACACACCTTGAAGTTGTGCAAGAACTATCTGGTGAAGGAGGAATGTGAACAACAACTCAAACTAAAGACCTGGCCTGCCCAGTGTCCAGACCTCAATCCCATAGAACTTGTATGGGACAAACTGGAAAGGAAGAGTCAAAGCAAAGCAACCCACAAGTTTCTCTGGGAATTGCTGCAGGATAGCTGGGAAAACATGTCGGGTGATTTCCTGCTAAAACTTATTAACCGAATGGCCACTGTTTGTGAGGCTATTCTCACGCCAAAGGGTGACTATTTTGAGGAATCCAAGATTCAATTTTCAATATAATTTTCTTGAACATTTATTTGATGTTCATTTTGTTCATTGTTACTGTCATGGTTGTTCCCCTGACTCACCACCAGAGGGTGTTGCGCCTTTCTGGTAGGAGGGGCGGAGCATATCAATCACCGCTCCTCACTATTTAAGCCGCAGCTGTTTACCGGTTCTTTGCGAAATCGTAAAACTTCACTACGATCTAGCCGGTAAAGGTTGTGGCGTCTTTTTTAAGATACTACTAAGCACGTTCTCTTACTTAGAAATTCTTCTTTAGCAAATGTAGGATCTGTTCGTTACCTGCTTTTTGGAACACTCACTTGCTCCTCCTGAGCTAGTCGTGTTTCGTTATACACAGTCTGTGGACTGTTCGCAGGTCTTATTTCTTCGCTGGTTATTTGGCTCTTCTAGCCGTTTATCGTTTTTATTCAAACACTCGGTGTTGGTGATTTAGTTATTCCTTTTTGTGTCTTTGTGGCACCTAGTCACCCGTTGGGTGATATTTTCGGTTTTCCCCCTTTTGTTATTGTTTGTTCCTAGTCTCTGTTTATTCAGAGTTTGTGGTTAAACTGTATAATTACAGTTTAACTTATCGATACCCCTGGGGTTCTGCGATTGACACCAATCCCTTAACCCACCATAACAGTACGATTTCGCCATGAATACGGCGTCAGCGGATCCTCGTGGTATCGAAGAAATGGAGAGACAGAGATCTACCATTGACATTTTATTAAAACAACAACGTGTCATGCAAGACAACCAGGCTAGCATGGCCTTGTCGGTCCAAAGATTGGAGGGCTTGATCCAGACACTTATCGAGGTTCGTCCCCAGCCTGCGGTAGGATTCGCGGGTCCTAATCCGGGTGTCACTCCTCGTTGGGGTACACCTGTGGGAGAGGGATTACGAGAGGCAAAAGTTCAGCTTCCTCCTCGTTTTAGTGGCGAGTCCGGTAAATGTCGGGGTTTTTTAGCACAGTGCCAAATTGTATTTCAAACTCAACCATCTAGATATAGCTCAGAAGAGTCGCGAGTGGCACTCGTGCTATCATTGTTATCGGGGGCAGCTCTCGAGTGGGCAGTACCTCTTATTCGGTCTCAAGCACCGGTATTGACAGACTCGCTGGGGTTAATGGGTAAAATGGAGTTGGTTTTTGACCACGAACTTCATGACAGCGAGTCTGCGACTAAATTGACGCATGCGCCAGGGTAACCAGAGCGTGGCGGAATTCTCTATCTCGTTCCGTACTCTCGCGGGAGTTACAGGTTGGCCTGAGAATCCTCTCATAACGTGTTTTTACTAACGCGCTATCTGATCCGGTGCGAGACGCTCTAGCTACGATTGGCATTCCCGATTCACTTGATGAACTTATTTCCACTGCTATACGGATCGATAATCGTATTAGGGAACGCCAGCGAGAGAGGGGAACAGGGAGTTCCGGGTTACTACGAGAGGGTTCTTACCTCAGTTTCCTAGACGTCTGGGCAAAACCGACGAACCCATGGAGGTTGACAGTGCTAGTTTTCGGGCTCCGGCCAGAGGGGACTGGAACGGTTGCCGGTACTGTCGACAAAGGGGTCACATTATTCAAAATTGTCCCAAACTGAAGGGAAACGAATAGCCTCACTATCGGGCCGGAAGCCGGTAGTGAGACATCAGTCCTCTTTCTTCCGTACCTTCATTTCTGTTGAACTATCCTGGGGGAGACAAAACATTAAAATAAATGCATTTCTTGATTCAGGAGCTGTTGATTGTTTTGTGGACTCCGGGTGGGCTAAAAGAATTCATTTACCTGTTCGGGTTCTTTCACAATCTTGTGGTGTTACCGCTCTTGATGGCCGTCCGCTGGGTTCCGGTCGCATTAAGGAATCCACGGAGACTGTAAACATGCGGATCGCTTACGGCGAGCACACAGAACAAATTAAGTTTTTTTTGGTTGAATCGCCTACTTACCCATTAGTTCTTGGACACTCCTGGTTAATAAAACATCAACCACAGGTGAACTGGGGTAGTCATAAAAACCCTATTATTCAATGGGGGGATCAATGTTCTCTTGAATGTTTACCTTTTATTCCGTCGTCTTCCGGGTTCGGTGAGGCTAAAAATCACGAGACCGATTCGGAGACCGACGAATCTATTTACTGTTCGCCTAATCATGCTCCCTCATCCGTACACTCCAATGAGACGGAGAACGAACTCGAATGGGATCCTCAGTGTGCTTGGGAAGTCCCACTGGAGGAGTCCACGGCCGAGGAGATTAGTGACCTGGAATCCTTACCCTTTGATTCTTTAGAGGCAGACATGCCGTCTACGGACGATGAGCCCAAAGTGTCACGAGTTCGAAAAGATCGGTTAGCTACTCCAGTTCCGATTCCCATAAAAAATTCCGAACTGCCCCCATTGAGCACGAGTTTCCAAGGGAAAAGGAGGGAATGGAACTCATGAGTACGGAGTGTTACTTGCTACCTTCCGGCATTCCTAAAACTTATTCCGATCTTAGCGAGGTGTTTAGTAAGCAAAGGGCAACTAAACTGCCTCCACACCGGCCTTATGATTGCGCTATTGAACTTCACCCAGGCACAGTTCCCCACGTGGATCCCTATATTCACTATCTATACCTGAGAGTGCGGCCATGAAGAGATACATTTCGGAATCTCTTACTAATGGTTTTATCAGGCCATCCACGTCTCCGGCTGGGGCAGGGTTCTTTTTTTTTGTAAAAGGATGGGGGATTACGACCGTGTATCGATTACAGAGGATTAAATAATATTACTATAAAGAATCGTTATCCCCTTCCACTTATGAACTCCGCTTTTGAACGTCTCCAGGAGCGCGTCATTTTTTCCAAGTTGGACCTTCGCAACGCTTATAATCTGGTTCGCATCCGTCAGGGTGACGAGTGGAAAACAGCGTTTAATACACACAATGGTCATTACGAATACCTGGTTATGCCATTCGGCCTCACGTGCGCGCCGGCTGTCTTCCAGGCATTCGTTAATGACGTACTCAGAGAAATGTTGGAGAAATCGGTGTTCGTTTATCTTGACGACATTTTAATTTTTTCCAATTCTCTCTCTGAGCACGTGAAACACGTTCGACAAGTATTAAAATGCTTGTTAGAAGCCCAATTATTTGTGAAAGCAGAGAAATGTGTGTTTCACGTACCTTCAGTTTCCTTTCTAGGATTTATTGTCGCAGAGGGCAGGATCCAAATGGACCCCAATAAAGTGACTGCGGTCAAGGATTGGCCTGCTCCGGTCTCTGTAAAACAGGTTCAGCGTTTTTTGGGGTTTGCAAATTTTTACAGACGGTTTATCCGCAATTTTAGTTCAGTGGTCGCGCCCATCACGGCGCTTACAAAAAAACTGTTTCTTCTCGGTTCCAATGGTCCCCTAAAGCGGAGGCGGCTTTCGCTGAACTAAAGAGAAGATTCAGTTCTGAACCTATTTTAATTTCTCCCAATCCTTCATTACCTTTTATTGTAGAGGTGGATGCCTCTGAGCTAGGGGTAGGGGCTATTCTGTCCCAGCGGTCGGCCATGGATCAAAAAGTTCATCCGTGCGCCTACTTTTCTCGGAGCCTTTCCCCTGCCGAGAGGAATTACAATGTAGGAGATAGGGAGTTATTAGCGGTTAAAATGGCGCTGGAGGAATGGCGTCATTGGCTTGAAGGGCGGAACATCCCTTCACTGTCTGGACTGATCATAAAAATTTAGAGTACATCCAGGGTGCTCAACGTCGTAATTCACGGCAAGCTCGTTGGGCATTATTTTTACTAGGTTTAATTTTTGTTGACTTACCGTCCTGGTTCTAAAAATATTAAACCTGACGCTCTGTCACGCTTGTACGATGGATCCGAAATGGATCATCCGCCCACACCCATTATTCCCACCGCACAGATTTTATCTCCAGTCTTATGGGAGATAGAAAGGGTGGTGCATGAGGCTCAACGCCTTGAGCCGGATCCTGGTGGGGGTCCACGGGGATGTCTCTTCGTTCCTTCAGGAGCTCGCTCCCAGGTACTGCAGTGGGGCCACTCCTCCCGGCTCACTGGTCACCCAGGCGTACACCGTACGCACGATTTTTTGAGTAGACGGTTCTGGTGGCGGGGTATGGAGAAAGACGTACGGGAATTTGTTGCGGCCTGTAGCATTTGTGCCCGCAATAAGGGTTCACAACTGGCACCTTCAGGGTTACTGCGGCCACTTCCGGTTCCACATCGTCCCTGGAGCCATATCGCCTTGGATTTCGTTGCGGTCTACCTAACTCGAACGGTCATACCGTCATTTTGGTGGTAGTGGACAGATTTTCCAAGGCTGCCCACTTCATTGCACTTCCCAAACTGCCGTCAGCGCCGAAACTGCGCATCTCATGATGGACCATGTCTTTCGCCTTCACGGCTTACCGCAAGACGTAGTGTCCGATCGGGGTCCTCAGTTTGCGTCCAGATTCTGGCGGGCGTTTTGTTCGCTGTTAGGGCGTCTGTGAGCCTGTCATCAGGGTTTCACCCACAGACCAATGGACAGACGGAACGCACCAATCAAACAATGGAGAATACTCTCCGCTGTCTTGCTTCCGCCAATCCATCATCATGGAGTCGGCACCTTGCTTGGGCAGAGTACGCTCATAACACGCTGCGCAACGCGTCGTCAGGTCTCTCTCCATTCGAGGCTCAGTTCGGGTTTCAGCCTCCTTTATTTTCGGCGCAGGAGGGTGACGCAGGAGTGCCTTCCGCTGCGGCCTTTGTGCGGCGTTGTCGTGTCACCTGGAGAAGGGTTAGGGCGGCTCTGTACGCGCTGGTGATCGCCAAAAGGAGTTTGCTAATCGTCGTCGACGGGCAGCTCCATCGTATAGGGTTGGTCAACGAGTGTGGTTGTCTACACGAGACCTGCCGTTACGAGTAGAGTCTCGGAAACTCGCTCCGCGTTTTATTGGGCCTTTTAAGGTCCTACGTAAAATTAACCCTGTCACCGTGTTATTACAGCTTCCCCAATCTATGCGGATACATCCTACGTTCCACGTATCTCGCATCAAACCACTACTCATTAGCACCTTAGCGCCTCCCGAAGTACCACCACCGCCTCCTCGTATCATTGGGGGTGGCCCCGCTTATACGGTGCGTAGTATCGTGGCGTCGCGGCGTGTAGGTAGGGGTACTCAGTTCCTAGTGGACTGGGAGGGTTACGGCCCTGAGGAGCGCAGTTGGGTTCCGTCCCGACACATCTTGGATCCATCGTTGATCCAAGATTTTCACCGGCGTGGGTCTGAAGGGTCGTCAGGAGTCGTCCCCTTAAGGGGAGGTCCTGTCATGGTTGTTCCCCTGACTCACCACCAGAGGGCGGTGTTGCGCCTTTCTGGTAGGAGGGGCGGAGCATATCAATCACCGCTCCTCACTATTTAAGCCGCAGCTGTTTACCGGTTCTTTGCGAAATCGTAAAACTTCACTACGATCTAGCCGGTAAAGGTTGTGGCGTCTTTTTAAGATACTACTAAGCACGTTCTCTTACTTAGAAATTCTTCTTTAGCAAATGTAGGATCTGTTCGTTACCTGCTTTTGGAACACTCACTTGCTCCTCCTGAGCTAGTCGTGTTTCGTTATACACAGTCTGTGGACTGTTCGCAGGTCTTATTTCTTCGCTGGTTATTTGGCTCTTCTAGCCGTTTATCGTTTATTCAAACACTCGGTGTTGGTGATTTAGTTATTCCTTTTTGTGTCTTTGTGGCACCTAGTCACCCGTTGGGTGATATTTTCAGTTTTCCCCTTTTTGTTATTGTTTGTTCCTAGTCTCTGTTTATTCAGAGTTTGTGGTTAAACTGTATAATTACAGTTTAACTTATCGATACCCCTGGGGTTCTGCGATTGACACCAATCCCTTAACCCACCATAACAGTTACATGTGTTTTTTGTCATTTTAAAGTATTTACAGAAATGTATACGGTGTAAAGCATTGTCAATTATGAGATAAATAGTTTCCAGCAGGTGACCCCAAACTTTTGAACGGTAGTGTATATACAGTATAAGCATTTATTTCAGATTTTTACCCATTTTCTCACCAAATTACCCCCCCCAGTACAGGGTTGCCGCCGCAAATCTGGGACTTAGAACAACTGCCTTTACCAGTCGCTGTACAAACCCCCCACAGATTTACATTTTGACGGTGGGAACAGGCCATGCAGCCGTGCGATATGCGATCACGGTCATGTGTGAACACGCAGAAAGTATTGGGCTCTTCCAGCGCACGAACCACATTCAGGTGTTTTCCCGCCCGTGAAAGTACGGGTGTAATGAGCGTTAAGAGACGGCGGCTACGGCTGACAGACGGGGCAGAGCAGTCGAGCTGCAGAACGAGCGCGCTCTCTCTGAAGGTATTTGAACTGTGCGCATACCGCGGGAACAACGGACTGTGTCGGGGGAACCTGATTGGTTGGAATCCTCTATCGGGAGAACGGGGAGGGGGCAAGAATGCTACCAACAACTTAGTCTCACTAAGGTTACTCTGCCAAAATAAAGGAAACGCCAACATAAAGGGTCTTACTGCAATGGGGCGTTGGGTCACCGCGAGCCACCAGAACAGCTTCGACGCACCTCGGCATAGATTCTACAAGTGTCTGGAACTCGTGGAGGAGATCACTCCCATTCCATCCCACCACTCCCATACAAACGCTTCACCACAGGATGAAGGTGATCACTCAGAATGTCTTTGTATTTATTGCCGTTTACCTTGCCCTCTGGGAGGTTGAGTGGACCCGAGTCAGGCCAGGAAATGCACCCCACACCATAACAGAGCTGCTAGAACCCTTGATTTTCTGAAGTGTTTCCTTTATTTTGGAAGTTACCTGTATATACTGTATATATATATATATAAACCCCACACACTGCATTTTACATGAGTACAGTGCCATCCCTCCTGTGGGAACAGCCTGTTTCGCTCTCAAGTGGTTCCAAAAACTTTCCAAAAACACAAATAAACCCTGGGCCCGATTCTCTCTGTCCCACGTGTTGCCATGGTTTCGCCACAAAACCGCATGCGCAGCACAGTCTGAGGTAGCTATCGTCATCGCGGTCTGTCTGCGTCAGCTGACTGCACCTGTGGGTCATTAGTCATGTGGCACTGGCCCGAGGTGGGTGGGGGGTAATGGAGCTCAGCTGGAGAGACGCTGATGCGCGTCACGCCTCATTTTCCCTCCCGCAAATCAGACTCCTCCTGCAGCTGCATGGAGCGGCTTCCAAATCTCCTCTCCCCTTCTCCCCATCTCCGCTCTCCCCTCTCTCGCTCTACACTCTCCCATCTCCCCCTCTACTCCCTCCCCCTGTTCCCTGTCCCCTCTTCTCCCTCCCCCTGTCCTCTCTCTGCTCTCTCCTCTCCCCCATCCCCTGTCCCTCTCTCCCCAGTCCCCTCTCCCCTGTCTCTTCTCCTCTCCTCTCCCCCTCCCCTCTCCCCCCCTGTCTCCTCTCCTCTCCTCTCCCCCTCCCCTCTCCCCCTGTCTCCTCTCCTTTCCTCTCCCCCTCCCCTCTCTCCTCTCCTCTCCTCTCCTCTCCCCCTCCCCTCTCTCCCCCGGTCTCCTGCTCCCCTGTCCCCTTGCTGGGAAAAAAAAACAAATTCAATACTGTGAGATTTAACTTTCTCGTTTCTTCTGAAATGTTCCCAAAGATGATTCAAAGATTCTACATTACTTTTTTGCCAAGAAAGAAAATAAAAAGGAGGCTTTTCTTTCTTGGTGAACATTGAGATCAGTGGTCTGTGCTGCGTTAACATCCTGACTAGGCCTGGTCAAAGAGAGCACCGCAGCATGGCAGATAACTGCCCAAATGAAGGAAACACCAACATAAAGTGCCTTAATAGGGCGTTGAACCACCACGAGTGGCCAGAACAGCTTCAATGCACCTTGGCCTAGATTCGACAATTGTCTGAAACTATTGGAGTGATGCAACACCATTCTTCCATGAGAAATTCCATCAATTTGGTGTTTTGTTGATGGTGGTGAAAAACACTGTCTCAACCCAAATGTTCAATTTGACTGAGATGGCCATGGCATATGGTTTACATCATTTTGATACTCATCAAACCATTCAGTGACCACTTGTGCCCTGTGGATGGAGGCATTGTCATCCTGGAAGAGACCACTCCCATCAGGATAGACATGCTTCACCACAGGATGAAGGTGATCACTCAGAATGGCTTTGTATTTATTGATGTATACCTTGTCCTCTAAGGGGTTGAGTGGACCTAAACCGTGCCAGCACCTCACACCATGACAGGGCTGCCAGAACCCTTCAGTTACTCAAGTGTTTCCTTTATTTTGACAGTTACCTGTATATTAAGCACGTGAGCGATGGAGTATGTTTGCATGACGGTTCAGAACGGTCGGAACACTGCGTCCTCAAACATCTGTATCCATTCTGCTGACACAGTGCAATTATTGGGCTAATTCAATCATTCAAATTAGAAGTTGGCATAAAACCCAGTCCTTCTTGCCCACCCCTACTCTACAAGAATATTCACCGTCATATTGCACACTAAGAATATGGGAACATTTCACAGAATTTGCTTCTGGAGAGGTCTAATTGAAACGAAACTGTCCAGATGAGAGAAATGTGAATATATTAGAATAAAAAAAGACTCGAATGAAAAATGATTTGGCTACCAGATGAAACCCGCATGACAGTCAAAATAAATTAAATGAAGGTCATTTTTAAATATCATTTTTTGGCTCGTTACGTATAAACAGTGGGTTGTTGTGGATGATGTGACATACTGAGGAGTGGGATGGATGTAAATTGTTCTGATTGGATCCAATGTTCTGATTGGATAAATATAGTGAAATGTGAAATTATTTAAAAATATTAACCCAGAAAATATTAAATATTTAGGCTAGGGAAATCATTTACGACATTCCAATGAAGTCATGATTATTAACTATAAACAACCCCAAAAAAAAGAAAAGTTCTAAATTGGCCACAGAGTGCATGTTTAATAAAGAAAAACTCAAATGTTTATGCATGTTTAATGAATAATTAAAGATAGCCCCTTGGGTATGCGCACGCACGGACACAGAGAACACAAAGACTGTCAGCTCCTTGGTCAGGCGTTGAGTTAGGCAGTAGTCTCTGCTGTCCGCACACATGGGATCTCCAGCACACTCACGCGAAGTGGAGCTGAAGTGCACACTGAAGAAAAAAAGGTGACTGGATTATCACTCTGTTCGTCCATTTTCTTTGGCTGGGCCCCGAACCCGGGGAGTCGTTCAGATCCCCTACTCAGCAGTTTCGAGGACGAAGACGGAACTCAATGCCGAAGACAATGACCGTTTATAGCAGGGTGGGGGGATTCTAAGCCGCTCTGGAAACGCAAATTCAAAAGATAATTAGGCCACCGCATCTCTCCCATAAAAGAAAGGATGAAGGGATTAGCCATCAAAATACGCCGCATTTCTTTACATTCAGCGCAACATTTTGGTAAACAAAACGTACCGAAAACGGAGCTGAGTTCCGAATGGCTCACCTGCCAACCTCCCGTTCACCCGCCCCAAACCGCCGGTGCGGTTGAGCAGGCCATGGCGAGCCCTCACAAGCTGTCTCATCCCGTTCACCAGGGGGGGGATGGTGGTGTTTTTCTTGCACACGGCGGCTGTTTGAATGGTAACCAGGACACTACTGTGATGGGCAGGGCTAAAGACACAGCAGGGCGATGCATGCCCGCAGGGCCAGCCGGGCCGGGCACGAGAATGCAGACGGCCCGCCCGCGTGCTCAGGCACCTGGGAGCCCTGTTTGAGGAAACAGGCCGGTCCCCGGGCAATTCCGCAATTCCCAAAATGGTGCCAGGATCCTCCGCCAAAACTCCGACCTCAACCCATGCACCCTCACCTCAAACGACTCTGCCCGGGGGGTTCACATGACACACATTATTTATAGTGCTATTATTATTTATTGTGCTATATATATATGATTTATATATAGCTAGTATTCGTTATTCTGCACCACAAAAGATGGCTAGTGAGTTTGATTACTTTCAGGGCGCGAGTGCGGTGCTCTCAGTATTTCAGAAATCAAACGTTTTTTAGCTTCCCAAACGGGCAGGGTAAACCCACAATAAATATTCGGACTCTTAAATATAGTTTGCATGCAAAGGCTTCTTTTTACAAATTGTAAAGTAGCACACCAGAGAATTTCCTCATTAGCTATTACATGTGCAACTATCCTGTGTTCTGCAGTATGAAGGAGTGTGTTCGGGTGTGTGAGTGTGTATATGTATGTGCCTGCAGGCATGCGTGTGTATATGTACTGTATGTGCGTGTGTTCGCTTGTGTGTGTACGTATGTGTGTAGTGTATGTGTCTGCATCTGCATTTGTGTATGTATGTATGTGTGCGTGTGTGTGTCTGTTTGTGTGCATGAATGCATGCGTGTGTGTGTGTTTGTGTTTGTGTGCATGAATGCATCCGTGCGCGTGTGTGCTCATGTCTGTGTGTGTATGTGTGTGCATATGTCTGTGTGTGACAGTTACTCTTGTTCTTTTTGGGACCTTTCCAGTCCTTACTGTAATGTAAAACCAATGGGACAATAACGGGCTACAGTGCTGTCCTAAGCCGTACGAGAATTCCACCCAACAGCGTTGTCAAACCCAGAGGAATTTATTACTAATGTCGGTCAGCTGCAGCGCTGCTTTTTTTCCAGAGCAACTTCATTAATTATCTCCACCAGTCTCCTTGATCGCGCTCAGCTTTATCTCTCGATCGTGCGCCTCCATGGCAACCGAGCGGCCCGACCGGGCGATTTTTTCTGCGGCCCAGACATTTATAAAGCTTTGGCTTCAGAACGAGGCCACCCCGTGACCTTTACATTGACAGAAAACAGTGTGAAGGATTTGAAAGTGGGAGAACAAAGGGGCCAGGACCATGTGCATTGCCATGCACGCCCTGACGTCTTTCATGTCTGGCAACGCGAGCCGAAGGGGCACCGTCGCTCCCGGGCAGGAAATTCTGACATGCGCAAGCGAATTAGCTGCAGGAAACCAACAAAATGTCCGCCCTTGAGTACTGTACAGGGCGAGGAATTAGGCTGCAAAAAGGCTCTCCCGTGAAACAGTTCAAGTGCAAACAACCATGGGTTCTACTCCAGAAATAACCTTGCGAGTTTTTGAGGAGGCACTTTAACACAGGATGAGGTGGGGGGGCGAGAGGGAAGAGCAGAACCACCTGTGTACGGTGCATTCATTTGTGATGGCTCATCAGGCTGTTTGCTCTCTCCTCATCCTGCTTTGTCGCTTACTCGCTCTATTGCTTTTGCTTTTCGCGTGTCCACCTCCTCTGCAGAACTCTGGTCTCGGATCAGACGTTTGGGCCCGAAGTGGGCCACGTGACCAGGCCGAGAAATACCAGCAGAGAGTCAAGCTCACGTTAACCCTTGAGGCACCCGATTTAGCGCGAGGCAGCCGTACTCCCGACTGCAACTCACTGCAGCTTACGGTATTTTAAACAAGTCATTTTTTTCCTCTACATTTTATGGCCACGTGGTGCCTAATCTTAAATTTCCATATCAGGAATCGTTCTGTAGTTCTTATTCATGTGTGAAAAAATGAAATAAAATTAAAAATCCTCCCAATATCTGGCAGGTACCATGCTGGCCACCATCCAGGGACATGAATCATAGTCAGCAGATGGTTTGATAGCTGAGAGAAGCCCCTTCATATTAGCTTTGGCAGACAACCACAGCTCTCTCACTGGATTTGACATGTACCTTTCTGCCAAATAAGTCACCTTCAATGTGAAAAAAGGAGCCGTAAATCACTGGAAATGTAAATAGAAGTTAACAGGAAACAATCTAAATCAAAACAACTTTTTTGTTGGACGCCCTTCTTTTTACCTTTTTTTTTACTCGCTCAGGAGCGGTGATTTCCCAATCTCTGCACCCCCCGTCCCCCCCGCCGTCCCCCCCCCCCCGTCCGCACTGTGAATATTCCTCCCGTACCAGTCCGTTGCTCCCCACCGCACACAGCATCTTACCTCTTAATTTGTTATCACTGTTTGTTACAATGCAAGCACTGTGTGATTGCATGATAGATGGCTAAATATTTCACGCTCGGCCAAGATCACAGAATGATTCTCTTGAATCTGGAAGTCGGCTCGGTCGGTGGTTCGTGCTGAGGGAAAGCAAAACCACTCATTTGGCAAGCTGCGCCAATGCATGGAAATGATGTCATGTGACACGGGCAGGGAAAGAGCACCAGAAAAAGATCTGAAGAGGCGGCTCCCTGTCTGATGTTCAACTGCTAGATCCTGATGCACTTCTAATGCCGGTGGCTCCTCAGGGTGATTTCAAACACACCACGGGCCCTGCATTGAAAAAACGTCAACAGAACTTCACCTTGCTGTTATCGTATAATATCCATAATTAATAGGAGCTTAATATTATTTGTTAAAAAAAAGAGACAAAAACCTTGGGGCAGCATTTGTTCATCACATCCCACAATGAGCATTATAAAGTGGATAAGATTTCGAGTGGCTCAGTAGGTAAAGGTAGGCACTATGTGCCAAGAAATCGAGTCCATCGGATCCCGCCTGCAAGGTGTCATTAGCTGACTATGACTGGGAGTCCACAGAGACTGGGCACAATTTGTTTGATCCTGCCAGGGGAAGGGTGGGTTTACAGTGGCTGTTTTTATTTTCTTACTTCATGGATTAAAATTTTATTTAATTGGGATTTCTTGCCACTGATCAACACAAAATACTCACATACTTATAATTTCACATTTTAAACTCTAAAGCTTTTTCGAAATGAATTACAAATAAAAAACAGACAATAGTTGCTGGTTCTGTGTGGCTCAGTAGGTAGAGCGTGGTCCTGACAACGCTTAGGTTGTGGGGACCACATACAGAAAAATGTATGCATTCACTACTGTAAGTCGCTTTGGAGAAGAGCGTCTGCTAAGTGGCATATGTTATGTTAGTTACAGCTGTGAGTCTATTTGGGTCCTCTACCAGCTTTGCACATCTGGACACTGCAAAAGGTTGAATCTTAGCCTTATCAGACTATATAATCTTCTTCCACTTGGTTTGAGATTCTCCCACATGCCTTCTGGCAAACACAAGGTGATAGTTCATGTGACTTTTCTTTTACAATGGTTATTTTTGCCAGCCTCCCATAAAGTGCAGATTTGTGAAGCACCCAGGCTATTGTTGTCCCATGGACAGTTTCTCCCATCTCTGGCATGGAAGACTCCATCAGAGCTGCATTTAGCCTCTTGTTGGCCTTCCTTGTTGGCCCTTCCCGAACACAGACACTAAGTTTTGGAGGATGCCCTGTTCAAGGCAAATTAGTTAAAAAAAGGCAAAGTTATTCTCTCTATTTCTTTATGATGGACCTAACAGTGCTCTGGGGGATGTTCAAAGTTTATATCCTTCCCCTTTTTTCTCGGATTTGCTTTGAATATTCTTTGGTCTTCGGGATAAAGCTCTTATTTGGAAATGCAATAGCCAACTGTGGGACCTCTCACAGACAGGTGTATTTAATTTGAAATCATTTGAAACACCTTAACTGTACACAGGTGGACCCCAATCAAATAATTACCCGACCGCTGAAGAAAATGGATTGCACCAGAGTTTATTTAGGTGTGTCTTAGCAAGAGGGGTGAATACATATGTAAGTCGGCCAGGGTTCCTCGAGTTACCGCTACTCCTCCCAACCGCACGCCTGGCACCCACAGGCTGCCAGTTGTTGTTAGTGAAAGACACACCTCCCCTCTGATCTGACAGTGCTGTGCAGCCAGCAGTGCGTGAAATAGCCGCTGGCTTGCAAGCGAGCACATCGGACGTGCGCACGCACTTCAGCTGCAGTGCCCCTTGCACTGGTGTGGATGGCACAGCAATGGCGCAAATGGGACTCCAAATGGTGGCTCCAATTTTTGGGGGAAAAAAAGGTGGGGAAAAAAATAAGATGCTGCTTGATAAATACTTAGTGGCTCTGACTTTCGCTGAGTTTATTTTTGGAACTGAGTGGCACAAAGGGTCTTTAAATTTGTCATGTGGTCTACTTCCTTCACAGTGCGACTCCCTGATAGGCCAAAGGGCAGCCAGGGGTGTAAGCTAGCGTAGCCAGGGCTGACCGGTCAGGCGCAAGCTGCTGTCAGTGCGCTAAATACAGTGTTCCAAATGACTGGATTACTGTTATTATGCTCAGAGAACAAACGACGCCGCAGCGTTGTCGACATGGCTTGTTTAAAGTCGAGGGAGGCAGCTCTTCTTGCCAGAGAAGAGAATAAGTGCTTGGGCAGCCCCTTGAACAAAGAAAAGGTCTTTGACGTTTAATCAGACTAGGGGCTCGCTCGGGAGACACGGTGTGTAACATGACTCTGACACCAGCCCCACGGCCTGCCGTGGCTGACTCACTGTGAAAACACCGAGCCCATTTGAATAACTGCACAGCGCGGCGCTCCACGGCCTACAGCCATACTGCGGATCTTTGCAGAAACAGAGACTCTCTTGCCGGGCGCACATGACAGCGAGGGAAGAATGCGGGGGAAAGAAGAGGCCAGGTGAACGTAATGCAGTATCTTTAAAGACACGCATTCAACAAGAGAGATGAAGGGCCTCCCAGAAGTGTTTTTTTTTTTTTTTTTTGGCAGCCTTAGACGACAACGATACCAATAGCAATAAAGTAGGGATTGCTTTAATGACAGCAGATTAAAGGTGTTGACTAAAGGGAAGCACTGGAAGTTAATTTGATCAGAAACCTCAGCGATAATTATTTATGCCCTGTGAAGATTACCAGCAGGCCCGCAGACGGAGGTGAAGTGGTGTCTGAAGGCTGTGCACGTGGCAGCTTTGCACGCTCGCATCGGAAACATGACTGTACTGCTCGCTGGGAGCAGAAAAACACCGCGCTGCGCATCCACGGCTGACACGTAAAACAAAAATACTTTGGCGCAACCCTCGTAAGTGAAAATGTGAGATTTTCAAAACATCATCAGCACTATTGTGCCAATATTATGCATTCATAAATTGTGGATTAAGAAAAACAAAAGAAAGGGAAAAAAATGACCTGACAAACGCTATTAAGATGAGCAACTCCCATAATTCATCATTTGTTTGTCAGTTACCTAGCGAGGGTTTGGTAAATATTCAGCAGCGCAGATAAATTATAGCCTTGAAGCAGAAAGGCTGTCACTCATCCGATCAGTGATTTAATGCTTCCTCCTCCTCACCGCGGAATCAAAATGCCAACATTTTGGCATTACTGACTCTGGGGCAATGAGTAATACTGAACAGAATAATTGAGCAAACAGGAAGAGTCGACGGGCCCTCTCTCACAGAGGTGAACTGACTGAGGAGCTTACTCGGTGTGGTTTATCAAAAGCCCTGGATGAGACTTATCACGCATTCAGAGTTCCCTTCTCCAGTCAATGCAAGTCGAGGAAAGCAAAGTTACACCCACACACACACACACACGCACCTGATCTATTCAGGGGGGAAAAATGGTTACATTTGACAAAAAAAAGCTACTGCAAACAGAGTCAAGTCAGCCTCGTTCGAAAACAACGCCGATGTCATTATGCTGAGATAAAAAAAGAAGAAAAAAAATACAGTATCCTCACTTGCAAACAAGGGATTGTGTTAGCGCTCATGCAACAATGTCATTTGTTTTATTTGGCAAGGTGAATTACCCAAAGGGGACTCTCTGTAACTGTGGTTATTTCAAAGCCTAAACATACATTACGTTTCTACATTTCCCTTTGGCTTGCAATAAAGATCGGCTTACATTTCCCAAACGTCACACAATGGCTGAACAATGATTGTTTTCCTGTTCAGTAGCCTGGCTGCATATTTGCCAATGTAAAGACAATGGAGTGACAGCCGCCAGCTGAATGTCATTCAGGGGTGTTTGCATAGTCTCCTGCTGTTCGGGCCGTGTGTGACACTATCTGACGGCGGGGGCACGTGGTAACGTGACCTACGGATGGAGATGTGACCGCACACCCTTTTTCTTTTTTTTTTTCTTGTTGCTC
Organism: Aldrovandia affinis; assembly: GCA_029706075.1. NCBI lineage: Eukaryota > Metazoa > Chordata > Actinopteri > Notacanthiformes > Halosauridae > Aldrovandia > Aldrovandia affinis. Next base: position 4,053,601 of record JAINUG010000009.1, on the reverse strand, counting down.
AGGTCTTGTTTTTTTCTTTTCAAAAATACACATCTGCACCAAGGCAGCCAACTGAACACTAGACCAGTGGCATTCCATAGTCTGCATTTGTACCGACAAGGACTGCAACTGCAACTGGAGAAACTACTTCTAGAATGACTTCACCCCTTAGTACATGTCGATTCACATATTCTTTTTTTCTTTTTAAATTTGTTTCAGATTTCCCCCCTTTCAGTATCCAATTGTACCCTCTTTCTATTTCAACTCCCCCCCGACCCCCACCCCCTCGCACTGTGAGCTCGCCGCCGCAGCTCTGGGACCGGCAGTGACAAAGACGATGAACCGCTTCCTCCGAGACGGAACCCCGCCAAGCCGTTGACCGTAACTCCTTTACACACAGAGCCACTCTTATACATGGCAAGCTCCTGTTGGCTTCCCTCCCACCTCCCAAGACAGCCGATCGCCACCCCGGATCAGGACTCCTGGCCAGAGCCAGGCTGGCGCAGCCAGGGAACCAAACTGCAGTGGGAAAGTTCACATATTAAGGTATGGTATATCAGTATTAATAAGCTCTCAACCACATCTATTTGTTTTTCAGACATTACTTAACTTTAAGGATTTATTCACCTTGAGATTTACAGAGGGAATTTGAATGATATGACATAATAATAGCACACTTAATTTTTAAAGCACCTTTCATATATGGATTTCAGCTTAAGGTGTGATTGTAGTTTCTTGAAATAACTTGTTCAGCAACCTTCTGGATACAAAACCTCAAAGCTATCCATGATGGGTGCAAAAGAATGCGAATCTGAATGTTGTGAACTCACACAAAACCAGGGCCCATATGCACAAAGATTGTAAGAGTAGGAGTGCTGATCTAGGATCAGGTTTTCCCTGTCCATATCCTAACCATATCCATTATGAGCTAAAAGGCTAAACTGATCCTAGATCAGCACTCTTACCCTGAGATGCGCTATGAATACAAGCCCAGGTTGTTCTTTCTGAGGCTCGGCCACTACAAAACACCGGAATGTTCTGACTAGGGATATTTTAGGATATGAGATGGGATACAATCTGAATCATCCACTCTGGAATTAAGGGAACAAAATCCCTCACCCACAAAGATAAAACAAAACAATTAGTCCCCACTAAATTTTCCAAAGCAGGCCTGTAAGGAATATTACCAGGAAACAGCTGCACACATGTTCTATATTTTTACTTTTCCCGCACTTCCCCAAATGCCAGCATTTCTAAAATAACCACATTCCTGTTCAAACAATTTTTTTTCCACATAGTGTTTCCTGCCGTACAAATAAATGTCTTTGAGTTGCATTGAGCTGTCCAATTTAGGCACCTCGTCAATGAAACTGCACTTCATTCGGGCGACGTGTCTCAACTGACCACAATCACCGATCTGACGTCCTGCAGCGACACCAAGGCCACCCTCGATACAATCAGATCAAATTCCTTCATTAACACTCTTCTGCGTGTTTATATTAAGCTGCAAAATCAGCTCCAAAAACATACTGGTAAAAGCTCTTTTTTTACATTTTATCTGAGTGAAAAATCTATTTTGTCTGACCATAGGCATGTCTTTTTTTTTCAAGTCAAAGATTGTTTACTCTCACACCTCCCTTCAGTGCAGCAAATGGCGTGCAAAAAAAGATGTATAACACGCCAACCTCATTCGACTTCGAACCAACAAGTCATTCGAAAGTGATGAGCTCCATATGCCGAAATGCAGGCACGTAACTTAACAAACAGAATCATATGCATTTCCCAGCATGCCTCACATCCTGTAAACTAACGTAACCGTAGAGCACCGGGGGAAAAACAAATAGCTTGTCCTGCGAAGACGCTCTGTTTGTTTCTGCTAGACTTCATTGAAATCGCATGAACAAACACGCCCAGGCAGCCTACCACTGGAGCTCCAAAAGATCTTACGCGCTTGTTTTATTTATTTGCCTTTATTCAGAAACAGCGTTCCAGAAACAGCAGATAGTCTCAGCAAGAAACGTAAGGTCCTGAAATGTGGTCGTCGAACGAGTTCTCTTCTCCCCTCATTTACACTGTGAAAGCCCTTCAAGCACTGCAGACAATCGTAGACATATTGACTAATGGACTGTCACAGATTGTTCAGTAACACTACATCAACAAAAGACATCAGAAAAAATATCTTTTATATGTTCAAATTAGAACGTTTCAGACTAAATGTGTGCCCTCTCGATCTTAGAAAGCATGTCTGATGGGGCTCCCAAATTAGTAAGATTTATTTTCTCCTTTTCACTATTTCTATACTTTAAAAAAGATTCAAATCATTGGAATAGTGGAATAGTTTCTTAGTTTACAATTAATAATATAATTATCAGAATATATAATAATTTAGTGGAGTAGGGAATATGTAATATTTTCATTAAGAGAAATTAAGACTTTTTATGCATTGCCCTGTCACAGCTGGGAGACAAATTCATACAAAACATACATACTGAACAAAACATTGAGTACACCAACCCCACCCATATTTTTACAGTCGACAGCCGAGTTCGGGGCCAGTGACTCCGTGAAGACACCTGACATCAAAGGCACACGAGTACGCATCCTTCCCGAGAAATGGCGCTATCAAAAAACAAGACCAACAAGATTTCTACTAGGACAGAATTCGCCAGACTCGAGAACATTTCGACATCTGGACGGAGCATGCACAATGCGTGAGTTTACATGAACACGTACAAGAGCACATTTTCCTGCCCGCAAAGCAACCTTGGGGAATCATAAAGTTCAGAGTAGTTTAATGAATAATGCTTGAACTGTAGTTCATAGCGAGAGCTGAGACGGTAAGAGGGGGCACGGCTCTGGGCTGACTGCGCACCCCCCGCCGGTCGCACTTTTATCGCGGTTCTCCGCTGTTTGTTTAACTCAGTCCCCACACAGCGTGTTTTGGCAGAATTTAAAGTGCATATCGAAAGAGCATATCGCCCTGCCGTCAGCGGCGCTGAACATCAAAACCCCCGTTCCCTGCTGCTTCCTCCGGCTATATCTGCTCATGCATGACCCCTGACCCCACGCTACACCTACCAAACAGCTGTACCTGCTATAAGAAAACACACAGTTTTTTTTACTTCACGAGAATAGGTTTAATTCCGTGCCTCATGGCCAGGACTTGACTTTCTACTTTTTTTTTGTGCTTGTGGCCTAAATAACCATTGTTGGATCAACCTCATGGAAGTATAAAAGTATGAATTAATATCACAGTGTTAGGCCTTCTATTTCTTTTTAAGATAATGGGTTCTATTCAATCAAAGTTTGTCCTTAACTTTGAGTCGAAACTAAACGCAAGGGGTTGATTTTTATTGTCTTCGCGCAGACGGTTTGGTGAGTTTAACCGTCACAAAAATTAACTTGCGAAACTGTGAAAATAAATTAAACGGTGATTGTGAAAATAAAATAAAAACAACGCTTTCATTTATTTGCTAGGCAAAGTTAAAGACACGTGTTAATTGAATCCAGGCTAATGCTTCTGAAAGGGGAAGCAGAGATCATTGCAATGCAGGAACAGCAGTCATTTGGTGTCAAGTGTTTTTCAAATCTCCAGGCGTGAGTAATTTTATAGCGGAAATAAAGCAGCCCTAGTTAAGTTACCGCCGTGTAGAATGAATAGCGAAAAAGATAAAAATGTACACATGACTTTGAAATGACTTGTAGGGGGTGGCAGGACAACAGGGATGACGTAGACATTAGTCAACAAGGTAATTAAACGTTTTACTCATATCAAGATAAATATAGGCCCTGGATGGGTGGTCTGATTGAATTTACTACAGCAGAGGCTTGCCCTACAGGCAGTTAGAGCACATGCCAGACTGGCTCTCTTCCTACCTAATTCACATCCGAGCTAATGACGTCTTTCAACCAGAAGATTCACAGCTGAGAAATGCTTCAATTAAATGACGTCAGAGAAATCCAGTGTCCATTTTTTTGTGAATTAAACTACTAAACGATAGCCTATCAGTTTGTAAATGGCAAGATAACAAGCAGGTTAAAAACAAAATACATTGTTTCGCGGAATAAAGAAAACACCATTTCATAGTGTAGTCTGTGGTTATATCGCAGAGAGCTGAGGGAATCAATCCAAGCATTCAAAGCTCAAAACCCATAATTTATTCGGCCTTATTTTCATCACCAATGTTTTTTTCTTTCTTTCAATTTTATTTTTGAGGTATCGTTTCAGTGATACATCACCGACTATGTATACACTTCCAGGTCTAAGGTGGTATTCTGAATCTTTTAACGGGGTGGGGGGCCGGGGGTCCTCGAACCTGTCGAACCCAGAGAGGGTCATGGTAGGCCACATCCTCCAGAGAATAACTGCTCCGTCGGGTGCCAGCTGTCAGTCAAACAGCATTGGGGCGAAAAATTCCTCCAGACTCCAGAAAAGCCTAAAGACATCCCGGGCAATTTGTCATACCTATAAAATCACATTCACAACAGAAAGTGTCATTAGACCAGACAAGTTTTCCTCTTCCTTTAGGGATGGTGTTTCGCTACGTATCAATGACCTAACTGCGCTTTTATTATACTGATTTTTTTCCAGATTTCTTTTTTTTCCTTTTTTTTTTACACCAGTTGGCAAGACGGAATAACGTTTTAAGGAGACATGTAATCTATCTTGGCTGCATTACTTTCATACAGCTCGCAGAAAAGAAAAAAGGGCCAGAGGGCGGTAAATTAATTCTTTGTTTGATGAGAGGCTTGGAATGCCGCCAAAGGCCCGAATTTCTCACAATGTGCGTGCTCGCCGCTGCCGCACACCTCCTTGGTTGGGGCTCGGAAGGGATGAATTACAGTCTAGCTGTTACACCTTCTCGAGGTGTCATTTACAGCCCTTGCTTGAATCGAAAGCCATGTGGCGCGAGCTGCAAACAAATTGCCCCTTGTGATAACCACTTTGCTATTGTCACTCAGGCGGTTCGCGGGAGGGGCTGAGGCCAAGTCCGCGCCTCAGAGCTGGGCATTCGCGGTGCGCGCAAACCTGGTCGCTGAGATTCCGGGATTTTGTGGGGGGAAGGGGGTTTCTTCCCCTCTTTCTCCCGATTTGGAATGCCCAATTGTATTTTCTAAGCCGCAACTGTTGCAACCCCCCCGCTGTCAGTTTTGGAGAGCGTAGACAAACACGCGTTCTCCTCCGAACCATGTGACATCATCAGCCATCGCTTCATTTCACACCGAAGTCTACGAGTTCATCTTGCACAGACATGAGTCAGAGGAAGACGCCTCGCGCGCAGGTTTATACCGGCAGACTGTGGGCACCCGATTGACCAGCGGGGGTCGCTGGCGTGCGACAAGACACGAAGAACCTGGCTGACTGAACCCATCCCTCCCTGGGCCTACACTGCAGCCAATTATAGTAATAATAGTAATATATGCCATTTAGCAGACGCTTTTATCCAAAGCGACTTACAGTAGTGAATGCATACATTTTTCAGTATATGTGGCCCCAGTGGGGATTGAACCCACAACCTAAGCATTGCCAACGCTGTGCTCTACCAACTGAGCCACAGAGAACCACTTATGCACTGCCCCACGGAGCTGCTGGCCACAGTCTGCACTGGCAGGTTCGATACCAGACCGCGGGGCTCATGCACACACTAGAACAGCGCCTTAACAGGATGAGCCCCCCAGCAGCCCAGGTTATGGGACTTTAACATGGCCTTTTAAAGCAATGCTCAGTAACTCCATCCTCCCCTTCTTAATTTTGGGGCTCCTTTTGAACCCATCACTCTGCACTGCATTTCCTGGATCCGTGTGCCAGCTGTGGGCATTCCGTCATCGAACCACGCTGATATAAAATAGCTTGAAGCGCTTTATTTCATTGTATCATATAAAATAAAAAACAAACAGCCAAGTGTCATAAAATTGTGTCTGGAGACACGGCACTGGACAGCACAACACAGCACTGACAGTGAACACTAAGTACTTAAACCTCACTTTCATTGTGCTCAGGTATAGCATCTCTGCTGCGAGGTCACTAGGTTCCAGGTCCTACCAGGTTCTCCCGGATTCTCTCCTTCTGCTGGGTGGAGGTGAGGCTTCTGTGAGTTTAACTAAGTAACCATTAGATTGAAACTCATCTATCTATTTCACACATCACAAATGTCATGGTGACTAATGCATTCCTCTGTAAGTACATCCTTTCTTAATGCCCATTTGATTACAGTGCACAAAATGCAAGACTGTGCAAACACACGAGGCACGCATTTCAGGATGAGAGACATATCGTGACAAGCCACAACCAAAGATCCTCAGAGCACTTAAACTGTGATCAACAGAAGGACCTCCAATGCAAATATTCCTTTACAAATATTTTTCTTTCAGTTGCAAAACTAAGTAAAGCAAGGGATTGTTTTGTATGCAAGGAATGAGTAGAACGATCTTGTGAAATGAGTAGAACGATCATGTTTTCCTTTTGACATGAAAGACTCTGACTTCAGATTGATCACTGATTGTGGAGATTTTTCAAAACAGATTGGTGTCATTGAAGAAATATTGTAACATTTCCAAAACTTGAGAGGAGGAACAGGAAGCCGGAAAAGAATGTAGCTTTTCCATGTATTGGCTTGTTTTATAACCTGCATGTTTTGTGAAATTCATATTTTTATTTTATTTTTTCAAATCTTCATGACAAAATTAATGTTTACAATATTCAAAATTACAATACTACTAATTATTGGTCCATTTTCCCTGCGTAATACATCATCGCAAAACTGATGAGTAACGTGAATACACAATTGAAGCACACACGCTAACCAATGCAAAAAATAGCCGCTACGCACCAGCAGTCCACAAGAATAACAACGTCCCTGGCACTGCCGTGATTGGCAGGGACCGCTGTGAAGGTGGCTTGGGATTTTCCTGCTCCGGATCACGGAAAAGAGAGCAGGCCGAGGGAGCAGGGGAACAACAGACCGAGAGCCAGCGATTCGCTCTGCTGTTGCCGGGGGACGCTTAATAAACACATCTCCTATCCCCTCACGGGTAAGCGAGTCAGGGGCCCAGCCCCCCGCTCCCAGTGCCCCGCCGGCTCTCTCGGACCACTGCTCGTAAGATGGGGGGGGTGAGAAAAAAAGGCCTGAAATTCACCACCCACTAGAGTGCATGACTACAGGCCTCTGTGAGTGCCCCCCGATTACTGGCAGTGGCAGTTTCTCTCAGGGCTGAGGGCCAGTGTATCTATCCAAAACACATCAAACTTGGGGGAATAAATACACATTTCTGGAAATTATCAGAGTTTGAGGTGGAATTGGATGGAAGTTTTGGCTCCAGCAGTGTAAGTATTACATCAAAGTTATTGAAATGTTGATATTTATTCATTTATTTATTAATCAGAGGAATAATGATATGGCCCAGTTAGGGACTGAGAACCCCCCGAATCTTAAGCAAGTGCCATGGGATATTTATTGACCATAGTGAGTCATAACCTAAGTTTTTGGTCTCATCCAGAATGATTACAGTTTGGATTCAATCAACATTTGGGCTTAAACTTGGACTCATTCAAGTGTTATTTCTTTTTCTCACAAAAAAAGGTTTGCCGAGTTCAGCAACATGCAAAACAAATTTTAAAAATTGTTTTAGCAATTTAAAACAGGTAACAATTGAATTTATTTGACAGTCAAAATTAAGAGTAAATGTCTCCTAAAGCACCTAAAGCACTGTGTCCCCATCACTGCACCGGGCAATTCGGTGCAGAGGGAACTGTCCCCAGCAGTCCCACCAAAATCACTTGGAGCAGGAACCTGTTTTTTCCAGGAGGTCTCTCATCCAAGTCTCAAGTATTAAAGTAGCACATTGACTCAAATCCATCATTTTAATGATTTACTACTTACTATATATCTTGTTGATCCATCCACATAGCACTGTTGACACTTTTGCATTTATGTCCACTGTTAGCACCTAATCCAATAGGTGGCTAGAACATTATTTAATTAAAGAGTTTGTCAAGTGAAAATACATTTTTCTTGAAATGTATAACATCTGTTTTGCTGAGATTAATAGAAATAATGTTGATTTGACAGTCATTGTTGATAATATTGTGACATTCTAAGAATAATATTCAATTATCATTTAAACTAACTCAAGCAAATTAAGAAATTTGTTATCCCAGGTTGTTGTGGATTTTAGGCTCAGTTTCAAAAAGGTTGGTGACCCTTTTAAACTGGAACTTAATCCCAGGTTGTTGTGGATTTTCTGGACACGTTGGCAGTGTTTGAGAGCTTTTTGTTTGCCAAAACATACCGGATTACCTTTTTGGATGTTGTCCTTTGCACTGCCAGGCTCTTAGGCCTCGGTATCCACTCTCCGAAGGGTCGGTTTGCTTCTCATTTTCTCGTTTTTTGATTGTTGTTTTTGGGTCTCCAGGTAACACCAAGCAGGAGGACGCAACATTGTTGGAAAGGTGTGACAACAAAACATTGTTCCTCTCATTTGTGGAGTTGAGCCATTAGCAGCCCTTTTAAACCTTAGTAAAAACATCTCTTTACCGGATGCAACTTTGCTTGTTGATTTCTTAAGTGCATTGATGAAATGAAATGTATTCCTTTAAAATGAGTGATTAACAGATTAACAACATAAGAAGTTGACAACAAAATATCCAAGCCTGGATGGCTTGTTGGGTTAGACCTGAGGCCAGAGGAAGTGTTTTTGTATGCGTCAATTGCCTCAACTTCAAGGTTACAAAAAAAGTTATGTTTGCAGCGAACATTTTGAATCAATTATTCTTGAATCTGTTTTTGTCAAATATGCTGCATATATTACAACAGTGTTATGACATCGGTAATAAGCTGTAATACGCTGTCATGGCTTGTTATAACAGGTGTAATGTCATGCTTATGACCACTTTATGTAGGCTTTATGGCATACAGTTCAAGTGTTGACCTACAGGTAACTGCTAAAATAAAGCAAACACTTGATTAAATGGGGGATACAAAGTATATTGAAAGCAGGTGCTTCCACACAGGTGTGGTTGCTAAATTAATTAAGCAATTAACATCCCAGCATTCTTCGGGTCATGTATAAAAATGCTCGGCAGGCCCAGTTGGCCATTATTTTTGCTACCATGGCTAGAAGAAGAGGTCTCAGTGACTTGACTTGATTGTTGGGGCTCATTTTGGCATGAGCTTCAGTTACAGCTCAACTTGCTGATGTTTCACCTGGGTGAAGTGATCGCCGTCATCCTATGGTGAAGCATTTCTATCCTGATTAGAGTGGTCTCTCCCACGATGACAATGCCCCCATCCACAGGGCATGAGTGGTCACTGAAAGGTTTGATGAGCATGAAAATGAGGTAAACCATAGCTGTCTCAGTCACCAGATCTCAACTCAGTCACCAGATCTCAACCTGAATTAACACTTAGCATTTTCCACCACCATCAACAAAGCACCAAATTATGTAATTTCTTTTAGCAGAATGGTGTTGCATCCCTCCAGTAAAGTTCCAGACACATATAATCTATGCCAAGGCACACTGAAGCTGTTCTGGTGGCTCGTGGTGGCCCAACATCCTATTAATACACTTTATGTCAGTGTTTCCTTTATTTGAACAGTTATCTGTATATTTTCCAATATATAACCAGTATTTCCTTGAGAATCTTTCGGGCTTTTTCCTTAAGAAGCATTTGGTGAACCTGGCCCCTGATTCCAATTTCCGAGGTTGAAGTTCAGTCCTAGTTCCCTCACCGGGCCAAAGACCTCCTAAGGAGTTAAAAGCTCTAAACTAAGAGGTGGTGGGTTCCATTTTTAAAGTCTTCGGTATGACCCAACTGGGAATTAATGCCATGGCCTTCCAGGAACAGGACAGACACTTAGCATTAGGTTTTCCCTGGTGATGATACCCCATCTCCTCCTGCCCGACCCCCCGCCCCACAGCCCCACCCCCCACCACCGTTTACTTGCCAGTGGCCTCTGTGGAATAACAGGGAGCTATGAGGAATGGTTTACATGCATCTGACAGCAAAGGGCCTGTCAGGGGGAGCTCGAACCGTGGGCACAGCCAGCCAAAAACAACACAGCCCAGAGAGCCACGCCGACACCCAAAAACACAAACACGGCACATATCCTCCAGCCCGCCAGCCCCCACCCCGCGAGCTTCCTATCCCCCACTTCCCCCCCCCCCGCCCCTCCCCCAGAGACCAGACCTCTGCTGCCCATTGACACAGCATGAGAGGCAATGCGTTTTTTTCTTCTTTTTTTTTCCTCTCTCCGACAGCAAAACATCCAACAGATTCGGGAATGCCTATGGAAGTTGGGAATTCCATTGTGCAGGCATGTGCACCCTCAAGTAATGTGCCGCTGGCCGTTTATCTCCTCACCTTCGCTCGCGCACTCGCACTGCTGCGGTGTCAGAGCGCGCTCTCTAAATGGGGGCGCACACGGCACACGCGGATTATCGCTGTTCGTGAACTCTGAGAAATGACGGAATATCAGATATATTTACATTGGCAACGTACTCAAGGCCCCAGAGAAAGCGTGGAGATGACATCACTGCGTCAACAGCACTGCAATGAAGTGCTTACGACTGTTAATCCGGAAAGCATTGGTAGGTACCCCTGGGTAACCTATGTACCCAAAAAGGGAAAGCAGCCAGATATCCAAACCCCATGTTTTCCCCACTGCATATTAGGTGCACCTCACAATAACTGTACGAGGCATGGTGAGACCTGGGGCCAGAGCGACTTTTCAAGCACTCTCATCAAATCCGGTGTCCTGCAGAATGTCTGACCTGGACCCCAAGTACTAATGGAGTATAAACATACAGCATTTAAATGCTCAGGGGGAGGGAAAGAAATATTCTGAAAACAATTAAACACTAGGGGGTTTTGACCCATATCAGATGCCAACATTTTGGTTTTCTACACTGAAAAAGGGTGAAACCTCATAGTCCCACACTAATTTCTTAGGCATTAGCAGACGGTCGTATCCAGTACATTGCTTACGTTATTTTATCACCAATCCATCTACACAGCTGAATTGCCTTTCCTCAGGCTAAGTGCCTTGCTCAAGGGCAAAATGGCAATGGCCCACCGGGGACTCAAACCTGCAACCTCTGAGTCACAGGCCCAGTTACCTAGCCATTATACTGCACTGCCACCCAGGAGCACAATCCCGTAGTTGAGAGGGACGATGGAGAGTCGAGCCTGGAGGAAGTCTACATTAAAGGGCGCATGGTGCCGACGCTTAGACAAAACAGGGGGGCAATCAGACACAAATTGGGGCTTGGACCTCCTGATGACCTGCCTCTCAGATCCTCATCCTCCAGTGAGAAGGCCCAGCTGCCCTCCCTCCTCAGTTTCACTTGGGGGGTTAGGGGAGGACACCTGTCAGCCCCCCAACCCCCGCACATCTCCACCCCACATACAAGAACAATAAAGGAGGATTAGGGCATGAGGCTAGACGTTATGAGAAGATCCACTCCTGCTCTATCTCAAAGGCATGGTGCTCGGGTCGAACCCGCAGGCAGATTTTCCCTATTCCTTCCAGGGCTGTTCAGGTGCTTTCTGTTTGGACAGCTTGGAGAACCCAGGACAAAAAAAATGTTGGCCCACACAAGGTACGGTCGACAGAGGACATCTGTTTATGTTTGAAGTGCACACACGCACATGAAAAAGTTGGTAAGTACCTCAGGATAAATTAAGGAGAGAGAAATCAATATAGCAAAGGCAACAGGCCCCCACCAGTGTCTTTTTGATGAAAGTGTGGTTAGGGCTTTTGAAAGTAACCCAACTCGGTCTGCAGCAACAAAAAAAAATAAAAGAGGCTTACGCCGATAGACACTAAAGTTATGTTGGATTAGAGAACACAAGCAGCTGCGTTTAAACTTGGGGTGGAGGTACGTCATGGATTTTGAGATCCACAGTAGCTGCGAGACAATGGAAACACCTGTGCAGGCCCTGTGGGTGGCTGAGGCGTGAGCTTCACACCTAGAAACCCGTCCTGCATGTGGCGGCGTTAACGGGAACAGTCCTATGGCCCTCGCTTGCTTTTCTCACAGGATTAAAATGCGCACTCGCCCAGTAACGTAACCAGCGTCACATATAACATTTTTGACAGCTTCACACCGCTGAATAAGTTCAATAATGAAATAGCTGTAATGCTGACAATGTGTCGAGATGCTGGTCTGATCCTTGTCTTAATTAAACTAAATCCCCCGCACAATGGGAAATGAATGAACGTTTGAGTCATGAAGGGGATCGAGGGGGAAGAAAAAGCATGTCTGTGTGCAGCGAAATCTAAGAGAAGCGTTTCCCTGCCACCCTCCCCCTCTCTCTCTCTCTCTCTCTTCTCTCTCTCTCTTGCCCTCCCCTCACCCTTTCTCTGTATGTGGGATAATGTTTAAGGCTTCTTTACCTTGTAATTAGGTACAGTTGTTAATGGGGTTTGGAAGAATTTGCTCGTAACGTGATCCTGCAATTAGGGATTATTGTCTTTGCATAAATTTGGAGGTGACTCCCGAGGGAGGAAGGGGGAAGAAGGGCGTCTTTGAGGGGCTGCCAGTGTGCCGGTCAACCCTGCCCCCGCCCCCACACACACACATCTCTGGGGAAGAGGTTAAAAACAGACTATGAGGACTGTGAAGAACGCGCTGGGGCCAAATTTAATACAGCGGGGGCCCCGTTTCCATTGGGGGAGCAGAACCCGGCCACTGCAAGGCTCAAAACCGGTTAAAAACTGCAGAGCTGAATTACTATACAATGCAAAAAGCCTGCCAATTGCTTAGGAAATACACAAACTGTTTCTTCACAAAAAAGACAACACTTTTTATTAGGTACATTTTATTGTAAGTACAGCGACTGTAAAACACAGAAAACAGACGCTGTAGGCAGTCTTTGCTTTCTGGAGGGATGTCTCCAGGAAACCACTTCTTCTCTTTTCAGTATTTTATTTTACCCGTTAACATTTATTGACTTCAGCAAGTTTCAACAAGTGAGCCGGCGAGCTTTTTCTCTCTCGTTCACAAAGAGAAAGAGAGGGAGGTGATTCAGCGAAGAGGGCGATCTCTAAGCCAAAGAAGAGAGAAAATGCAATAAAAAAAAGGAAGAAATAAAAAGATCATAAACATGATCACGAACCTCTTCGCTCAGGACTCAAAACACGCACAACACCCAGTGTTGCACATTCTCCCTTTAGGGGCCAAGCCCAGATCTCTCTTTTTTTTCAAAAGAGCCTTTCCATTACAGAGCATGGACCATTTGTAACATGTAAAATGACCCTGTGTTCTATCTTCACCAAACATATGTTTTGAAACGAGTTTAGGGAAGGGCCTTCTTCCTGTGCCCGGTGTTGTATACCGCTCTGTCAGTCAAGAGTTTTCAGTGCTTGGCTCTCTCTTTCCCTTGACTCCAAGTGCAGTTTAAAGTACTCCTCCAATAGTTTAAGCTAACTGAACCATCACCACCTGATTTATAAGTATGCAGTTGACTGAGAAAACCTAGAAGGTTCACTGGGCATTGCCTAGCCATCTAAATGATGTAGAAATTGTGCGTTTCAGACTGGTCATAAATCAGTGGACCCTTAGACTCTTTTTATACAGGCACACACAGACACGCACACATGCACATGGACACAGACACACACACACACACACACAAATACAAACCCATGAACATTACTCCGATTGATCTTGAATTTATGGCTATCAGTAGCAGAAACTGACAGGACCCTGCTCTATGCTAAACGCTGCGGAATGAGAAAACTATTACAGGGCCGTGTCCTCGCGGACAAATCACAGCTGGTCTGGACTTCCACATGCATCAAACACTCACAGCAGTCTGATGGGCACCTTAATCATTGGGAATTACAAAGGTCACTGCATTTACGGATCAGAGGGGTCATGTGTGCCACTTCCCTTCACTCACAAACTCTGGCTCTTACTGTGCGTGGCACTCCATGCCAAATGCAACTAAACAACAACTGCTCAATCTACCAGCGCTCTATTTTACAGTGACATTACATGAGGCAAGTTAATGGCAAGTGTGCATGCAGTGTTTATGTGTGTCTGATGGGCGGGGGGGGGGTTTATATTATTTTCTATTATTATTATTATTATTATTTTATTTTTATTTTTTTGGTATGGGATGGACAGGTAAAAGGGGGGGATGGAAAGTGCATACTTGTTAACATATTGACTCATTTTGTTAATATGCCATTGTACAGATGTGTCATAATTTTGTGATTTGTGCACCATTTAATAAAGAATAAAAAAATAAAAAAATAAAAAAATAAAAAAATAAAAAAATAAAAAAATAAAAAAATAAAAAAGTTAGGCAAGTGTACAGGTAACTGCCAAAATGAAGGAAACGCCAACATAAAGTGTGTTAACAGGGCGCTGGGCCAGCAGAAGCCTCCAGAACAGCTTCAATGCACTGTGGCATAGATTCTAAAAGTGTCTGAAACTATACCGTAGGGATGCAACACCATTCTTCCGAGATAAATTCCTTCATTTGGTATTTTGTTTATGGTGGTGGAAAATGCTGTCTCAGGCACCGCTCCAGAAGCTCCCATAAGTGTTCAATTGGGTTGAGATCTTGTGACTCAGACAGCCATGGCATATGGTTTACATTGTTTTCATGCTCATAAAACCATTCAGTGATCACTTGTGCCCTGTGAATAGGGGCATTGTCATGCTGGAAGAGACCACTAGAAATGCTTCACCATTGATTGAAGGTGATCACTCACATTTTTACATTACATTTTTTAGGCATTTAGCAGACGCTCTTATCCGGAGCGACTTACACAGTTTACATTTCTTTACATACAATCCATTTATACAGCTGGATATTTTACTGAAGCAATTCAGGTTAAGTACCTTGCTCAAGGGCACAACAGCAGTGCTCCACAACAAGGTTGAACCTGCAACCTCTGAGTTACAAGCCCAGCTCCCTAACCATTACACTACACTGCCAGCCAGAATGGCTTTGTATTTATAATGTATCCCACACCATAACAGAGCTGCTGAACCCTTCATGTACTCAAGTGTTTCCTTTATTTGGGCAGTTACCTGTATATTGTAAGGTGTTGTAACTGAAAGTTTTATGAATAATAAATGACACAACATTTCGGGTACTACATTGTTGTAACAGGTAGGAACACATTTTTGCTATTGTTCAAAACACACATATCAAATTTCTTACATTGCGGGAATATTTTTGCACTCATTTCCACATATTCTATGCGAGGTCTTTCAGACTGCTTCTCTTTAAAACAATTTAGTCATATATTTGCTCAGAGTTCATATCATACCGAAAAGTACAAGTGTATACAGAGAAGTGACTGTCCTAATGATGTCATCACTGTGAAAAATTGTGGGATCAGACTCCTTCCCACGCATGTGTTTGATGCCAAATATCCAGTCATTGATGAATTGGATGACCAGGGCCGCACTAATGATAGTTTTGGAAAAGTAAATAGATGTATCCAACATCTATATTTCTTAATCAAAATTATTTCCTGTGGAATACTCAGCTGACTAAACATTATAAATCTATCAACTAGCAAACAACGGCTGTGAGGGGAAGGTTGGAGAATGTCTTTAATGTGTTTAGCAGAGGAAATCAATTTCTACCAGATTTTGTGTTATTATCGGGATTGTTTTCTGTTGAGTTATCAAAATCAATCAGTGGTACGAGAAAGCACATTTGTTTTCTCTACTTGTGCTGAACCCAAGAAAAACACTTATATTATACTATATTTCCTCAATCACACTCACGTTAGAGTGTGTGTATATGTGTGTGTGTGTGTGTGTGTGTGAAAGAGAGAATATGTACATATGTGTATATGTACGTTTATGCACTTGTGTATGTGTTTATATGTGTGTGCTCCAGACTATAATAACAGTCAAATAATTATTGGAAATACTTTAACTCTTTAAATGCCATATGTAACATTTGAAAACACTTCCGCAGCTCCCGGAGAATGATAAATGAAACCATAACATACAATCATTTAGGAGAAGAATTTTGTTCAGAATATTGGTGAAAACAGATTACCTGTTTCCTTTCATTTTAGTAATCTGCAAGAATTTTACCAGTGTCTAAAGGGTTCAAGTATTACAATAAATGATTTTACTTGCATATGTATGTGATCGTATGTGCGTATATGTATGTCCTTGTGTATATGTGTGCATTAATATGTGTGTGAAAGCGAGAGTATGTGTGTGTATATGTATGCATTCATACATGTGCACTGTTCTTCATAAGAAATGGTATTTTGAAACCAACGTGGATGCCATCTATAAGAAAGTGCAAAAGCATCTTTTCTCTTTAAGAAAAATTATGACTTTGTTTAATGTGAGCTTCATTGAATCAGTTTTAACGTTTTTCATCATTGCGTGGTTTGGATATATGAACTTGGCCAATAAGAACAGACTAGGCAGTTCTGTCAAAGTGTGAGTGAGTGGCTGAGTCAGGCCCAGCTCATAGATATATTAAAAAAGCAGGCCCTCAGAAAGGCTAATGCTATTCTGAACTGTCTTGACGACCCCCTGCACTGGCTGCTCAGGCTGCCTGTGTTTAAAACAAAGAGTCAGGGCTTCATTTACCCCAGTGGCTATGAACGGGCCTCACTCTTATATGAAGTAGCAGAATTCAAGATTATGTCTGGCTGGTTGTAATCTAGACTACTTTTTGGCACTGCATTTGCACTTCATTCGGCACTTTGCACAGTTTGTATATTTTATATTTCATATATATATATATATATATCCTACTCTGATGTGATCTTAGATTTTGAACCTTATATTTTAGTGTATGATTGTGTATGTTCCTCTGTAATATACTGTTACAGTTTTTTCTTAACCCTGGAAAACCAAATTTCCCCTGGTGGGACAATAAAGATTGATTGGTTCATTGATTCATTGATTTGTGTGAAACACAGAGTGTGTGTGTGCATATGTGTGACATGTGTATATGTGTGCATTCATACACATGTGAGAAAGAGAGAATATGTGTGTGTGTGTATATGTGTGTTTGTGTATATGCGTGCGGTCATACACGCGTGTGAGAGAGAATATGTGCCTGTATATGTGTGTTTGTGTATATGTGTATATGTGTGTGTGTGAAAGAGAGTATGTGTGTGTATATGTGTGTAAAAGAGAGTATGTGTGTGTGTGTGTATGTGTGTGTGAAAGAGAGTATGTGTGTGTACATGTGTGAATGTGTGTGTGAAAGAGAGTATGTGTGTGTACATGTGTGTATGTGTGAATGTGTGTGTGAAAGAGAGTGTGTGTGTGTACATGTGTGTAAGTGTGTGAAGCTCTGGATGTCTGTACTGGGGCAGAGGCGTGTGGTTACCTTAGTGATGGGAGCTGGGGGTGTCTCAGGCTCAGCTGTGCGGGTGTACAGAGTGGCACACAGAAGAGCCGCTGTCATTAAGGCCCCTAAATCCTCCAGCTATGTGTGTCTGCCGGGACCTGACTACAGCTGCTGCCCGGGCACAGACGTCTCTGTGTGTGAAAACCGTGTGTGTGTGTGTGTGTGTGTGTGAGAGATGTGAGAGACAGAGTGTGTGTGTGTGTGTGGGTGGGTGTGTGAGAGAGTGTGAGAGAGAGTGTGTGAGTGTGTGTGAGAGAGAGAGTGTGTGTGTGTGTGTGTGTGTGTGTGTGTGTGTGTGTGTGTGTGTGTGTGTGTGTGTGTGTGTGGTGTGAGAGAGTGTGTGTGTGTGTGTGTGTGTGTGTGTGTGAGAGAGAGACTGTGTGCATGTGTGTGTGTGAGAAATTGTGTGCATGTGTGTGTGGGTGTGTGTGTGCATGTGTGTGTGTGTGTGTGAATGTGTGCGTGTTTGCATGTGTGTGTGTGTGTGTGTGTGAGGTGTGAGAGAGTGTGTGAGGTGTGAGAGAGAGAGTGTGTGTGTGTGTGTGTGTGTGTGTGTGTGTGTGTGTGTGTGTGTGTGTGTGTGTGTGTGTGTGCATGTGTGTGTGGGTGTGTGTGTGTGTGTGTGTCTGTGTGTGTGTGTATGTGTGTGTGTGTGTGTGTGTGTGCGTGATTGTGTGCGTGTGTGTGTGTGTGTGTGCGTGTGTGTGTCTGTGCGTGTGTGTGTGTGTGTGTGTGTGTGTGTGTGTGTGTGTGTGTGTGTGTGTGTGTGTGTGTGTGTGTGTGTGTGTGTGTGCATGTGTGTGCGTGCGTGTGTGTGTGTGTGTGTGTGTGTGTGTGTGTGTGTGTGTGTGTGTGTGTGTGTGTGTGTGTGTGTGTGTGTGTGTGTGTGTGTGTGTGTGTGTGTGCACAGCTGTCTGGAGATGCACACCTGCAGTTTGTATGGTCCCCCATTCCCCGCTCCCTTCCCGGGTGAAGACGCCTTATTGAGTCTGCAGCTGAGTGCTTGTTCAAAGGGCCTCTTTTTTCTCTCCCTACAACTGAAAAATATTTGGAGGAGAGCAGGGGCCCCAGTGAGCCTCCTATTCACGGCCAAAGGGCTGGATTACCTGCGGCTTTGAGATTGAGCACGCAGGGCCAGTCTATCAAAAATGCTCATCAATCAAGCGCCGTGACCTCATCCCTACTTTCCGTAATTACAGGTGAAAACACACGCACAATAAAAATGTCCTCCGAACGGAAAAACATCGGAGAAGTCTCCGTCTTACGGCGGCTGTCTGTGCTCCTTCAGGGAGGAATGTTACCTGGCCCTTCGCGTGTATCGCTGCTGAGCTGGCGGCATTGTTCGGCTGTCATATCCGTCTCTCTCGGGGGGAGGAGGGGAAGCGTCAAAGGAGAAAAGCCTTCGCAGGATCTCGCCCGGCTGCGGACGTGTCATAACCCACATCCAGAGGAACGGCTGGAGACTCACGCGTGCGCCGAACCCTCTTAAGAGCGGACGTTCCCGCTGTCCGAGACGTTCGGCCGGCCAGTCGTCCGTTGCCGACCGGCGGCATTACAGTTCTCCACGTTACCTCCAAGGGCCCCAATCAAGGTTATCGAGGTGTCTCACCCCGCGAAACCGCAACAATCGGTAATTATCCTGTTCCAGACAGGAGAAGAGATAAATCAGAGGTCCTGGAGCAGCAAATTGACGGTGTCATTATTTAAAGCTTTTGACGTTTACTCGACTGTTTATTGGTCATCATGTTAATTACAGTCCCGAGAAGTTTAAGCAATTTGTAATGTGAAGTGGGGGAGGGGGGAATTACGTTTGAGTGACAGACATGCACCCGACGGTGTCTCAGAACAAGCGTATAATTTAAAGTATCAATTTCCTCATCGCCACACAAACGCTCCCCGCCATTTTCAAAGGCCCCTTTGTGGAGGCTGGCTGGGAGACTGAGCCGGCAATTTGCGTGCAGTGACAAAGCGGTGTTTACAGTGCGCATAAAAAGCTGGGAATGACAGGTGCACGGGGTGGAAATGACAGATTGGCCAGTACCAGCTCGCCGGCCCAAACGCCAGGCCGCCGCCTTTTCTTCCCCCGGGCCGTGATTTATAACCTGCGACTTTCGACTTTCTCCGTCTTCGGCGCGGCTAATACTTTTCGCCTTTCGTGGCGTCTTTTCCATTTTGTCACTCTATCAGCGTTTCCCCCGGCCCGGTGTTTCTTTAAAAGCTTTAAACAAATAATCCCCACGGCCATTATAAACCTCGCGGGCTAGACTCGCTCGGCCCTGGGCAGTTGGGCTCACTCTCTTTTCTGTATGAGAAATTCATTTTGTAATCAGCAAGAGCCGGGGGGCTGGAGCGAGGGGGGCAGGGGGGATTATTATGCCGTGGGCACGTTCGGATAACTCCCGGAGAGGAATTCTTTTTTTCCGCGGGCGAAGGAGGTGGGGGTGGGAAAGTGGGGTTCAGAGGGAATAGACGGGCTCGGGGTCACTGCAATCGCACAGTGGCTCAGTCAGCGAGCTCTCGGGGAAACGGGGAGGGGGGGTGGGGGTGGCCTTTGAAAAAGACGGCAGTCCTCTCTTCCTCTGGGGGCATTCGCACTCGTACTGGGGGAGGGGGGGGGGCGAGACAAAACGGGTGGGTTCAAAGGGCGCCGGCGGTGTTTGTTTTACTGCGTCGCAGGTAAATGTCCGTTATACGAGAGAGCTCCGCGCGTCTGACCGACTAAACGGGCCGTGAGCTCGAGCCGCCAGTTTTAACACCTTCCCATGCGTCCCCCCTGTTCCTCTCGGTAACAAGCCGTGTGATTGGAACATTGTCGCGCGCGGAAAAAATAGCCATCCCCGTTCAAGTCGATTGTGTTGGTTATTCGCGCATTCCCTGCCTGGTAGCAGGAATAATACTGCGGCTTCCTGTTCCCACAGAGTCTGAGCGCTCGGACAGCGTCGGAGGCCCCGGTGCTTTCTCATGCAGCTGCCAACGGAGCACCACGGAAGTCGCCATAAATCAGGGCTGAAAGTGAAAACACGCCGCTATCTCCAACGAGGGCCACAGGTCAAGCTCATACTTCACTTCATCCGCGCTGTTCGCTGCTCGCCGTTCATTTTCAACCTGAACTCACTCAATTCAAACAGAAAACATGGGCGCGCAGTGCAAAATGTGAGTGAATATATCAATACATGTTTCGATTAGGCTAATAGGTTCAATTGTTTTGTCAAACTCTCTTCTTTCGCATTTTAACAGACGACAGGCTTATTTCTCAAACGGCAATGGAGGGTTTAACTGAGAAAGAGGTTTTCCGTTTAATCGTTCGATCAGTGTCATGTCTGACCCGGACAATCTGTGTATCTCTGCGCAGCTCGGCTGAGTGAGCTGTGAATGTAACGCGCGCAGCAGGGACAATTATTTCTGACAGCACAGACGGTGAAGGGGACGCCTGGATTTAAATTAATTGTCAGTGTGCTGGGGATAAAGACCTGCATACGCGCTAAATCCGGCAGTCTTCCAGAAGAAGAAAACTAATTGGCGGTGAAGTTTGCGCGCTTATGAAAGTTTCTCACAAGGCTTCGGTGATGCAAGGGTCATGTAATGATCCTAGCAAACAAAACTATTCTCTTGGTAACTTCAGTGACAAAATTTAGTAAATAAAAGAGAGGAAGAGAGAGAGCTAACTGCCAAAGGCAGATAGAAATCAGTTGAACCCTGAACACTGTTATGCAATATCTCACTGTATTTGTTTTATAAGTAACTATTACTACTATTAATATTATTTTATTATGACTATCAATAATAATATTATTTTATTATGACTATCACTGGTGTTGTTAGTATGCATGTTTGCTACTTATTGTATGTATGTTTACTTTGGCGATATTTATTTTAAAAATGTCATGCCAATAAAGCAATTCAATTGAAATGTAGAATGGAAGAGCGAGGGAGAGAGAGAGAGAGAGAAGCAGGGAGAGGAAGAAGGAGAGCGAATGGGGGCAGGGGGGGGGGCGGTTATGTTTCTCACAATGTCCTGAAGATTAGTAGCCGGGGCTGGCCGGGCCTTGATTGCCAGGCGCTGACTATGGGTGGGCCGAGTTAAACTCTC
Organism: Aldrovandia affinis; assembly: GCA_029706075.1. Taxonomy (NCBI): domain Eukaryota; kingdom Metazoa; phylum Chordata; class Actinopteri; order Notacanthiformes; family Halosauridae; genus Aldrovandia; species Aldrovandia affinis. The sequence goes on along the minus strand of JAINUG010000009.1, from coordinate 4,032,175 downwards.
CCCGGGGTCCCATTTCAGGTGGGGAGCAGACAGGGCCTGGAGTCTCAGTCCTCGCCGGGGCTCCCTATGAGAGAGCCGCCCCCCACCCCCTCCTCTTTAACAAGCGCACAACAGGCCGCTATTCTCGGGGCCCTTCTGTCTCGGCCTGTGTGTTCCCGCGCCGCGCATTCCTACTGCGCACCAGCTTATTATTGGAGGGAATTTATAGGCCCATTTATTTAACTGGATTTGAATGACATCGGTTCTGGTTGAGTGGGCCTGGTGCAAACTGCCTGGCCATATGGGCCAGGGAAAACACAGCCGAGTATAAATCAGCCAGACAGAGTGAGAGAGGGAGAGAGGGAGGGAGAGAGAGAGAGAGAGAGAGAGAGAGAAGGAGTGAGATAGAAAGGGAGAGAGAGAAGGAGAAGAGAGAGAGTGAGAGAGGGCAATAGAGAAGGAGAGAGAGAGAGAAAGTGTGAGAAGGGGACAGAGAAGAAGAGAGAGAGAAAGAGAGAGGGTGAGAGTAGGGGACAGGAGAGAGGTTGGACTTTTCACCCCGACTGTTGTTCCTTCTTTCAATGCAGGTCTGAGCCTTCGTCTTGCCTGAGATGTTTTTTGAAAAAAACTTTTTTAAAAAGAGGCTTTTTAATAATGTGATGGCTGTATTTATAGATATGTGCCGTATCTAGGGGTGGAGTTTGCTGTACCTCTCTCCCTCTCTCTCTCTCCCTCTCCCTCTCTCATGCTCCCGGGCCTTTCTCATTCCACAGTGCGCACGCAGGAATGTGCGAAGCCAAAGGAAAGGAAGCGCGTTACACAACAAGGCCAAGATGCCCGGAGGGGAGAATGCCACAAGACACAAGTCGGAAGCCAGCGTACAGGAATTACACCTCCAGAGCTCAGGAGTGCTGCCAGACCCAGGGGTCCCTCACAGCTGCGGGGGCCGGCTGAGCTCACGCTACACACCTGAGGAATTCGCCTGCCCCACCCCATCTCCAGCCCACAGGTGTCAGTAGGTGCTAATCACAGAGCTGAGGGGAGGGTACAGCTCCTGGGGCGGAGGGGGCTTAAAGAGGAAGAGGGCGGGGCATGAACTAGGGGGTGGGTGGGGCGCAGAAGGGAGACAGCCCCCCTGGCATTTCTCTGATCAACCCACCCCCCCCGGGAAACTAAAGAGTGCAATGCAAAGCAGAGAGCTGTCGGCAGCAGGGGGCGCTGTACAGCTGTAGGCAGACAGAGTCACTCTTATTGAGACCAGATAAGATGGTACTATGTCGAAACGCAATTATCCAACATTATAAGGAGAAGCAGAGTGATGCTATGATGCCTATTTGCCTGACTATGAATCTTACCTTCTCAGTCTTTAAAATAACTGAAGAGAGAGAGAGAGAGAGAGACAGAGAGACAGAGAGAAAGAGAGAGAGAGAGAGAGAGAGAGAGAGAGAGAGAGAGAGAGAGAGAGAGAGAGACCTACTCTGTAAGAACAATTAATCTCAGCCTGCCACAACCTGAGGGACAATGAGTAACCACCCAACACTGAATTTATCTCAACACTACAGAGATACTAATCATTTTGATAAATTATGAAGTTTTATTTTTCCTTTTTTTTTACTATTTAACAGTTTTTTCGAATTGAAAGTTTTTTCTTTTCATAAAGTTTTAGAAATAAAAAAATCTATCTACTTATTTATCTTATTTTAACTGTTTACAATTACCATAATTACAATTACAATGATTATGTTTCATTTTCATGAACTAGAGTGACAGGGAATGTATGTACATTCCTGCATACGTATGCATGGATGATATTTTTTTGTTTTCCTATCAAAATGAAATCAAAATTGAAATGTAGGAACATAAATTTGATATATATCCTCTATGTACTATAAAACTTTTTTTATAGTATTTGATTAACAGAGAGTTTTGTGTTCTGTATTTTCTGTCTTGTGTTTTTGTTGTGAATATTTCTGCTTTGGCAACACAAATGTACAGTATTTTGCCATGCCAATAAAGCTATTTTAATTGAATTGAGAGAGAGAGAGAGAGAGAGAGAGAGAGAGAGAGAGAGAGAGAGAGAGAGAGAGAGAGAGAGAGAGAGAGAGAGAGAGAGAGAGAGAGAGAGAGAGAGAGAGAGAGAGAGAGAGAGAGAGAGAGAGAGAGAGAGAGAGAGAGACAGAGAGAGAGAGAGAGAGAGAGAGAGAGACAGAGAGACAGAGAGAGGGAGAGGCAGAGAGAGAGAGAGAGAGAGAGAGAGAGAGAGAGAGAGAGAGAGAGAGAGAGAGAGAGAGAGAGAGGCAGAGAGAGAGAGAGAGAGAGAGAGAGAGAGAGAGAGAGAGAGAGAGAGAGAGAGAGAGAGAGAGAGAGAGAGAGAGAGAGGGAGAGGCAGAGAGAGGAGAGAGAGAGAGAGAGAGAGAGAGAGAGAGAGAGAGATGCTTTCCTGGGCAGTACCCTGGAGGAGGGTTCAGGTAAATGGAATGTTCCGCCCCGGGGGTGTTTACTGTGCACACCTGGGTTGGGCTCCGGAGCGTGGGGTGGGAGCTCAAACATGGCTGCTGCCAGAGAAAATATGCAGACGAGAGAGTGCCACAGAGAAAAACAAGAAGAAGAAAAAACAACTCTGGGATTTCCAAAATTCATGGGAATTATTGTGACGTCTCTACGAAGGCAGATAAACGTCCGGCTGTACAGGCCCTTTGACATCAAGGCTTAATGCTCAATGCATTGGGAGATGCTGGGCAGGCACAAGAGACAACAGTTCAAACAAAGCACATTTTTTGTACAGTCTATGATTGTGGGTTCGGAAATATGAAAATGAATTCGACCCTGAATTTTCAATTGGATCACTCATCACGTTTCGTAATTATGCAGCAGGGGTGTGGAATAATAATATGCAAAAATAGCTGAAGCTGGGCTGGCGGATAGCGTAGCGGTCTAACGCACCACACTTTGGCTGGTCCGGTGTGGTGTGCGCTGCCTGTCACGGACGTGGTTCGAAACCCCCGTCTCTACCAGACCGGCCCTGGTCGCCAGCCCGATCGGAGGCGGCGTTTGGCTGTCCGCCTCCGGGGAAGGGGGGAGGGTGAGCCGGCACGAGTCCGTCGAGGAGCAGGAAAAAGGCGTCCATGGTAGAATTCCGTCTCAGAAGAGCCGGATAAAATCGCCCCGGAAATAATGTCTCGCCCCGGAGGACGGGTGGCGGACTCGTGGGGGAGGAGGAATTGAGATAAATAGAGGGTATAATTGGCAACCAAATTGGGAGAAAAATGGGGGAAAAATTTGAAATAAATTTAAATGATAAAATAGCTGAAGCTATATACCCCTAATATCCGTGGGTGATTTTCAATCTATCATACTAAACCCTGTGTCATTGTTTTAAATCTGAAGCTGCCATGCTCTTATGAGCTTGAATGATCCTTGGCTGTGTATTTTTATGCATTGCTGTGCTGTTGCATTGTTTGTGTTTTAACTGAAAACCTTGTGTATGTATGTGCTGCTGTGTATCTTGGCCAGGCCTCTGTTGAAAAAGAGATTGTATCTCAATGGGACTAAATAAAAAAAGTACTCAGGCATCAGTCATTTGATACCATGAAATGGAAGCTGAGGAAAATGTTTATCCTCTTAGAAAAAGTGCTCATTCATCTAACATACCTGACACACCAACAGGCAGTTTTCATAGGTGTTAGAGAAATGACGATCAATTGCATTGCGGCAGCAATTACATTCCGTAGTCTATGGTGCCTCCTACACCAACTGCACTGCTGCCATGTGACTTTTTCCCTTCTGCACGATTGCCTAGCTTGCTTTGACTTATGTGTTACAGGGTTCGGGTCAATTCCATTTCAATTGAGTCAATTCTGAAAATTGAAATTGAAATTCAGTTCACTCATGGGAAATCCTCAAAGAACGTTAAGGACATTTTTTGATTGCAATTCCTTTCCTTCAACTGAATGCATTTAAATGGAATTCAGTATTTGCTCTCAGATGATTTGACACTTTTTACTCTAATACAGAAATAATCCGTTCAGTAGCTGATCAGAGCAAACATCAGACATTCCCACCAGTCGTATGAATTCAAGCCTGGAGGCACAGTGTGAAAATCATGGTTATAATGAATTAATTGTTGCAACAAGTGTACTGGTTAAAACCTGCATCAAATAAATATTTGAAATAAATAAACCCTTCAGACACTTTCCAGCAGTTTTCTAACTATTTTAAAGGAATATCTATTTTCACCAATATTCATAACTTCAGAGTATTTTCAAATGAAACTGGCATTAACTATTCCCAATACATAATTCTATTCAATTAAATTGAATGCAATTCAATTGTGTTTGTTTAGTGCTTTTTACAGAAAACTGTCGCAAAGGTGCTTTACAGAAAACAACAAATACGAGCGCAAAAATACTAGGCCTGAACCCCCAAAAAGCCAGAAAATGAGGCATTGGAGTGGGAGGAGGAAAACACTACAACAGTGGCAAGAAAACCCCCCCCAGTGGGAAGAAATCTCAGGAGGAACCCATCTTTGAGGGGGAGCCCATCCTCCGCTGGCCAGCCCAGGTGTCAGTAGTGATAGATAAGCCAAATGTCCTTAGAAGGTGAGAGGAAGCTCTAAGATGTGGGGGGGGTGATGGTATTATGGTACTTGAATCAGGTCTGACTGGGAGAAGAAGCAACAAAATCCCAGTGCAGCCTCCAGTGTCTGCCTTTCCCCCAAACCCAGTCCTTCTTAGAGTCAGTTGTCGTGCTCAATCAGCTCCGCGGGCCACCACTTCCTAGCGCCTCACAGCAGCATCGTGACCCTCGTTTTCTTTGCAGTTCCCAACGCAAACCCTCCTGTGGACGTCCCAGCATGCCCTGCTATATTAGCTCAGCATGCGGGCCCTCGCGTTGAGGCACACATGCTGCTCCTGCAGGCCCGAGGCAGATCCTGAAAGGGTAGCACTGCCAGAAACGGGGTGAAGATAATCCCAAACATCAATAATGGCCACAGATCCAAGGGCCCTGGAGAACTCGCAATCAACCCCCTGAGACACGTGGTGCAGCAGCCAATGCCTCACCCTAGCCATTGGAAATCCTTTCTTTTTTTCCTTTCCCACCGAAGCCTCTCTGTCCGGCCTGCCTCATCAGACACGCTCGTTAGAGGTGTGGTAAAAGAAAGTCGTTTTTTTTTAACTGCACAGTTCCTCTATTTCGGGTCCAGGACAAATCAATGATAAGCCAAAAGATTCCGCCCGCGCGGCCTCAAATACGCGTAATCACCGGCTCCCCTCTCGCGGGGCAGCACAGCTGGTTTGCATCGGGGCATCGCATGCCCACGAGGCCCCGCCACGCTCCAAAGCCGCGCGCCGCAGAGTCACAAACGATCCAAGTGCCGCGCCGTCTTTTTTTGTTCTTTCCTCAATAAATGGGAAATGTCGAGTTGGTTCTCATGATTCAAAACTAAGAATATGCAGTATACTATCCCTTTGGGGCAGTAGCAAAAAGTTAAAACCCCACACATTGATGTCATAAACGGACTACCATTGTGCAGCTTACAATTGTGTGAATTGTGTCCCTGTGGCGTACAGTATCTGTGTGGTCCACTACCTCTGATGCTGGTTTGAGGCTATCAAACCACCAGATTCACCTAAAAGAGCCTGATGGAGCCAAAAGTTCAGCCAACATCCGCGCATGTATTTTGCAGGGAGTATGTGGCTACGCGTAAAAGATCCGCCTCTAACGTCTTTCAGTTAGCAGAGGCAAAAAAAAAGTGTGCAGACCTTTTATGAATATAGTTACTACCGAGTTCCACCGATCTACGCGCCACTGTCCTTAACTTGGACCCGGCTGACAGTCCATTTCTGTTTAACAGGGTGCATATGAGCCATCAGCCGCGTCAGTTAAGACTGAGGTGACAGGGGGTTGGGGGGTGACCCGGGGGGAGAAAGTGGATTGGGGGTTGAAAGAGAGGAGGGGAGTGGGTGTGTGTGGGGGAGGGGGGGGTGAGGTGGGGTGGTTGGTGGAAGAGATACCACCACCCACCTTGCATTCCACGGGCAGTGATCTTCTGCAGGCTAAGCGGTGGCTAATTTGCATCAGTAAACATGCGCAGGACTCCATCAAAGTCCTAAAGGCAATGAGGCCTGACATAGGAATGCATCCTGCTCTAGGCAGCCCTTTCTATGTATCTGAGTGTGTGTGTGTGTGTGTGTGCGTGTGTGCACGCCCGCGTATGCGAGCAAGCGTGCGTTTTGCCGGACTACCTGCCACCCAGGGAGAAATGTCAGGTAAATAGTTTGGGACCGGTCAGAAGAGGGCGGGGCCAGAGTGAGGGGCTGTCATCTCCAGTCTGCACTCTGAGTGGTGCTGATAACGATCCCATATTGATGGAGACACCTGATACAGCATTAGAAACTCAGCCTCCCTCTGATGCCAGGGGCACGGTAAACACAACCTTGAACCGGGAGAGCCCTGAGCAAACAGCTGAAAGTTTATCTGAGAGTGTGTGTGCGTGTGCGTGTGTGTGCATGTGTGTGTATATGTATGTGTATGTGTGTGTTTCTCTGTGTGTGTGTGTGTGTGTGTGTGTCACGTACGCTGGAGAGAGGGATAGAGGGAGCCGCCGAGTGTTGAGTTACATGAAGTTAGGTTTGACCTATTTCCGACAGCGGTGGTCACCCTACCTGGTACCGTTTTAGGAGAAAAGAAGGTAACCCTATCCCAGGGGCAGTGAAATGAGCGTGATACACAAATACGACATAATGGAGAACGAGGTGTTTTCCTCAGCTGTAAATGTTACAGAAGATTATCTGATCAAACTGAAGGCATAATCCAAACATACCAGCCTGTGCAGAGCGGTGTTTTCAAGGAGAGGAGAGGACAGAATGAAGGGCAGTGGGCGGGTGGCAGGGGGCGGGTTTCGCTTCGGCGTGTGCCTTTAGTGCGAGTGGCTGCCATCTCGGCGTTAGAGGGGAATCAACAACGTCGGACCCGCAGGGCCCTGAGAAACGACTCCTCAGACCACCGGGCCTTGTTTACGGGTTCCGCCAGCGCGAGTCCCTCACGCCCCCGCAGGAGGGGGGTTGGGGGATGGGTGTGGGCTGGACAGGGCCGACCCCGGCACTGACTGTCACCTAATGCAAGGGACGGGTTTCCTTCTGAGCTGATCCCTGAACGCCCACCTTCCTTTCCTCTCGCTGCCAGGTGCTCTTACACTCAAGTACCACAGAGGGGAGCTACTGCTTTTTCTAAAAGCGCACAGTGGACGCACACACACTCACACACACACACACACACACACACACATACACACACACACACACTGTGTGATGTTCCTCTAAAATCCAAGGTTTCAATAGATTTCCATTCATGCGCTCTGACGTTTAGCACACTACTGCACATTCATCGACAACTGCGGTATATTTTGTTTTGCTTCTCAACTGTTGAAAAAGCAGGGTTTTCCAAAAGTGAAAGATATATGGCTTGGTAGTTACACTCCTTGCAGTTAAAATACAAAACAAACACTGTAAAATAAATACATTACAAGCAACTTTAATTCACACTGTCTGGTATAAGGTTGTTATAACATGTTTATAACAACGTGAGTCCTGCCTAGTACACTCATTTACATTCCATATTTGTACTTGTCTTTTTAACATTAAAACTAAAAAAACTGCCAGTGCAGTTGAGCACACCAGTCATTAGAATACATTTGTAGGAAGTCATTCTACCTGTAGAAACATGTTCTGATAATACATTACAGACATGCTCTGTGGCAAATCTGCCAACTTTGACAACGCGAATACTAAGATAAATGAGCTGGAAAATGTGACACATGGTTCGATTTTTTTCCTGAACACATTACACATATGTCTCTGCCACATGGGAGGTAACCATGGCCTGCCTGTTTTTTGTTGTCAGTTATTTATTTGTTCATTTGTCTCGGAGCTGCCCACTTGGCAACATTGTCTGGTACTCACACGAATGAACGTGGCGGTAAACGGGAACTCCGAGCTTGCGTGGCAAGTGGAGGACGGCAGGGCTGCAGTGCAGAGCAAGGAACATCCTAAAGGGAGCACCCCAGAAACCAGCCCCTCACAAGGCACTTTCACACTGGAGATACAAACCGGTCTGAGGCGAATCCAGTACAGACCAGAACCTGCTGATCCAGGATTATTTTACTCTTGCACTGGAGGGTCGTAACAGAATGAAAGATAAAAGGTGTGATAATAAAACAAAGTAATACAAACATGCGTTGCGATAGGGAGGTATATATATAGGTATGTATAAACAGTGGCGCGCAGCTCAGTTACGTTGTTGTTATTTTAGCCTGGCGTTGCATTGTATCTTTAGGTCCCTTGCCGTCACTAGCCCTCTGTGTCAGACAATATTTCCAGGAGGGATCACAAAAGGAAATGTTGTCATATCCTCATCGATTCGGAATGCGGGCTTCATCATTGATAATGCAGCCTAAACAAAACATTATAGTTGAAGTAGTTGGCCTGCTGTCGGACTGTGCTTTTGTGGGTCACTCTTACTTCGTTATACCCAGAAAGCACATGCCTTTTTGCAGACGGTTTAGACAGGCATTCATATTTTTCCTGGCACAGTTGCTCGGATCACTGTGGGGTTAGCTTTGTCATTTAATGACTTAACGATTAAACAATGGTTTTAATTTGTCATTTATTTCACGTGGCCCTTGTAAAATCAGAATAATTTCCATGTGTGGTGGAAAACCCTGCCAATCCTGCTTATTTTACAAATAAACTGGGGAGGCACAGCGGGCCAGCTGTACGGGAGGGTGGGAAGTGTTAGTGAGTGTGTGTGTGTGTGTGACCCGGTGCTACGCGCAAATCCAGGTCAGTAATCTGAACCGAGACTTCAGGGAGTGAGGGGCCTGGTAAGTTTGGCTCAAACTTGGGTACTTTGTACATTGGTGGTCGGGTTTGGACTGTTATTTTGGACAGTGTAACTTGCCTACGCCAATAAGAAAGCATCTGCACAGCAAGAAAAAGCTCAAAACTATCAGCCAGACTTATGAAACTTTGCATGAAACTTTGCACAGTGTATCCTAGGAAGGGTCTTTTTCCTTTTGTTCCTGGCTTTCAGGAACAATTTCAAGTTAGTCGTGTGCACATTGCTTGAAATGACGTGCGGTCCAGCGATCACTGAAATTAATGAGCATTTCGAGTCCGGCGATCACTGAAATGAATGAACATTTTCAGCAACTGAAAAAAAGGGGACATAAGATATAGACAAAAGGTGGGAAGGCCGACTAGTGTGTTTATTATTCTATATGGTGCAAGACATGAAGCGAGTCAGAATATGATAAATCATTTGCTGAGCAGGTCCTCATCACCTCTTGTAGCCGTTTGACATCCTGACCGGTACCTCGTCCAAAAGGCCTGCCGTGTTTCACAAAGCTTGGGAAGGGGTCTAATGTTCACCACTCAGTTCATACGGTGCGTGACACTACGCCGAGGGCTTTCACATTCACACCAAGTACGGGGATTACACTCCATGCCATACAAAGCACAGAGATAAACAGCTCTGACATATAATATCCACTTAATACGTCTTGAAAGCAAGCGTAGCACAATAGCAATGATAAAAGCGACAATGCTACAACCACCCACAGTCACGTCACAAGATTGAGATTTTTCTATTTAAAATTATTTTCATGCATTTATGTAACGAATTCAATTTTTTCGTTGTTGTTGTTGTTTTTAACTTGCAGAACTTACGGACTTACAGAATTACAACTTATGTAAATGTATTGTTATGTAAATCAGAATTGATGCAAATCAGAAAAAATATATTATTTCAAAATATTATTAATTCAATTAATACATTTATTAGTAGTAGTAGTAGTAGAAGTAGTAGTAACATTTTATTATTATTATTATATAATATTAATACGTTTTAAACATTTGTACAGTCTAAAAAAACTTTAAAAAACACAGGCAATGGTATTTTGGATTCTTTTCTCTGCCACAGTAACTGCAGGAGGAACTTTTTCATTAGAAACAGGACATGTAATCTGGGGTTCTTTATTTTCGTTTCCTTCTCTCACACCTGTGACGCATTGCTAATGGCTGCAAATGGAGGAAGTGCTCGACATTTGCGGGCACAATGCGGCGTGTTTTCGTGGAGACAGCCGAGAGCGCAGCCTAACTCTGCCACATAACCCCTTAATCTCTGCCCCCTCCCACCCCCATGAGACGGGGTTTCTATAACTGTCCGGTCAGAGGTGAGGTAGAGGCGGTTCAGCCCCCCAGTGAACACAAGTCAACATGCCATAATCCTCCAATCACCTAATGTTACACTTTCACGGACGCAATTAGCCTCCGGGCCCGCGGCCACACACGCCTTGCGGAGAGAGTGCTGGGGGCTGGGTGCTGCCTGGTTTCCATGGCACCGGTTACCATGGCGCTGTGCTGACCCCCCCACACACCCAGGTGCAGGCACATGGTACCCCATCTTTCACTGTCACCCCCTGTTCCCGGAGAACACATCAAAACAAACACACGGTTAAGGGAGGGGTGGTGGGCTTTCGGGGAAGGGGGGGGCAGAGGGAGAGGAAGGGAGGGGGGATGATGAATCGGACTAATCAGCATGGGCCCAGCCGAGCCTTGTTGCCGTCGGTTGCTATGCGGTTTGACGCATTCCTCGATGCGCGGGTACGAGTCCAATCCGTGACCCGAGCCGCAGTGCACGACAAAGCGAAAGGCTCCGATCACGAATCGCGATAAAAAACGCGCTCGCGCGGGGCGCGGAGGGGATCCGCAGGTATGCGTCGAAAATCTTCCAGAATGTAAACAGTCGTCAACGTTATGGAGAGAAGAGAGACAAAAAGGGGAAGAAAAAGAGCGCACCACCGGGGGTGGTTTGATGGGCGGCGCGTCTGTCATCGTTTTGGCCCTGAGCCACACCGAGGGACAGGGGAGAATTCCGCCGCCTCGCGACGTGCCCATTCTCCGCATTGTTCGCCGCCCATGTGACTTCCTGATCTTCATCTGGAAGAGGCGTAGAAGAGGAGCAGAGGAAGGCGCAATATTTCCCTTCCTCCCAGCCGCCCCTCCCCACCCCCTTTTGGCAAAAAAACTAAAAAGCCGTATTGAGGCTAATTTTCCTGTCTCCTCCACAGCAGGGAAGGTGACTTTCCTCCCGCCTTCGATGCCCCCCCCCCCTCGCCCGAAACACCACCACTGTCCCGGGACCTGAGTGGGGGCTCTCTAAACATACAAGTTATCGATTTCCTGCACTCAGCATTTGGGAATCTCGCCTGTCCATCGGCCCGTTGTCCCGTAGCCTTTTCACCAAATTCATTGGAAAAAGGCAGTGAGAACCCCCCCCCCCGTCTCCCCCACCCCACACCCCCCTAGCCTCTCTGGGACCGGAGGAGTCATCAGGTTCCCCCAACCCTGGCCCTGGAATGGGCCGGATCACCAAGACAACCGGCCGATGGGACGGAGCAGCCAATCGGAACGTAGGAGGAGGAAAGGGGGCGTGGGCGTTGGGGGGGAAGCTGGCCTACTGGCCCCCACTTCACAAGAAAAGCCGTCGGGGCGAGCTTAATGGAATCCAAGGCTGCGACGCACATTACCAACCACCCCAACTTGGACGTGACACCGTTAAAGACTGCCATTTATGGATGGTGGGTGGGCCTCCTAGAAGAGAGGAAAAGGACCCCTCCAGACTCTGTCTCTTGCTCTCGCACAGACTCCGGCTACAGGTTTGTGGAAGCAACAGGCTTTGGTTGTCAATAGGTGAAGAGTTAACACGCAGCAGTAGCAGAGAGGAGGAGGGTAGTGGGGGATGAGCTCCTGGTGTCTCCAGAACCCTCTGCCAGAAACAACACAAGGCCTTCTCATATTCAAATAAATACTGTGTAAGGTGGAGGGGTGGGGGTTTGGGGGTTTGGGGTTCTCCCTGCTCCCTACATTAGAACCCATTTAGACTCATGAACTCAGTCAAGGAGAAGAAAGCAGGCAGTGAAAGATTTATAATGGGCGCAGAATTTTCTGCTTATTTAATACAGAGTTTAAGATGTATTTGAAACACAAAGGCTGCAGGTCCCCCCGCTCCCCCTTCGCCCTTGGTAGAAAAAAAAAAAAAAAGGTTAATTAATTTTGTAGATGCCGAGGCCCCCCCGAACCCCCCCCCCCAACCCCTCCCCAATTCCATATCATCAGCTCTTTGTAGCAAGAATGCAAGCTATTTACCAGCGGTCCAATGGGATGCAGGGAGAACGGAGGTGATGATGTCCAGAGAGCTCACCACAGATAGGAAAAGGATACTTTTCAAAAGCTAAAAGCTTCCCCAGTTTTAAAACAAAGGAGGGAGGGAGTGGGGTGAAAAGAAAGGAGCAGATCTTTCTCTTTTTTTTTCTGAAAAGAGATCTCTGCTCTCGGGACTTTGAAACATTCCAGCCTGTTTTGGCACTCTCCGAAGTCTCGCGAAAATTTGCTTAACGAAGCCTCACCTATTTGTTGTCGAGGCAAGCTCGGACACCCAGCTCCCGCCCGCCCCCTTTGAAGGACGCGAGACCACCAATGAGCATGTGTTCATTCACCCAAGGACGGTGTGTGTTTCTTTTTTTTGTTTAGTCTTTTTTGGGTAAAAAAAAAAAAAAGACTAAAGCGTCACAATCGCCCGGGATTCCAGAGACAAGCACACATTTCACTCAGAGGGTTCTGTGAATCCTTGCCTCTAAGGAAGTGGGAGTACGATCTGTTGTTTCGGGGCTGGGAAATACAGTTGGGTCCTCCCAAGAGCTGTGATTTCAGCTGAATCTTAAATGCGGCCTAATGGCCGTCTCTCTCCACTCGGCCGGCAGGTCCGAGGTCCGAGCCGCTGAGAGGGCCCGGGCAGTCTGGTGGGACGTGTCGAAGGGCACCGTTGGCAGCTGTCAGGCCTCTATTTGTTAGCTCAGCAAAGACCTGCGGAGAGAAGGCCTTCCTCCCCAAATAAACAAACAGAGGTTGCACACATCTTCCGTGGGATCTTGGTCACGAAGAGGGAAGTGGGAGACTATGACTTTCCCGGAGGCTGGGGGGGGGGAGAAGATGGGTTTACTGAGCGAGTTCGGGACTGTACGCTGAGCGTTAAAGCAATCGTTGTGAACGATGGCTTAGACAAATGGTGCCTGCACCACAAAGGGGATCATGTGCAGTAAATGGAAACAGACGTGATCTGCCAGTCATGAATGGTACCAATGGTTTTAATCACTATCCTACTTACTGTCCCCCAATCCAATAACAGATGCACTGGTAAAAGTCATAATGTTCAACTTGAGCGATATGAATTCATACTAGAAAACCCCAAACTTCCCTAGATTATAATGATATCATTATTTTTATTATTATTATTATTAAGCAGATGCCCTTATTCAGGTCAGATCACAGTTTATTAATAATCACAATACAATCATTAATACAAATCTAAAATTACAGATGCCTCAACTCACATCACAAACATTTTGTCATAGAATGCATGCAAATGATAGTCAAGGAACTTATTTGTATTCATGTAGTATTTCAGGGCCATAAATAAAATATGGGAACATAAATACATGGCAAGTCCTCACTTTAAGCTTGTAATATTGAGCTCAGTGATTTCTAATACAGAGACAGAGGCAGCGTGGGTGTATGATTACACAACCGCACAGAATAGTGCAGAGCAATGACAGTGGACGTGATTGAGCATCATCTTTACTGTAGAGTTACTGCATTTTTTTCTTCTTTGAGTGGTAATAACCTGTAACATGCTTTGTGTTCCCCTCGGCACTGCCTTGGGGACCTTGTGTTTCTACAGCGTAGAGTCTTATCTCAAGACAATCACTGAGCAAATAACTCCTTGATAAACTGGACAAACACCAACACGGTCGATGAAGAATACGGGCGCAGCTGTTCTACTAGCATAATTCCAGAGGCTATATATATATATTTTAAGTGTGCTTCTCTCAACCTTCTCTGAGCAACCGCAGCTCAGAGGATTTAGACAGGGCTATCCTCTACACAGTTGTTTAAAATATCATTTTATACAGTTATAGAGGTCAAAATATATACAGTACGGTGTTCAGTGTTCAGTGTTCATTTAACTAACAGAGCTCACACAAGTCCAAAAGGGATCAAATGTACTCTATCAGAGTTGATTAAACACTGAACATTTTATTGTGCATAAGGCATAAATGTAGGGTTATGTATGTATGAGGCATACATATTTGGATTTGAATGTTCTGTATAATTTAAGAACAATGTGTTCTAACTTTGTGCATACTCTTATTTGTTGGCGGTAAATTTATTGTTTAAAACGAATTGAAACAAAACATTCAAAACATGTACATTGCTAACTTAGCTACAGGAGTGACCAATGAGTGAAAAATGTAATGTTTTTAGTAATGTCTGCATTTCAAAGGGATGAATCAAATGTTAGAAGACTGCCATCATGGTGACTGCCATCATAGTGACTATTTTTTAGAATTGGTCATCTTTGTAAGCATGCTTCACTTGGTTTATATGGTTTCATAATTAATAGCCACCTTTCTGAGTCAGTGGCTAAGGCAAAGTATCAATGTGCATGGTTGGTATACACTTCTCTTTCATTTAACTTTGTGATAAATATAACACACACCGTTACCATGGTGGAACCTACCACCCACAGCTGCACACGCATATTTTTGAAGGTCAAATAGAAATGGGATACTGCTTTTCAATGGTTAATGTCTGTTTTGATAAAGTACAATATGTAATGATAAATATCTTCCCACAATGTACTGGCAGGCTAAAAAAACACGGGTCATGGTCAGTTATTTTCTACATTTAAACGAACCTTAACAAATGTAGTTATTGTGCATTCTAAATCTGTGTGTGTGTGTGTGTGTGTGTGTGTTTATTTCGTTATTTTCCAGATGCACGAATTCACACTTACATGGTATGTTAATATTCTGTAACAGACAAAGTGGCACTCTGTGATCAGAACAGTTTCCTTCTAGTGCCACACGCTAAGGACTGCTGCTCATCTTCAAGATGTTCACGTGTCAACAATATAGCCAGATTTCAAATTCAAACTGAGTCAATTGATTTAAATAGATTCATCTTTAAAAACACGTCAATCAGGGAAATACATGTGTTGTAATATTACTAAATTGTGAAAAAATATGGAGATCACTGCTCTACACTCTAAAGCAAAATGTTGTGGGTTCACGTGCGACGCTGATGAAGTTCACTTGTTTTATCTCTGCTACTTGGGCATAAATAAGTCAACAGTAAGATAATAATTGGAGTCCGAATCTATACTGTAACGATAACAATAATCATTAAGACCATTCATATAATGATTAGTATTATTGTCATTCTTCTTCGTGTTATTATTATTTGTATTCATAATAATAAGACGAAGAAGGACAACAATCATTATGATTATTGTTCTTAATAATGTTAATAATAATAATAACAATAATAATAATACTTGTATTTTCTGTACAATCTGTGCCTCTCCGTGTGCGTGACAACTGTAAAAATTTGATCCTAGACACTTGGGGATAGAGGTTACGCACAAATTCGCACTCCATTGTATTCATGTCTATTGTGTTTTTATGCCCATGTCCTTACTCAAAAAATATGGGACCAAAAATACTAATTCGAAGAGTAACACAGGAAAGCTAGATTTTTCAAGCCAAAAAGGAAGTGTGTTTACAGTAAAGCTTCGAGACTCCATCCCTTTCATGTTTTCTGTTATTGTCACATTTCACAATGGTTTACCCACAGTCCGTTTACGCGACTACCCTCAAAAAGCGGTACACTTTCAAAGATTAACAAGTGAAACAATATAGATGGCATTGCTGTAAACTGAAATACCATGACTTATGTTATATTGTAATGATATAAATCACGGGGGGAAAATGATCATTTTTTGGTATTGAAGTTAAAGAAAAATACAATAATTCCAGTGATTAAAAACTTTAATGCGACTAGACAGCGGGCAGCTGTGTTTAACCTTGAGTGTCTTGCAGGCACAATTACGGACCACAGAAAAACGAGGTAGGCAAGCTATTACAGTCTTATTTTGTTTTGGATCTCTGCTTGGTCATCTTGTTTTCGGTATCTGATAATTACAGGACGTAACTTTATCTCCAGATGTAGGTTTCCAAACACCTGTCGAACCGTTTTATATTACCACACTTGAAAGCACATACTATGGTATGCGCGTTTGGTCTTCAAAGATGTTTGAGCGCTGAGACGATATTTTAACCTAATTAATTTTTTTACAACGATATCTGTTGAGAACGATGGTGTACTTCGCGTCTGTAAATCTGTGCTAATTTGGAGAAAAGGCAGACGATATGCCACAATAATGTGCTAACTAAAACCGTTTCTAGTAGCCAATGTCATGTTTTATGGGCAAAGGTAAGGGAGAAAAATATAGGAGAATTGGCTGATGTTTCATAATTGAGGTTAATAATCACTCATAAGGCGGGCAATTAATTGTATCTGTTCTTGGGCAAAAGTTTGAATCCAATGATAGTAATACCTAAAATCTGAATGTTGTTATGTACAAGTTGAACTTAAGATTGACAAAATCACTATGCTGGTTCATTAGGCGATATCAAACAATACATTAATTATCGAGCGCTCTGATTGTGGTTGCCTGATTATATAGACTGCAAACCCTTGCATTATACAAATGCTGTCTTAAAAATAAGTCAACGTAGCCTATAGAACCAGACAGAAATCAGGAAGAGGCATTTTAGATAAGGTCATTTAAGATTTTAAAGAGGAAGGTCTCCCTTTCAAAAGAGAGCACAACCTGAGTGAATCATTGTTTAGAAAATATAATTAATTTAAATAAACTTGTTTAAAATGTCTTAAAATTCTGTTAATTTGACAGTGTCGTTATTCCAAGAATGTAAATAATAGAATTGTCCCTCAATTCATTTTTCATAAATTTAGTGCAGCCTATATTACTTTAGATGCGCTCCCCTGCACAACAGAAAACACTGTGTCGAACTATTTTAGCAGTAAATTCCTCTCCATTCGTTAGTTTGTCAATCTGGAAAGTGCATCGCGTTTCACCATAATTTTCTCCCCGGTGCAGAACATAAATTCTTCAGTGAACGGTGAGATTGAAGTGCGTTTTATCAGTGGCCACTCCCTGAGTTTGAGACTGCTTTGGATCCAATAATCAGTGGACACCACCATCATCATATTTAATCATAATCATATTTTGTTGATTTAAATACTGAGATACCGGTATTGACGACCTAACAGTGTGTTTTTAACATATGTTTAGGCTCACAAATACATTATTATTCATTATAAAACCAGCTTTTATTCAACCCACACAGGGTGTAATCTGTATGAAACACTTCTGTGAACTTATCAGTGCCAATTGTCATTATCACTGTTATTATTATTAGCAGTAGTAATAACAACAACAATAATAATAATAATAATTATTATTATCATAATACAAAAAATAATAAACTGTATATTGGGAATACAATTGTGCATGATTGCCCAACACTGCTGGGCACACATGCCACGATACATATACCATATAACAAAAACCTTCTTTTTTGGAAACAGTGCATATAACATTGAAGATATGTAAACATATAAAAATACCTTTATTCACCATTAATTTGAGTCTTTACAGAGCATATCAAATGTAAATACCCCGGGTGGTCTTCTATAAAGGACATTCAAATCGCTTATTGTTAGTATATGTATATTAAGGAGCGTATTAAAGGGGTTCCATAACGTAACAACACGTAGCCTGTCTAATCTATGCAGGGACATAGTTATTAATAAGACTCCCAACTTCCCGTTGCTACACAGCAACCACGCTGCGATCATGTCAGCAACTTTGCATTCAAGACGATATGTTGATTAACTTCCTTTTCCCTTTTACCGAGAAATAGTCGACTTCAAATCATATGACTATAATATAAGCTTTACATCACTAAACAACACAATCGTTGTGTGTCTGTGATTTCCTTCGTATGATAAACATGTTTATTCATTCTGAAATGATTAAATGTATAATTTAAATGATTAATCTATTAATATAATTCTGGATTTTTTTATACGCTACAGATAAATTAATTACTGTATCAGGTAACAAATTCGTCTAGTAATAGTTTAACCATCAAGCCTTATAGCCTATGATGCATTACATTCATTTGACTTTTGAAAAGGTATGGGAGATTAAACCGACTAAATCACGTTTGAGCCTTAATTAAATCGATTATTAATTTAACTTTATATATTCACATTAGTTTAATGTAGACATATAGGGAACTAGAACTAGGGTATACTGTTAAACAGCAGTTCTTTGGCAACCTCGGTTAACAACCCCTGAAATTGATTACAAAAATGAAGTAGGCTACTATTCATCTTATTTGTAATTCAATCTCTGAATATTTGCTCAACTTCTTTATTATTTATATTGACTGGAAACCACACACATAACAGTTAATTGTTTATTACTTCAAAATGACAGTGAAGGAAAGGGACACCTTGGGCAGCTATTCACCAGCGCAACTGTCAGCGGTCAACTGCTAACTTCCGCTCTGTCTTATTCAAGGATTTAGGCAAATATTTAGATAGGATAGAATTTTATATATGGAGCACGCCGCCTGGGTCCCGGCCGTTTCAGTCACGCCATATGAAAGTTAAAATTATTGTTGCAGGCTCCTTTGACACCATTTGATTTATTATCTGTTAATTGATCTTAGGTCTTAATTAACATCTGACCTGTTTGTTTCCAGGAGATTTGTAAAATTGGAAAGATAGCTGGAAAAATTCCCGAAGCTGATGATTTCGTGAAATGCAGTTCGTGATTATGTCAGCACTTCATTCCGTGAATTCTGAGATACTAATCGCGACAGAAGGAAAACGTATAGGCCTGCATTGTTTCTCTTTGTGTAATTTAATTACCAAACCGATATATTTATATGCTATGTATTGTTTTATAATAGGCTAATGCCTCAAACTATAACCAAAGCACACTATAAAGATGGCCAAATCATGTACTGTTAGCGTCTTTTTGACCAACTTCACTGCAAGGCGTTTACGAGAGTGAGGTAAAATGCTAGGGGGTAGTGTCACAAGGTATTAAAAATACAGGCGCTTTAATGAGCTATGGGAGTGTGTTATTCTATCATGTTTCCACAAAACACAACGAACTTTACTGTGGACCACACGTACACGCACAGTAGGCAATAGCCTACCACATAGCTTCTGTGTACATACAATAATCTTACAAGAAATAGCTAAGTACAAAACCGATTAAATATAAATTTCCATACATTACAAATGTGTGAGGTAGCGTTTACTTAAATCAGTCCTTCTGCCTTCGTTTAGCCTACTACGGAGATGGTATTATTATTTATTGTTATTCCCTTGTATAACACTTTTTATAAATTAACCTTAAATCAGAATGTTGTGAAAATTCACGAAACACCGCAAAGCTTCAAGGTTCAGATATCGCCCTTAGCGGGTAAAATGAAATGATAAATGGCGGCGTGTGATATGGGTTTTATTGCACAAGCCATGCGTAACGCACACTGACAGAGTGTGGAATCAAAACAAGATTACCGCCAGCACAAGACTATTTATTCCGAAAGAAATGTATAGCTATAAAAGGACACTTGTTCTAACACACACACACACACACACACACACACACATATTTAGCCAGGCGATGTGGGGGAGACTGCGTGTGCTTATGTTTGGGGTGGGGTGGTGGGATGATGTGGTGAGCATACAGGGGGAGAGAGAGAGGGGATGACTGTGTATAAAGATGTCTGAGTGTTTATGATCCATGGGTGCCGGTGTATTTATGCCAACAGTTGGAGAGGTGTACGCGTTCAAAATGCGCAGAGCTCAGTGTTACACGCTCTCCGCTCGATTCCACAGTCCGTGCTCAGTCGCGTTTCGTCCCACTTGGCTCCATCTCGGTCTGGCTTGGACAGGGCAAGATTCAGTGTGAAAAAGAGCGAATTCATCAGTCGGCGACAAAAAGACAAGATATATAAATACAGGTATCAATATTTCCACCCCAAAACCGGTCATTTTAGAATTCTTAATATACAACACAATAATATTCAACCCAGTTGGATTTAGCAATTCATTTAAGAATATTTTTTATCCGATAATAATCTGATATAGTCTGTATGAATGAACTACATGGGCCTTTTTTTACCGATTTGCAAAAAAAAGAATATTGCGTCTGCTTTAGTAATATTTAATGGCAGCATTAAATTGTACTCTGAAATACAAATGATTGCACAGAAGGCCGTATTATATGCAGTGCAACTGTTCCACTGGGTAGGTCCAAACCACTTTGTTGCCGGTACTTCTTTGCTGTTTTTCCCAGTAAATGAGTAGGCCTACTAAAATATAGCGCTTGTGATCTCCTGATCAAGACAAAAAAAAGAAAAATACTTGCGTAAGTTATGAATAAAAATGAATATCCTGTTCAAATGAGCCAATATTCTCAGAGCGTTAATCAATTCAATAAAAGCAATTGGGTGGCGGGTTACAGTGCAAATGTATTATCGGTATTGACAGGTTCAAACAGCCTACGCCATAAAAATATAGGTTGCGAGTGTAGTGTATTATCCGTTCCTATCTGAACACTTCAGGCCTAAATGAGCTTTTGTTAAACATAGGGACGTTGCTGTAGGGTTTATAGAAGGATCTAAGAGCTACTTGTGGTGTTTGGCTCTATGATAATTTTAAAAAACACGAAAAATAAAAATATTATTTTTGGAGGATTATATCGGCGTGCGTCAGTCTTCTTTAATAGGCAGGATGTGCGCAGAATCTTGTGATACACTATTCGACTATAATGACACATTATAGTTCCTAATCTTCACCGAAACTTTTGTAAATCGTTGACGCATTCATTTGCAAAACGGTGTGTCGAATCAGCAGTGCATTAAATAAAGTTCATTTTAAATGTCAAATCTGTTACCGTAAAATCCAAATAGCATCAACAACGAGCGGTTGACAAAGCACCAATTATACGTATTCACCTGGTCCTCTGTATTCTTCACTTTGTTTGTCCTCTTCATGCCGAACTTGAAATCAATGGCACTGCTGTCCTGTGTGACTGTTATCTGGACAGAATATCAGAGCCCAGAAGGAAATGCACTGGGCCATCATTCAAGCTTTTGCGTGCAATCGAAGGCTGCGTCAATCCCGCGGCTAGACTGCATTCAGACAGAGGTCATGATGCATCGGTTTAGTACAGCTTGGGGGCACCTGTTAAATCTAGCGGTTTCCGTACGTGAAGGTAAAAAAAACCGTTTTCTTCTAGAAATGATCTATGAGATGCTGAGGATGGTAAGCGTGGTGCCCTCTCCCAAATAGTTTGATGCCAAACGCGTGTGCTCACCCAAAGTTATTCAAAAGCTTCTCCCAGTGTAAACACGGACATACATTAAAAATATATTGCATATTAAGCAAGCGCCTTTTCAATTGGGCTGTCAACTCGTGCAATTTCATTATACACGAAGTCAACATCATACTTCAGCGGTCAAATCATACTTCAGTGGTCAAATGTCTTCAGTGGTCAAATTTAATTTGACTGTAGTCTACTTACATATGATACAGCCTACCTCTCATGTGTATGTCCTCAGTTTTATATTGTTTTAATAAGAAAAAAATTTTACCAGCAGGTAATTGAGCAGTAAGACTGAAGCATACATTTTAAAACCACAGATAGTATTTTCGGAAACTCAACATAAAGCATTTTACCAACCAATATGCGCTATCAAAATGACCTTCGTAGACAAGGCACTGCATTGTATTCGTTGACAGTGTTATCGAGACGACATAAACTGAACCCTGCATCAAATAAATAGCCCAGCGACTAAATAAAAGATTTATTTAAAACCACATCGATAAAGACAATAAAATTACACAATTATTATTAATATCAAACAGGTGATTGTTCTCTCATGACACAATAAATGCACACTTTATCATAACATACTTCTGACATCAAGTTTATACGTACAAATCTTTAAGCTTTCAGTCAAAATCTGGATATTTATTATTTGAGTCGCAAGGCAAAATAAAATCTTTACGCTGATCGGAGAATGGATCTCCACAAATCTGGGCTGTGCACTCGGCTACATGTACATGCGGCAGTCTGCTAAATACATTTAAATGTTATTTAAATAAAAGATTATATGCAAGGATTAAAATAAAGAATGGCTGAAAGATTTTCTTATAAGCAGTAGGCTATACCTACATATACTTTTTGTTATTTTTTACTTCCAATAATTAATTAGAACAACGACGTTCCTGTATACGTTAGGTTTTAAAACTCACGTCAGAAACACCAAGGCATAGCCTATATTTCCAAATAGAATCATTATCGCGATGGGATGTGCAATTGATCTATAGGAATTTTGTCTAAACGTTTGTCGTGTGTCGCCTATACTGTATATATAATGTATTGTTTGGGTAAAATGTTGCAGAGCGACTGAAAACGTACGGTTCCTATAATGTGATGTCAATTTTCACTGAATACACGCATATATGCTCATATATTTTAAAAACTCACCAAGAGAAGCTGATGATTTAAGTTAATGATATTGTAAGAATCCATTACCTACGCTACACTGAATTATAATGTCATGCTCTATGAAGTGCGCAGTGGACCATAGGCTAAAAGTTTAGGGGTAATACGGTACGTGTGGAGGCCGCGAGCACACCTGGTGCATCGAGAGAGGCGCCAGTGCGAGAGTCAAAACAGGAAATGTGGCCGGTGCCGCATGCCCCTCTGAGGCCGTGCTTCGCCTTAAAAATGTACAGTAACAGTCGGATACCGTTATGTTTTAAAAACGTATGGTACATATTTATTGACATATAAATTATCTTTCAATAAATATGTGTTATTTTAAATTATTTGGGGGAAAAACAACTTCCTATAACAATAATAATACAATTTGATTTGTGGTTCCAAGAAGTAGCTAACAATTTATGGGATACTCGTCGTACAGGCATGCACGGTTTCCCAGGTTAGTATAAAAATAAACGGCTTTCACATGAAAGCAAAAACAAAAGTTATATTTTTATATTATTCTCAGCATTACAAAACTGGGGCTACTATCCTACACATATTGGCACTCTAATACTGCAGAACGTCTGAGTAGCCTACATATGGAAAGAGGAGACAAATGTATCTCCAAATCGTACATGGTCGGTGTAGACTTGTCAAGTGCGATGCTTCACCGACAGAGCGTGATCCTGCATTTGTTTGTCGGCTAGACAGCAATAAATTAAGTGATGAAATAAGCAAACGTGAGATCTGATGAAGACCATTGCCACATTTGCATCCTGTCGCCGGATCGTACGGTTTGTGTAACTAAGAGAACTGTACCGTCGTTTGAACAAATCCGTTACAAAGGGACATAATAAGAGATTGGTACATTTTACTTACGTGTGTTTTTCAACCGGAGTTTAGCCACTTCAATCAAGGGATTAAGATCTGCTCTCACAATGTCAGAATAAATGGAGCGCTAAAGTAACAATCGCCCCACCAGTGTACGTAGGAAGTGTTGTTGTTGGTGCTTTTAAGAGGTACTACC
The DNA here is from genome assembly GCA_029706075.1 of Aldrovandia affinis. NCBI lineage: Eukaryota > Metazoa > Chordata > Actinopteri > Notacanthiformes > Halosauridae > Aldrovandia > Aldrovandia affinis. Next base: position 4,008,606 of record JAINUG010000009.1, on the reverse strand, counting down.
ATTTACGATGAGGCGTGCAAGAAGATATTCTAGAACTGTATTAAGGCCCTCCGCTATTTTCGGTGCTTCTGGACTGTGCTAAGACAATGTGTAGCTTATTGCCGCTCTTCACAGCGGCGCAGCTCTGAATACGACCTCACATTCCTTAACAGACTCTGTTCTCTTTATATCAGGTTCTGATTTTTGTCTGTTATCACCTGAGTATTTACAAAGGGCGCTTCCGACGTGCCAATGATTCAGTGTGCTGCTATCATCGGCAACATCAGATAAAAAGAAGATATCCTGCGCGGAATACATGATCTTTAAAGAATAGTAGAGAATGAGTTTAAAAAAAGTTTTTCCACACTTAAAAGCTAACAGCTATAGCTGAAATTAATAAGTTAAACTCCTGAAAGCATAGCCTATCGTCGGATCTATCACAACATTAAAGGTCTCGTAATAAACAATAACTAAGCGATCAAATTAAAGAAAGCAATCTGAGGGTTTATTAACGTCATTAACCAATCATTCCACGCGCTGTGTTATAGGTTGAATTTAAGTGGCGTAGCCACAATTCAGGACAAACGTCTTTCAAGACGACAGCGAGTCTTAAATCCCAAACATTGGATTGTGCTTTACTACTCGGCCTTATACCTTGCTTTCAGCTAGGCCTATATTACCAATTATTTTTCACTAACCCCACTGGATATAATATTGTCGTTATAAATTAGAGATTTAAAAGGGGCCTGCATTACTCTTAACCTTTAAAAAAACAGATCAACACAGTAGTTTATTTACGCTTGATTGCACAAGGACAAACACCCAAAACAAATAAGGATAAGCAGAAAGGAAAACAGTGCTGTCGCTAACTAGGTTATCCCATTAGTGCCCCGCTGTCCCAGTGTGTTATTCAATAGCTTAAGTGTAAATTAGATTTCATCCAGTTGCTATCACAGCGGCTCAACAAAACATAACTTTTGTTACAATTCATTAATTATGAACTTTGATAATCTGATAACCAGATAGATACTGTAACTGTGAGATAAAGGTCAAGTGCTTCACCAAAGCACAACTCTCCTTATGTTACACAGACGTGAGTTCGCTATTTATTTAGTCTGTTACACTGGCTCTGACCTTAGTTTACTGATTACAAACCACCATACACCCATATCACATTTTATAGTTAATTTCAACATGGACAATGTGTTATATACAATAACGCATTGGAAACAGAACAGAAAAAACAATAATAATATTGATAATACCATCTGACATTTCCCTGGTTGTTAATAAAAATATATTAAACACTATATACATATAGATATAGATATATAAATAAAGGCCGTAACATGAGCGATTAAGACTGACTTTTCAACATCAGACCACTTTAGTTTTGCAGCATGACAGTTTTTACCAAAAAAATGGCTAAAAGAACAAACAATGTGCAAATGCGTGTCTCCAAATTTGGCTCTGCGCAGAATGACGGGAAGCAGATCGCCAAATGGAATCTGCTTCAATCTGATAATATGGAGAATGTCCCATTTGATTTAAACCATTAGTAGCCTACATAACGGCTAAATTAGATTAAAGCTACTGTGCACTCGATGTAGTATAGGCATATTATGGTTGCTGGATTTATCTTCATTGTTGACATATGAAGAAGTGTGACATTGAGCTACATCATATCCATTTGAAAATGTATGATCACGGAGATGTTGTTGGCACACCTGAAAGGTAGATTAAACGTCAGTCAATAACTATGCAAATGAATGCATAGTGCCAATGAATGAATTCACATATTGGAATTAAGCAACAGAGATAGGTTAAACTCTTAACATTACCCCGAAAATTGCAAGCCTTTCTCAAAAAGGCACCTTATTCGGACATGCGAGTTACTTCAGAAAAATCCCAACAAACGGACAATCCTTGGTTTCGGAATTGTAGAAAATGTACATGCAACGCGTGTAAAACCCGAGGAGCAAAATATATAATTTACTGTTAAATTACAGCACAGCCGGACATCCGCAATGACGTCCAAGATTTTTTCGCAGTGAATTCAAATTTGGCACAGTGATTGACAAGGTCCTATTCAAATAAAACATCCCGTGGAAAGCGTGCACACTTTTTTCGAGCTCTGTACGGGAGGCGTGGAGCTCTCGCTTTTGACATTCTCTCTGCAGTAGCTTCTCTCCTCAAGGCAGTCGCAAACTCTTATGACATCACCCAACCAGTGAATGGGGGAAGTTCGCGTTTAAAGAAAGCACAGCTTTTTTTCCTTTGGAATGATCATTGTTAAGATACGGGAACGCGTGTTTTGAAGTCTGCGCGATGTTTCAGAATGCGACTGCAATAGAAGAGCACGTTAAAACGCTGACAGCTTTTTCTTGTCTGTGGGAATAATTTGTTTTGAAAACAGTGGAGCGCACTGAATCGCCAAAAGGCCCCTCACCAACGAAGTTCGTAAACCAAATTAAAACGCTTGCAACGCGTAACCTTGTCTTTTTCGAGCAGGATAATCTTTCGTTTGGGGACAGCGCGGAAAGAAGGCAAGAGGGAGACGACTTTTCTCGACTTGATTTCTCGCCTATGGACGACAGCAGTCCTCTCTCTCCAAAGGCAAATGCTTTCAGTATTGCCTCTCTGATTTCAGCGGCAGAGCAAGCAGGAAACGCAACATTTGACAAACACGGCACTGGCCCGGACAAGCACGACCAGCGTAACTGCTACAGATCCTTTAAAATGCACTACAGTACTGTCACCAGAGAAATGGAAGGTATGGATATGCTCTTGTCAATATCCTTTTGAAAACAGTCTACTTTACCGAACGTGTAGCTAGTCACAGAGCGTTTTGTTACATGCAGCTGCGAGACCTGACTGCTTACATACCTTACGAGTGACCAAACAGATGCATCTGTTACTTCTCCTGAACTACAATGGTACAATGCACGGCTACAATGTTCTGGAGAAAAAAAGCAGCTGTGCACAACATATTGAATATAGCTTATATTATTATTAATGCATAACCATTAAGGCTACGACCTGCAAGCGTTAAATTAGCCTATAGGTGATTTGTGGAAAAAAGCAATTCGGTCGACTGATATAAATTAGCCTACGTTAACCGAATAAAAAAATATTTAAATGAAAACGAAGGTGTGGGAAATTGTATATTCTAAGCGTTAGCACAAATGAACACGGCAAACGCTAGTAAAACGTTTCGCTGTATGTACTATGTTGTCATGGAGTGAGTGTTGATTCATTCTGCTTTCTGAAAGCTTACAGACTAATCGATACTGACTCTCACATGTGTTGCAAAGTTTAAAAAAACGAGGAGTAGTGAGGGGCGGGGGTATATGGGAATGGGGGGCGTATGCTATTGTTTGCAAAATTAGTAGATAATATTAATAATCCTCAGAATAGAATAAACCCATGAATCCCTATCTAACTGTTTCACGTAATAGATTTAATATGCGGTCAACTCAATGCACAACGCTAGGTGTTTGTTTGTTCGTGTACAATAGGTGTTTGTTTACCTTGTAAAGGGGTAACTCCGCCGTGCCAGCGAGCCTTTCTATTGTTAGAGGAGGTCGATGTGGGCGATACCCTTATCCGAAAGTAAATGGGTGCCGGAAAGCACATTAAACGGGGCGCACTTCTCTGTCAATCAGTCGCGTCCCAAGGCGAGGAAAGGCACATTACCTACAGTTCCTTATCTAAATAGAAATAAGAACCGGTTTTATCGTGAAGGGGAGGCCCTTTGCGAGAGATAAGAGAGAAGTCTGGATTGCAGCGCGAACCATACAGCAGCAGCGCAGCGCACAGGCCGCTTGGAAGACTCGCGAACACAATTCACAGGAGGAAAAAAAACAAGGGAGTGCATTCACGTGCACTTATATTTTATTTTCGAATTTAGTACGTTAAACCGCTTTTCAGTTACCAAATCAAACAGCAACCAGTAAGATAAGCAACAACGAAGGGATTATTGTAACTTTTTTCTCCTCCTGGAAGTTTCGCTAAAGATTATCCGCGTACTGGCTGTGTGCTAACGCAATTCGCATACAGGCAGCATACACTTGAATACTGGATACAGCTCTGGGGATTCATGGACAAGACTTTTAGACTCACGAAACGGAAACTTTTTAACAAGTGATTACTCTGGCAGCTGCTGTAACAATTGCTTGACTGTTTGCTCATTTAAACTAATAAACTGTATTGTTGCTTTTGCTATTGTTTTTGCACTCCAAAGTACAACGTATAGTGAATCCGGTTTTTGGAATGATTTCAGCAATATCCAGCCCGTGGCTGACGCAGCTGTCCCATTTTTGCGATGTTGCAGCCTTCACAACGAGCAGCCTGAGCAGCCTCAATACGCCGGGGAGTTACCACCTCTCTCCTTCCCCTGGGGACCCGTACAGCCAGCATGAAACCCACTTCGAACCATGCTCCGCCGCCCAGCACAGCTACAACTACACGGGGTCAAACCCGGCTCAGGCCCAGCAGAACGATACCGGGACATCGAACTGCTCGTCGTCGTCGTCAAACTCGACACCGAACAGCAAGTCGCTGATCAAAAAGAACCCAAAAGTGGCCAACATAAACGTTCAGTTGGAGATGAAAGCTCTGTGGGATGAATTTAATCAACTTGGAACGGAGATGATCGTTACTAAGGCTGGAAGGTGAGTCATTTTTTTAGCATAAATCTGCAAAACACAACAACTCGCAGCTTTATAATTCCAAACAAAATTATGAAGTAAATAGGTTCGTTATTCAAGGGGCAGTTGAATATTTTTTTGTTGATTTACAGTAAGCGACCTTTTGTATGGTTTATTTTTGACTTGTTCAAATAATGTTATTTTCTATTCTATAAACAAATTGAACTTAATCTTAATAGTTGGCCTATTATACATATATATGTGTTAACCATATCGTGTAATTAGAAGACGAATTAAATATGTGTGTAGTTCTTTACAAATTCAATTTATATGCGATTATATCCGAAATTATATTCCTGCCATTTTTAATGACAGTAAAATTAGACCTGTCAAGTTTACAAATGTTAAGCAATAGCGTTAATTCTAATAGTAGGGCCTCGTGAAATGTGGAAATGATTATTTTGAGCGTAGGCCTGCCTGCGGTTTACATTTTGGTATGGCCTATATTGAATACACTTCCATATCCAAATATGTCAAATTAAAACACGTGCGTCCCCCATACAATTTTAGTTTGCCTGTATTATCTTATTATAAAGTTGGTAGCCTTGCTACCTTATATTCTATTCTATCACCGCATTCCCAGAAACCTTTTGATATAGAATATGCCACAATCAGTTTCACTTTCGGAGGTTCTGTGTACAACTAGCCTATATTTATTTCATATATGACAGATGATTGACTCGAATGACTGGATTACTTAGGCGAAGCAGCTATATTTCTTTTTTAAATCGAGTTGTTTGTGAAAGACAAAATGAATCATGTGAAGTGCGCGGGGAATCATATTCTCAATATGGTCCTTCACAGGTCAATGAAAACCATCGCAACAGGATTGTCACGCGTTTTATGATGCATAAAACAAAATAGCCAAAATGATAATGTGGGTTATAGGGAATTTCTACTACCCCCCTCATTTATCAAAATGCCTGAACATGTGCGTGGGCAAACGACGCTCTCGCTGAGCAAATACCTGAGTGTAATCCGAAAAGTCGCTGGAATCCATCCAAAATACAGTGCATTCGTTTTATGGTGGAAAAAAATTAGTGTGCCAACCGTTTTGTTTCTGTTTTTGGGGGGTGGGGTGTTACTGGCTCGTGAGCTATCGGTCGTTCTTGTTTTTATTCTTCGGAAACATTGAATAATTTCGTATACATTTTGTATTAAATGTGTTCTGTGTATTTTATTATAATCTCAAATGTACCCAACCCAACATCACAGATTGTTCCGAAGCGTAAAGCCTGCTTACTAAGCAATTTGAGCAAGTGCATAAAACAGTAGGCTAGTTCGTAAAAAAAAAAAAAAAAGTATCAGCCCACATTTAAAGAGATAGTGAGATGTCTCTAAAGTTAAAATGCTTTCTTGAACCGCTGAAATGAATGGAACCGTGCTCTAATGCTTGATTGTAAAGTGGAGATTAAAATTAAACCCGGTTATTAAGAATAATTTAAACCGTGGACTGGCGGATTACCCAGGGAATGACGTCAAAACAGTGGCCTTTTTGTTTTGTGTTAGTTTTCCTTGTCACAAACCCTTAAAAGTCTGCAAATATTGACGTTCTGCCGAGATAAGAGTAAACGTCGGATTTCACAAACAAGATTTAATGGAATCACCCGAGATACTACAGCGATCCTATTATTTGTACATGCAAAGAGCGTGAATTGTGTGAGCGCAGCTGAATCACAGCGGCAAAATCAATGCGTGCATATAATATTTTCACAGGCCTGGTAAGGTTAACACGCCCCCTTGACAAGAAAATATTTCGCTTTTTAACTAAAAAAATGTGTTCTCATTTGAAGTGTAGAATTGTACATTGGACAATGCGCTTTATGGTCAAACCAATTTCAAATTATATATTTTGTCGTATGGATGTGTAAGGATCTTATCTTATCCCATGTTCCACTATTTAAAGAAACGTATACGAACAACAAAAACAACTTTTCCATGATTTTTTAAAATTCCCCTTTCAAAAACAAAAGATACAGCACCAGCCACAAAATATTATAAAAACAGATACATTTGGACATTTCTTTACTCGGGCTGTGACCTGCTGCCTATTGTTAAATCGCTCAATTTGTCCCGCAGGTTCTGCACGGGATACCACGTTGAACATGTCTCCACAGCAAATTATATTAAAGTCTCCTTCAAAAATCAGCAGTATTAAGTTACTGCTAGGGTTGCCTTTTCTCTGTAACACCAGTTAAACTGTCTTCAATACTGCGGAATTGAGTCCAATGCTTATTTCCATGGTGCCACAAGAAGTGGCGGATACATTTTTATTTCAATTCATATAGGCCAATGGTTATAAACGCACTTAAATTAGAGTGCATCGTGCCTGCTTCGAATAATTGAAGTTAAATTTGATGAAATATCTTTCTTGCATAATTAAACAAATTGTTGGGGATAACGTGTTGACTTTGGAATAATATAACACATTTTGGCCTAACGTATTTCAGACGTTTCATATTCACGTGACTAAACAGATACTGCACATCTACATGCCAAAACTCCAAAAGGAAATTCTATTTTAAGGTATGTGTTGCTCTAGTGATATTGCATCCGAGGTTGATTATCGTCGATGTGAGAGAAAACGATAAACTTCAAAGAGGCCTCTGAAAAAAATATGTTTAATGCTAACCTATTATTTTCAACGCGACGCAGTAATCATGCAGAAACTAGCACGCGCGAGCAAAAGAGAGGGCCTATACTAGAATATGTCCCAAGCACACTGTATATAATTCCGGGCACATTGGAATGCGTTACAAAACACTAACACAAGTTTTGTATATTTTATGAGCAGTCTTGGGGCATTTCCCCCTGTGAGAATTACCACTTTTGGTCTTAAAGGGGGATTCGTTTAACGTGGTCCCTGTTACGACTCCTGTCCGCTGCTGTGACGCAATGTACAATTGAGACACTCGCGTGATGATGTTTATTTTCGTTGGCTGACAATCATTTGTACTTTTAAGACATTACAAGCCTCAGTCAATGCGTGTTAAACTATAAAACGAGCAAACCAATGCCTCGCAAAACTCGTTTTGCTTTACGACTCTCGTGGTGTTTCAACATAATATATTGACAGGGGAAAACATGCTAAAATTGAAACATAAATTTCAGCGACTTTTATAGACACTAATTGATTACATTTTGTTCATGCATGTATCCATACATAGCCTACACACAAATCGTTTGAAGACACTGTTACGGGAGGGGCGACACGACCTATGAATGCATTCCTATACGCTGAGCACGAGCAAGGACAAAATGTTTTGCAGTAACACAGATTTGCATCGGCCTACATTACATTTCGATGCGTTTAAATGTAGGCTAACAAAATGTTTTAATTGGCCAATAGAATAACAATGGACGTGCACGTGCATTTTCCGTCATGTTGGGAGAGCAAACGACCTGAACAAGCCTCGAGGCGCTGCGGGCTGTTGGATGCTACTTTTACCTGTTCTCTTCTCTTACCACCGCGATAGGGTAACAGCCAGGAGACAATCTGTCATTTCAAAGCCACTAAAGAACAGGCTACACGGAAAGGCACTTTAAATGCTACTTTAGCCTCACCTATCCAAAACTCCTAACCTGAATAGACTGTGATGTTAATTGAGCAGTAATTTCAGGATCACTTTCCCTGGTGTACCGGATGAAATGCTCTTACTCCGATTTCAATATCGCATTCTAAGATAGTTATGTGTGTGTTGTGTGTGTGGGCGTGTAAGCTATGTGCCCCGCTATAAATGACAAAAAAGTGCGTTAGACAAAAATGGTTGAAATGTAACGTTATTGGGGAAGGAATACGGAGACAACTGAAAAGTCTCCATTTGGCTTAGGGGTCTGCACGGCCGCATTATTTTTTTACCCACTGCTCTAGTTAAACTAACAGGACAGCCAAACTAAACACACGAACTGCAGCTACAAGCTTACACTTTCTTCGTCTTCACAAAACGTACCGTTTTAAACGTTTTCAAAAGAAAAACGAGCATAGCAAAAAACGAGACCGTGCCTCATTGTAACTGTACAATAACAGTGACATATCCATTATACTCATTTGAGAGTTTCGACCGAATAAAAAGGAAAATCTTGATTCGTTAAATAATGAACTTGGGATGGAATTTCATCTCCGCAAAGCCGGTTGTAATTGGTTTGAAATAAGGAATGATACCATTTTTTTTTTTTTTTACCAATGTTGATGTTCTAAGGCAAATCGCTTTGCTCTTAGATGTAATTCATCAATCAGTGTGAAGCAAAAAATACGGTTTGACAAATTAATATAAAATTTGATGTAGCCTAGTTATCATTTTAGTTATACTTTCCACAACTTTTTTGTTTTATATCAGTTTTGAAAAACGCAAATTAGTAATGTAAATCCGTTAGTATAATCTTTCTATTGGCTTATCACTTTGCGTCGTAATCGCATAAATTCCACATCATATTCAATTTAAGAAAAACTGTACATTTTAAACCTGTTGGGGATGAAATAACATTTTATTCATTTTTACGATGCTTGTTGAAGCAACCAGGCATAATTGTGACCAAATGTATAGAGTAATCAAGGCAGTGATTTACAAATGGTGATATAAAAACGCAGACCACTTCAAACACCTTCCTTTTTTAAAAATATATGACAAATAAATAAATAGGCCTAATCGTCCATATGTTTTCTCTTTCAGGAGAATGTTTCCAACGTTTCAAGTAAAAATCTTTGGAATGGATCCTATGGCTGACTACATGCTCTTAATGGACTTCCTACCAGTTGACGACAAACGATATCGGTGAGTTCAACTCAAAGTCACAAAATAACTTACTGAAAATAACCTACTGGACAAAAACCGTACAAAAAGTACTTAACTTCGATATTAAGAATACATTTGCAGATTTTCAAATTATAGGTCTTTTGAAGCATATTTGTATGTATATATATATATATATATAGAGAGAGAGAAATCAAGAACACTCATAACTTAAAATATGTTGCAAATGCAGGCCTAATATATGAAACGCAAAACAAAAATGTTTTCTAAGATTGATTACTAAGCATTTTTGACCGGAAGTATGTTCTCCTAGGTGTCCAGGCGAAAATGTCATTAATTCGATTTTCTTTTTTGATTTGAAGGTATGCGTTTCACAGCTCCTCCTGGCTAGTAGCCGGCAAGGCGGATCCGGCCACTCCCGGAAGAGTACACTACCACCCCGATTCGCCTGCGAAGGGCGCGCAGTGGATGAAACAGATTGTCTCATTCGACAAATTGAAACTCACAAACAACTTGCTGGATGACAATGGTCATGTAAGTATACACTTGCTGTAAAGTGGAGACGAGTATACCAAATAACCAACAACTACTTGGGGCTTAGTCGAAAAATGCCATTTTTATTGCGCAAAGGAGTTGGATTTCAGTAACACCAACATTCCAGTATTATCGACATTGCAGCGCTTCTATCTCATGACAGATAAAGATGTTTATCAAAGCGTGAGTAAACAAAACAAAAAAACGTGGTATGAAGTAAAGGATTACAAATGAGGGAAAACTATCCCTATATTAGGCTAGACCCACATTATTTCGAATGGATTTATATCCATATGACAAAACATAGGTTACTTAATTTAATAAGCATGTGAATCAAACATTTTAAAAAAGAATAATAAATAATGTTCAATAAATTGAGATGGGTTTCATTAAGATATAGTAGGCCTACCTTCTTACTCGCAACAGTGCAAGCGTTAATTTACGATGAATGAGCCAATTTGCATATAGTCTACAAATATTAAATACCTTCACAACCCATTACCAATACTGTGATGATGAATTATGAAAACTCAAATATACTGAAGCTTAACATGTTATGTTGGTCAAAATATATATATATTTTGTCTCCACATAGCCGTTAGTTTCTGAATCTGTGACCGGTGTTATGAAAAAGCAATGCAGTCAACCCAATTCTCTCCGTTTCAGATTATTCTCAACTCCATGCATAGATATCAGCCTCGGTTTCACGTCGTCTATGTGGACCCAAGAAAAGACAGTGAAAAGTACGCCGAAGAAAACTACAAGACGTTCGTTTTCGAGGAGACCAGGTTCACTGCCGTCACCGCCTACCAAAACCACAGGGTATGTATTAGCACCAATCAGTACCAACCATTGTCATTAATATCGCGGCTACCAGCAATGCATAGGCCTATACGTCAAATTAATGTAGGACTAATGTGGTAATTAGAATGCTAACAAATAGATTACATGCAAAAGGCACACAGCTAGCCAATCCCCCAACGGAAACACATGAAAACGGGGGACTTCTTTCTGGTTTATTCTGGTTGTAAGCACAGAGCCTTCACATTTTCCGTCAGGTAGATGTAGGCGAGTTTTAACAGATGTTTTTTCCTCCTCTTCAATAAAGAATCAGAAAACAATTATCTTGTTCCGCTTCAATAATATATCTTTAAAAGGACTTGAATGAAGCGAAAAAACCACAGCTAACCACTTGGTTAAATTAAAACTGTTTCGGATATAAACAGCAACCACCATTAGAAGGTTTTTTATTTTATTTGTAGTTTTTATTTTAGTTTACTGGCTGCACGCCAAATGGCTTTTTATAACGGGTTCTGGGCCTGATAATTGATTCAAACATTGATTTGTAGTATTATTGTTCTGTGCAAGGAATTTTAAGTATTCTGTAAATATCTCAATCGCACTCAATCGTAGGTGACGGGGCGGGCATAGACAGACAATACATATATTTCCCATAGGCCGCTATTGGCCTGAAACACGCGATTGGTAAATTAAGAGAACCAAAATAACTGAAATAAATAAATACATAATATAAAATAAGCCGGTGTGAAATGTCATTCCATTTTAGCGTGAGATGGCATATTAAAGCTCTTTAAAAAACAGTGGTAGCCAACATTAAACAAACAAGCAACCGATGAGTAAGATAAAAAACGTTCGTGAGTAAATTAAATGAACAGTAGTAGATTAATTGTTGTTAAGCCAATTATGATTTTTAAGGAACACGATTGAATTTCATATTTCAAAACCAAATCAATTGATAATTATGATCAATTCTCCGTTCCGTGAAATGTCTTAAATATAGCTTACGTTTAGGCCCACCCTTCCCGAATTTACAAAATATGTTTAATGTAATGGTTGGACGCCATTTTCCTCGAATAAATGTGATTTTTAGAGTTGCCATTTCACTGACGATCCCCCACAGCTGCCCTCGTCTCTGTCTTTCCTGTTCTCTCTTCTATCAGTTTGACCCGTCGGTCTCAACTCTCACCGAAGAGCTTTAAGTTTGTTTTTCAACTCATTCCGGAAATCCACGAGCACATAACTTTATCCGCGGACGTGCAAAACGTTTAGTCTAATCCATTATTTACAATGAAAATAATGTATCCTTTTTATCATTTACATTTGCGCGTAGCGAAAATAACATAGGCTATTATTTCATATGTTTTGCTAAACGATTTATCGGAGGATAGCACGGTTGATTGCGATGTGTAGTAGTTTAACAGCAATTTATTAATGCAGTGACGTTGTTTGTTAGTGTCAATGCACATAATACTTAGGCAAATAAATGGTGAGAAAGTAGGCCCACCCTTTTTTATAGGGTAATGCAGTTCAGTGACCATCCCAAGAATTAGCCCTGATTTAGTAACAATAAAGCTGTGTATCCTATTAGCAACACTGATCTGTTCACTGGAAGTTCTATAGAGTAATTATAAAGTACTTTTCTTGCTTTCAGATCACACAGCTGAAAATCGCCAGTAATCCTTTCGCAAAGGGCTTCCGGGATTGTGATCCAGAGGACTGGTGAGTCATTTATTTTGTGCCAGTTCAGGATTACAGGAAAAATCATTTGTTCAAAAAATATTTCTGTGTACAATGCTGATCTCCCCATTTCATCACAGGCATTGGGCTATCTGTCGCACTAACAAAGTTATAGTCGAGTCGAGTTCACAAAGTTCTAGAAATAACTACTCCCCAGTCATAAATGCTGTGCACCGAGTTTGGTGACCTGCACTAAAAAGTCAAATTTTTTGGTGTCAGAATTTGGTGAGACGCACCAAAAGTTGAATATTTTGCTGTCGTCGTGTGAGTGAGGAGACGAACTGGAGTAGAAAAATTGAGCAAGCGTCAAAGAATTGTAGAAGCAATTAATTGAATCACAAAGCCACCGGAGGCCTATAATTGCTGGGCTTAATTACTGGTGATGTATAGAAACAGGTCAGGCTTTTAGTCAGAATGATTTCCTCAAATTAAAACATAGCCTCAGTGCTTTGTGGTCTTAATGTAACGCTAATGCGTCTTTTAATGAATCCTGCCACCCGCTCCAGGCCCAGAAATCACCGGCCCGGCTCCCTGCCAATAATGAGTGCATTTGCCAGAACAAGGAACCCCATGTCATCACCCACACAGCAGAATGGCACAGAAAAAGGTGCGTGTCTTCTTTGATTTTATCCGTAAAATATTTGCCATTTAGAACAAGCCACTGAATCCAGCTCAACTTCTCAGCTTCATATTTCATAGTATATTTGGATGATACAAAACAGACATGGCTCAGAGTGAATTTTGACCAAATAATATCAGAGTGTTTAGCGTTTTCATTATCTAAATAAGCATGGTTCACGGTGAACGGATTATTCAGGCTTTTATGCTCTACCTGGCTCAATGAAAGAAACCAAACTCATGTTTTGAAACCGGTGATCCCGGGTTGGGTTGGAATTGAATCAGATTTCAATTCAGTCAATTCTGGAAATTAAAATTTAAATAAAATGTATTGAATTGAAAAAAATCCTCACAGAACAATTTTTTTAACATTTCACAAAAATTATTTCAATTAATTTCCTGAACTGAAATGGAATTGACCCCCTCTCTCTGGTGGTTATGAGACTGTGCCTGATTTTTATTTTATTTTTTATTCTGCCTGGTTCCAGACGACAGCAGACGGGAGTACGACCGAGATCCAAACGGGACGCCCATCCACGCCGACCCCGCCCACCAGCTGATGTCACGCGTCCTCAGCCCCGCCCTCCCCGTCCCCGGGGGGCTCCACGCCGTCCCACTGACCGCCGCCCGCCCCAGCCCCCCACGAACTGCGGATGGACGGACACCCCCAGGCCCCGGACACCCTCCACCACCACCCCTACAAGTACCCCACCAGCTACGAACACTACCTAGGGGCCAAGACCCGGCCCTCCCCGTACCCCATCCCCAGCATCAGAGGACACAGCTACCACCACATGAACCCCGCCACCGCCAACATGTACGCCGCCACCGGCGCCCCGGCAAATTACGACTACGGGCCGAGATAATGCCTGGGCTTTCGGCCGCTGTAGCAAACCGGGACAGTGGGGAAAAGCAACCGGAAACAGAGAGAGAGAGCGAGAGAAAGAGAAGGAAACGGAAACACTGCTTTTGCGCTTTGCGTGCGTGGTTTACGCAGAGACGAGGAGGACAAAACAGCCACCCCCGCTGAGGACGGATACTCCCGAAAAGCCAGCGGTATTTATTAAGCGTGCCGTGTGTTCACAGGAAGAACGGACTGGCTGTCCAGGCCCCCCACCTACGGTCGCCCCCCCAACCCACCCCCTGTCCTTTGAACTGTTATACCAGAGACACTCTACCAAGGCATCGGCTGCGGGGGTCAACGGTGAACTATCTTAACTGACAAAGACCGTGGGACGCTCTTATGAATATGGATGATGCATTATCACGGACTGGAATTTAATTTTGTGTTGGATGCACTTTTTTTTTTTTTTTTTTCTCTCCTGCTTTAAAAAGTAAGCCATATGTTATATTACTCCTGAGCCCATCAAAGCTTCTAGATAGACAAGGTATCTGCATGTGGAGCTCATTTAAGGCTGCTGAAATGCCTTTAAAAAAAACAACACATTTTTGTTTGAGGGGGAAAAAAATACAAGGTTTTTTTTCCCCCCCGACTCCCTGGGACATCCCAAGCTGTACTGAGATCAGCTTGTTCCACAGCACTGACTTGCAGCAAATCCGAGAAGTGAACCTGAATCAATATCAAAGACATTTTTTTTTCTTCCCGTGCTGTAACTGTAAAATAAATATTAAATTCTTTACTGTAAACGCACACGCATCCTTATCCTTCTCTTCCTTTTCAAGACTCCCTGTCGGGTTTAAATGTTCTTAAATCAAGGGAAAAGAGCGTACCTTGCTGGCCGTGTGAGCCAATCGTCAATGTACTTCGCACTCGATTGGACCTGGTTTAAAATGGGTGTTCTGTATACAGGCCAGTCTGCACAGTGTCTCAAACAGGGCCCGTGCGCTGGTAAACGGGTATCATCGCCCGCTTCGTTATGTAGAGGATGCACTACTACTCAAACCAATGGCAAACATTGGCCAAACAGTTTTCAATAAGCACACATTCAAAAGAAAACAAAAAGGCACAGCATGTTGGCAAAGGTACATACAATGTTTGAGTGTTGAGTGTGAGAGGGTGTGTGTGTGTGTGTGTGTGAGGTGTGTGTGGGAGGGGGCGGGTAGAATCACATAAAGCAAGATTCCTTACTGCTACACGGCCTTCTTGAAAAAGACATTTCCACGGACCACCTTAGCCCCTTCAGTATTTTATTCAATTGAGTTATACTGTAGTAGTGTGAACGGCAATAAAAAAATACCTGGACATATTTTATTGCTCAAGACAAAGCATAAGAATAACATTGAAATATGACCTGCCAGTCAGTGTGAGCTCGGGAGACGGGAGCTGTCACACAACATTCCTTATTAATATTAACCTTGGGTGGTGTGCAGGCACGTCCATTATGCTCATTTTCATGGTCTGATATAAATAGACACAGCCTTGTGTATTTTAACAACAAAACCTGAGCATGGCTGGAACACTTGTCAGTCCCGAGTCCAACTTCCTCATTTTTCCAGATCTTTCAAGGATTATTGCCATGTTTATTTACTTGCAGGAAGCATAACAATTTGAAAGAACACGGTTGTATTTGTTTATACTATTGCTCTGTGATGGATGGGCAAATTTCAATTTTTGACATCATGGTTTCGAAAACAAGAAATACACATACATGTTACAATACGTACTGGTGCCAAACACAGTTAATGTTACTCAGAATTTGGTTTGTGCAGCATACTTAACAGTCCCGGTTTTCCATGTAGGAAGAGTTATAAATCATGTAATACTGAAAGAAAATCAAAACAATATGCAGAGCATATCAGCAAATAAATGCGGATATGTGTAGAGAGCTGTAGACCTATGCGTAGGTGGGTATTGCTGTTGATATTTCAAACTGGATTTGTTTGAACACGACTTTTGTAAATGTTTTGAAAAGAACGCTGCCATCTCGTTGATTGGTTTTAGATTCGGGGCCAGCGCTACGAAGCTTATCAAGTGAAAATGATTTTTATTTTTTCCTGTACACGTTTACCCTGCATGCATCTGTGGCGTTGTAAAAACAGAAAGCTGACGGTAACGGTTTTCAAAAGGTCATCGATGCCCGACTTCCTCAAGCGGCCCTCCGAAGTCCCCACCGCACACAGATCAGCACAAAACGCTAAATGCTTCCCCCCAAAAAGACATATTTCTCAGCGCTAACCGAAATGGGGGCCACGTCATGCATTATATTTAGAATCAAGACCGAGAGGTCAAAAGCTGAAACACCGGTCCCTTGCACAAGGTTATCACGCTTTGAAGTCCTGGAGAATGCCTTATGGGCCAAGGACGGATCTTGATGTTATTCTTGTTTTGCGGAAATAATCCGTGGAACGATCAGTCACATTCAAATGGGAAATATACAATGCTCCGTTTAAGCATTCATTCTTTTCCGTCAGTGCAGCTGGCAAGGTGTTGTGCTAGAGGAAGGTACATCTACGCACTGTTTGACCTCTGTCTGCTAATGACTTTCTGAGGGGTCGAAGGTTAAACAATGTTTCCAGCAGTTAAAGAGAGGCCTAATTGATCGTATCATTTCTGTTCAGGACATAAATGCCCGCAGCCAAGGCTTCATACGTGTGGGATTCGAGGATAAGTATAACAATTTAATTTTCATTCAGCAACTAAATCTATATAAAAATATCAAGTCAAACTAAACACAACTGACCGTTAATCCGTTGACATGTATTTATTTATTTAGTTTACATTTACATTAATCCTTAAAATAAGTCTAAAATGTGTGTAAAGGCATAAATACAGTATAAGGAGCAATGTTGACATGAAATACACATTAAATTAACAGCACTGAACTTCTACTGAGAGATTCGCAGTCTAATTTGGCTATTTTTGTCGAATTATGTTGCATTTTACTATACTATGTAGTAGAGTCCACGGTCAAAACAGAGATGGAATTGAACATTTTCACTTATTCTTATTTGACTGATTAAATGATTTACCAATTATATCTCTGAATTAGTATCATCCTTCCACTACTATTATTTCGTTTGAAAATGAAAGTTATTTAATACAATTTAAAAAATAAATGAATGACGAACCATATTTGGTCGATCTTGAAGAAATATCGAGTGCTATACTAAAACGTAGTATTGTGACAAACAGCATATATTATAATTCGGTGACCTACCAAGTTAATTTACACCGGTACGAAATGGCGCGTGCAAATAGAAATGATTTCGCGGGAGTAATCTACCGGCGAGGACATAGGGCAGAAAATATAACATGAAAAATAAAGACAAATTAAATTATTAATAATATTTTACATTTAATTAATAATTATTAAAGCAAAAAAATAGCCTAAATCACAAGTTCAAACGTAAAATAAATTCACCATCCGTAACAGCAATGAATAAATAGCCTATAAATAACGAAATAAAGAAATAGCAACTGAAACGTACAAAACCATGGCATTGAAATAATTCGATTATTTTATCAAAAGTACAGACGTTTATCCGAAGTAATACAAACGGGTTTTAAATTGGGCTACATTCGTTTTTTATCATTATTAAATGCGGAAATTATATGGGAACAATAATTAAGTTGAATTCATGTTGCGAATTAAAAAATCGAATGTTTTGCGAAAGACGAAGGCTCATATTTCCCTATTCGGGATCATCCAGGGTTCCTGTGCCGCTCGGACAGGAAGAGGCAGTCTGGAGAATTGAGTCTCCCTTCGCGTGAGCCGAGACCCGGCTGTGCGGAATGAGAGCTGGCCCGTCAGGAAGACCAGGACAGTGACACCCCACGGCTCTTCCGTTAGGGTCGACCCAGCTGTGTTTATTCTCACGGCGCCTCGCCTTGATGTGGGGCCAGCGGTGGCCAAATCTGTGCCGCTATCCGACAGAGACAGCTAGCTGGGGGCCAGCAGGTGAGGACAGGGTCCATGGTCATCTCAATGACGACGGACTGCAGCTTTCACACAACAAAGGGCAGGACTCCCACAACGACAGGTTATTTATGAGGACAGTGCGCGAATTCACACAAATCCTCACAAAAATATAGCTGTGCGTGAGAAGTGGCTTCCCTGCGTCGCGACTGCCTTTAGTCACCCCAACCCCCAAGAGATCACGCGCGGATGAAAGAAGGGCGGTAAACTATAACCTGTGGACACATAACAGGACGAATAAGCGCTAAGAGCTACAAAATAAGATTCCGTTGATTTAAATAAAAGCATAAATGTTCGCTTTATTTCGCAAGATTCATAGGACAATGCAACGTAATACATTTGATATTAACGTAATGCGTGCATTTAACTCACTGTTTTTCTCAAACAAATTGGATACACTTTGCGAGTAACGTTTAACATCACAGGAAGCTGAACTGATCGGTAGACTGCACACATGAAAGTTTAGAAAGGACGCCAGCTACAGGAAACCAGGGGTAGAACAACGCTATCACAGCGCAAAACCAAATTCATGTACATTCACGTTTCCTGACATAGACAAACATATATAAACTCCATATACATTTACATATTAAGTCCAATACATTCAACACAGGCTACCAAAGACCTGTTTAACATCCGTCTCTCTACGAATACCATCCTTATTTAACATCGCAAACATGGAAAGTGCAATATTTATTTTTTTAAATTAAGTCGAAAGTGGAGCTTGTTGAGGATTTGAAAGAAGACATTTCATTTTGAGTTTTCCTCTAAATTTCAAGTTTAGAAATTACATTTGGTCAATACTTTACAATTTGAGCTAAGACCCAGTGCAACACGTGTTTCCAAATACATTCAAACTGGTTTTCGATGGTGCTCCACTTTAAGCAACGGGTTTTTTCATTTCTTATACATAGAGACTTCATAAGCTGGTTAAACTCAACCCAAAAAAGAGCAAACATTTTGCATTAGACTGAATCGAGGCCTGTTGCATTTCTGGTCATATTTGTAGAGTGGAAGTAGCTAGCCAATGAGGTGCTTGTCCGTCTGTTTTTCGCTCAGTTCTTGTATTTGTTATGCTTTGCGCCGTTAAATAATAAACAGACAGCCCCCTGGTCATTCACTGGAAGGTTTCTCCTGTCCTGTATTTGTGCCGAATGTTTATCGTGCAGCCAATGCCTTTCGAACGTGCATTTAAAATTTGTGCCCGTTACATTAACAGTACACTGGAAATGCATTCATGTTTTTTTTCCCTTCGTCCACCGCAGTTCGAAAATCTGCCAGCTCAGTATTTTATTAAGTCTTAAAAATAAGAGATGCATGCAGCCTCTGTAAAAATAAATTCAGGTAAAAAAAAAAAATACAAATAAAAAATCAAGCCAAAATGAAAACATTGAAAATTAAACGTTTTGCATTCACGGAAATGTCTTGCTCAAAAACGAGAGCACGCCAATTTTTTTTAACACTAACATGAACGAAAAAAAAGAGAGAGAAAAGTGTGGAATGAATGGATGATAATGCTACCGAAGAGATCACTTGACACTCAGCGGCATCTGGAACATCTATTGTGACAGACCTATCAGAGACGGTTCAGTTTGTTTTACCTGTGTGTACATTTCTTACGCTGAACTCCAGCCGTTTGGCATATCTGGGGGACTGATATTAAAAACAAGTGAGGCATACCTGCGGGACTCGTTTACTTAAAAGCTGTGCATGTGTTTCTCATTCTTCTCAGCTATTCACGGACAAATGGTACACACTGTTTATATTCCATTTTCTATTGCTGACTGACAATATTTTATGGTGAGCATAAAACCAGATCAACGCCCATGTAGCCGCACAAAGCTTTGATATTTTCCTCAGAATATTATTATGAGTGCCTTCAAATATTGCCCTCCAGCATGCCCCAGGGGGCCAGTTAATCCCTATAGTTTGTGTTATTCAAGATATTATTGATCAAAAATGATGTTACCTCACACAAGTATCTCAAGTCCACGTGGGTCCTATAAAACTATATGTGACCCAGGACAGCAGACAGGAAGACTTAACATAAACACTTGAAACTATTTAAAATCCCCACCCCTGCCAGAAAGACCACATATTGAGAGGACTTTGGCACCGTGACCCCTGACCTCCAAGGCCACAGTGAGACAAGCATCAGGTGCCATCACAGATTCTACAGACCCACTCACTACTCAGCTCCATGTTCTTAACATTGATAGTTCTGTCACCCCTACCGTTGAAGCAGAAACATTCAAATTTTATGCATCCTCTAAAAATGCATTAAGGGGTGCGACCGAGGACAAAACCGTGGCAACGGTCGTTCCGTGGGGCGATACAGCACGGGAACCCCCCGTTGTTAAGAAGCAGAGAGGACGGAAGGCAGGCAGGCAGAAGTGGAGTATATCTGGTGAGTGTACAGGATTTGTGGGGAAGTACCACAGCGTCGCCTCTGCGGCCGGGCGACTCCTTGCAAGGCCTTCTCCTTTTATTGACTTCCTAAACCATCCATTACGAGGTGATTTACGAGGCTTCCTCCCGCTCTCTACTCGGGCCGGATCGTCCACCACACACACACACACACACACATCTGCGGCAATCGAGGTGCACTCTGATTTATCAGAGAAAGGACGGAAGAACCCACGCTGCCTTTTGTTATTTGTTCAAAGTCTGCAGGAGGAGAAGGAAGCTATTATAGATTCCCAAGGTCACCACGGAGACCACGGACAAAGGTGGAGGGGGAGGGTTCCTGATAGCTGGTTATGAGATGAACTGCTTTGTCTTTCCCCGCCGACCCGATTTTTAAAGGATCCGTCTCCATTATTCGCAGAGGGCGAGCCTTTGATTTTCCTTCTCCCTTCCTGTAAAGTATGATGGGATACTCCGGGCCGAGCAGTCCCGGGAGACAGGCCTCTTTATGAGGCAGAACGTCTGTGCGCCGTCAGAGGCTCCGTCTGCGTCTCTCTCGCTCACCGAAACGCCCTTGCTAACTCTCCTCGCGCCGCCACGCTAGGCTATTAATAACAGCGCCAGGGCGCGTTTGTGCTAAAAACACAACTTTCCTATTTGCCTTCAGTGGTTCAATAACAATTACGGCTGCTAGTTAACGTGGATCGAGATCACAAGAGGACGGATGCAAAAACAAGATTGTTATTTTTGATAGGGACTGCGGGCCACAATTACCCGGGACACTCCCACGCTGTGCGCGTAAGTGTACAAACCACAAACAAAACAGTCTTTCTTCGGGACAGGCAAAACGTCTCCCTGGTGCCACACCACAGACGGAAGTGGCAGACATCAAAGAACTCTGGCTGGCGATGCTAGCGATGATCCATTTCCTTTGCCTATAGGACCATTCCAAATGTACGCTTTGATGTTGCTGTCACTCAAATTTTCTCAGCCCGGAGCGGCGCAAACCAGAAGTAACCAGCACCTATACCATTACCTGTCTGTTCACCTGTGTGCATTCTTAAAAAGCATTGTCTGTGTGTTTGTGTGTGTGCATTTGTGTGTGTTGGCGTATGTGTGCGTGTATGTGTGTGATGGTGAGAGCGTGCGTGTATGTGTGAGATGATGTGTGTGGGTATTTTGCTTTGTGTTTCAATCAATCACTTGGTTATTCTTCCAGTCAGACTGCCAAATGCAAAGATGTGTTCAAAATCTATCAGGCAGTAGGTTGCCAGAATGCATGTCAGTGCAATCATCTTGTAAACTCAGTTTAACTTCTGTGTATTCCCATTTATTCCCCACGTTCTATGATCAGGGTGCATTCTGTATGAGTATTACAATGCTCTGTGTACAATGTGCTTATTCTGCCTCTTACAATGACCCTTCCAGACCTGGGTCAAATATGCATTTGGAATATTTTCACTCTTTGGATGGTTGGTCAAATTTTAAAACACTGCAAATGTCTCTGAGAATTATGAGATCTCAACAAAACATCTGACTAACCAAAACGTACAATCATACAAAGAATATCAGTCATCTTCAGGAATTTTACTAGTGTTGCCTTAAGTATTTCATATAATTATTATAATTATTTGCCCCAGGTCTGGACCCTTCCTCTTGTACAGTGGGTGCACATGCACAGTGTGTAGATATTAGCGCGCTCTTTGTCTTGTCCTCTCATCGTGTGCTCTGTTGCTCCTTCAGCCTGCTCTCTGGCTGGTGTCAGTAACAAATGTGAGTTGAGAGGAGTTTCCACTGCCAAGCAGCTCCTTGGAAAATCTGACCGGCACACAGAGTACCTTTTGATTGACCGCGGACTGTCGGCTGACAGCTTGGGGGAGACGGGCAGCCCTGACGGCGTTGAAAACTGGAGGGAAGAGCCCTCCAGGGGGAAGGGCCCTCCAGGGGGAAGAGCCCACCAGGGGGAAGGGCCCATCAGGGGGAATGAGGGGGAATGGCCCACCAGGGGGAATGGCCCACCAGGGGGAATGGCCCACCAGGGGGAAGGGCCCACCAGGGGGAAGAGCCCACCAGGGGGAAGAGCCCACCAGGGGGAAGAGCCCACCAGGGGAAGAGCCCACCAGGGGGAATGGCCCACCAGGGGGAAGAGCCCACAAGGGGGAAGAGCCCAGTGCCCACCAGGGGGAAGAGCCCAGTGCCCAGGGGGAAGGGCCCACCAGGGGGAAGGGTCCACCAGGGGTTAGGGTCCCCCAATTTCACTAGAGAAACAAGGCAATGGATTGTTAATATACCAGCCCATTGGTTACACAACACAGGACAAACATTGATCTAATTGATCTATTAAAACAGCTCAACGAAGCATGTGTAGCAACACATAACTGGGTTCACATTAAAGCAAAACACGATAACATACAAACCATGTGCCTGTCAGTTTTATTTTTGGATCACCAGTGATCAATACAGCTTGTAAACAGTCAAAAGGACGTGCACACGTAGGATGATGTAACAGAAAAGAAGACTTAACATACAGACACATTCAGCCCATTTCTCAAGTTCTCCCGACCACACATACACCACACCCCACGAAAGACAAAAGAAAGCATTAAATAAGAATGCAATGCTGACTCCTAACAACCACGCTACACCCTGCAAATAAAAAAACGCCACTCAGCACCTGTCCTCTCGCAGCATCCTGTGGCTGAATGTCGACGTGTCCCGGTGGAAGAGAAATGCTGCGCTTGGCCTTTTCACCTCTCACCTTTATTCTCCTCTTCTTGGGGGGAAAAAGGAGGCAAGGGGCTTCTAATTGATCTCGTAAACAAACTCTGGTGTTGGAGTTCTATGAGCACGTGATTACCTCAGGTTGACGAATGTAGTCTGGGTCAAGGCAAAGGGCAACGTTAAACTTCAGGGCAGTTACGGGGAACAAAAACTATTGGATCAGACAGCTGCAACGTGCGCTACAAATTCAAGTCCACTGAAGCAGATCTCCCACCAGCAAAGCAAAGAGAAAAAAAAAAAAACTCTTCACATCTGACGGGATAAAGGATCAGGATTCCCCACGTTGAGTCTCGGGGGTGGCCAAACACGGTGAATTGATAACAGGACCGAATCCCAAACCCTGACCATTATTTACAGCTTTTCTTTGGAACGGCAGAAACACTGGCCGCGCCGACATGTTCCGTCTTGGCTCCGGCTCAAATTGTGGAATTGGCTCTTCCAGGGTTAAAGTCACATCCAAGAGCTTTTGGAGCAGAGGTTTGTCACAATTCCAGCATTAAAAGGCTTTGAGAAGTGCCTGAAAATGCAGACTCAGGGTTTTATGAATACGGATTCCGAACATGCAGTCCCTCATCGGAATATGTGTGTACGTGAAAATTCATATTCTACAGAGCAATATGAGAACTTTATATACTTGAAACTAAGTTTAAAGCATCTGCCATCTGCCAGCACAGCTTCACTGCAATGAATTGTGGCATCAGCCAGCAGAGAGTAGAAACCCGGTCACGTGACGAAGCACAGGGCCTGGGGGGTGTGAATGTGAATGAGTCCTCTAGCCGTCGTTGTATACCGACCAGATGCTAATCCTCTCGTCTTTGGACCCCGCTGCCATGACTCTGTGTCGGGGGTCCTGGTGGTCCGAGAAGGCGATGCAGTGCACCATGTCCGCGTGGTACTGGAGGACGGCCAGCGGCTTCAGCCTCTTCCAGCCAAACAGGCGGATCCGGTGGTCCCATCCGGCCGACGCCAGGATCTTGCGGTCCTCCCGGATCCGGAGCTGGGAGACCCCCGGGTTGACCAGCTGGACGGACTCCTGCAGCTGAGGAACCACAAACATCAGGTGTTGCGTTAAGGGCCATCGCAGCGTTACGGGCGCTCCCCAAGGAGGCGTAACGCGTCTCCACGCCGCTCGCGCACAAGTGCCGCCTTAAAGAAGCAAACGCAATAGGACACAGCATAGTTTACATGCACTGCAGGCAGGGGAGGAGGTGACAGGCATCGGATATAACGCACAAAGGAATCCATCCGAATTTTGTAACCAAGGAGAGAGAAAACATGTTACCCCCAAGGGCTTTGCTGTTCACTTTCAAATTCGCCCCCGGTACAATCTACTGACACCGAACTTAAGGGGAAGAAATGCCTAGGTACAGCTCCACATACAGAACGAGCATCACAGCCCAACAAGCTTAGCAACTTTTTTTTATTGTTTCGGGTCTGTGCAAAATCCTCCCAACGAAAATAAGGAGTCGCTCAGCCATCTTCAAACCATCAGCTGACATGATGATTGAGGTTCAAATGGAGGGCTAAATTACTGTTGAACCTGGCAGGGGAAACCCACGCGGAACTGGAGGGACTCAATCATCGGGCCTAAAACATTAAGGCAGGCGTTTCTGCGAACAAATGTTTCTCGGACGACTATTTGGTTTGGGGCTGAGCGTTCCCGAGCGCGCTGGCTGAGTTACCTTTGTCGCTGCGCGAGAGACCGCTCCGCTGAGATCCCTGTTTGCAGAGGCCTGCTTCTTGTCTGATGAATTACTCGCCGCACTGAAAGATCCGGTCAACGGGAGAAGAGACCGATAAATACACAGAGTCGTAACGCTCGTCGGCGAAACGCTACTCCTCGCGGGAGTTTCCCCGTGATATATGGCATCCCCGGGAAGAATTTGTCCCGGCAACAGGTACAGTCGCGTCACGTCATAAAACATCGGAGGCGAGGTGATTATTTACGGCCTCGTTCTGCCCACATTCCAGAGACGCCGTTCCAGAGAAGGTGAACGTTTAAGTCTCTGTTTCGCCCATCTGGTTAGCTGCTGATCTCAAACGGGACGGCGTGAAATCGGCTTCACGCGCTGCGTCCTGAGAGACCAATGACCTTGCCGCAGGGGGAGCTGGGTCAAGTTGGGTCTGCTTGCTGCTGCTCCACAAGGAAAATCCAGGGGCACCCAACACTGCATGCAGATAATATAATCTAGATAACTCCACAAAAAAGAAGGTAAAGACCCAACACTGCATGCAAATAAAATCTAGATAAAATCTAGACAAAGAACACCAAAGAAAGCAAAGACAGGCATGGAAAGCAAGGCAAGCTCAGGAGGTATTTGCTAATCAACCAACACCAAACACCCCAACACCTTGAGTACCAGCACTAGCGACCACTGTTCTGGAGTCAGCAGGTAATTAAACATCTGGGGCGATGTCAATGGTCAATCTGGTATGAAACTGTACAAAAACATTAGATTTTAACCCCCGTTTCAGTCCCAATTTGGAATTCCCGATCGCAACTGTAGGCCCATCTCATCACTGCAATGTCCTCTGGAAATTCAATAGGGACACCGGGGAATACCAGGAGCGTGCTCCAAAATGCATGGGGTCAGCCACTGCAGCAGTGAACTGCGCTGAAACTGTAGGTGCTTTATTGACCAGAGGGGGCGCTAGTGAGTGCACAAGCAGGGGTTTACCCTGCAGACTGCCACCCTCCCTCCCTGTGAGACACCCAGGCCTCAATCGGCAGTGACGCGCTCCAGATTTAAGGCCGGGTCGTAGGGTGCATCGCCGCACTACGCCGAGCCCACGTGCCTTAGCCTGACGCTGCACCCAGGAGGCCCCTGCACGAAAAAACACTTTGATTGAGAAGCTGTATACACACGGCTGATTATGAATCCAATCTGTGAGGCAGAACACCCGAATCCATCTACGCACAAGTATGTGTACTGTGCACTGACACAGCGGCGGGCTGAATAATGAATGATACATCGTTTGGAACAGCATTATTACCTCAGGTAGATGGTATGCCCATCTGGCTTACATTACAGCGCTGATAATGATAGGTTCGTGTGTCTATCTCTGTTTGTTTTGCCTTGTTTTGTCTCCTCTCGCTTGTGTCGGGCAGGTATTTATTTATTGTGCTAAGGGGTCAATCCCACGCATTAAGCCAAAAAGCGTAAACTGCTGTTTATGTTGCGAGTGTCTGTGTTTGACTCTCCCATTTCTCTTTCTGAACCCCCCCCCCCTCCCCCCTCCCCCAGGCTCTGCTTTCGTGAACCTTTTAAATCGCTAACCAAACGCGTGTGCCCCTTGTACACCGCCGTCCACTCCCAACGGCTTGCGGAAGGCGACGGAGGCAACCGCGTCGGGGAGGACGCGGCTATCATCGCTGCGACCACTGGCCCATTAAAACTAATACAATTAATAATGACCGTTCGTTCTCCGATGGAAATCAAAGCCTGGCTCCCCCCCACTCCCACTCCTTACAAAGTTCCAGTCATCAAGAGAACCTGTTTTTAGTCATCCTCATTCATTTCTTCTGTTGGAATATTCCTCTCTGGCTCCCACTAACCCCCACCCCCCCCGCAACTCCTCCACTTGCCAAAGATCCCAGCGGAGGGCGATTGCCTCAGCCGCACGGTGCAGCTGGAGCTCGGGCCTGTGCCCATCCCCGCACAAACCCCAGATGCATTCTTGGCAGCGTCAATAAACGATCAAAGGAAGTGATCCGCTCTGAATAGCTCCAGACTCGACTTTGTGCCGATCCCTCGATCATCACAACCATCACTCTCCCCCGTAGAGAACATCATTCTTAAGGCCACAGATACGGGTTCTGTTTGTATTTCTGACACTCGCCAGCGCTGAACTTCTCTCTGGCACTGACAGACCGCTGAAGGGCCGCGGCCGGGAGACAGAGACAGCCCGATGGTGTCTGACAGGTGAGAGGCTAACTTTGACATTGTCATCGTGAACTTAAGACTTAGAGACTTAACAAAAAGTAGCCCGCCACCCCAAATTCCAGCTCACCCTTTTAAGCCGGCAGAGTTGACCTCTCTACACCATTAGTGGACGGGTGTAACATTCCTGGCGCACAGGTGACACTCTGCAGGTATTGGGTACCGGGAGACGCGCTGCGCTCTGCGAGATGGAATGCTTGAGATGGTTGTGAGGAGTGCGGAGCGCTGCACCTGTGTGCAGCTGTCATCGTGTCTGTAACAGCGGTCTGAAGCAGCCATGTCTGGTTTACCCTGCTCATCTCCCCCTGTCTCTCACGAGCACGGAGACCTGAGGAACCTGTCTCTCAGCGTCTGTCAGGGGCGCGAGCGCGGGGGACGGAAATCTTCATCGGCACGCACGCGCACACGCACACGCACACACATCCAGGCTTACGCACACAGGCAGAGACACAAATACACACACGCGCACACACACACACACACACGCACACACACGTGTGTGCAGACATGCACACAGGCAGACAGACACAAACACAAACACACACACAGGTAAACCAATACACAAACACAGCAAACCTCCACCACAGGCACATAAAGACATGAATATACAAACACAGCAAACCTCCACTACAGGCACATACATGTAGACATGACACACACACACACACACACACACACACACACACACACACACACACACATCCATTCAGTCATGCTCAATTCACCATAATGAGAGACAGAGAGACAGAGACACAGAGAGAGAGAGAGAGAGAGAGAGATAGAGAGAGAGACAGAGCCAGAGAGAAAGCCAGAGAAAGAGAGAAAGAAAGAGAGACAGAGCCAGAGAGAGAGAGAGAGAGAGAGAGAGAGACTCCCAGCCTGCAGATACGGCCTCTGCAGGAACATGTGCAGTAAATGAAGGCGCTCTGCTCAGGGTACCCTCTCTTATCTGCCGGGCCGAGGCCGCCTGTTGATAAGTGCATTTCACAGCCCTTCACCTCCGGAGGCAGGAGGCAGACCCGAGACGTGGATCCCACTGCCTTCTGTCAAACTCAGTTTCCCTCCACCTCCCAATCGGGGAAGCGCTCCCCCCTGCCGTTCCCCCCGCTCCACGGCCAGGGGAGTGATTTGTGGACGGGGGCCTGCGGCTCTCGTAGCCCCTCGGTCTTCATTGCCGCCCGCCTCCCACTGCGAAACTACCGTTCTCTTTATTGCAGATGTGTTTTTTGTTTGGTTAACATCCTCCAAGGTTTTGATATTTTTATTACCCCTCGCGGGTCGTCCGTCAGAGCACAGCAGATACTCGCCACCGCCGCACACAAACGCTTTTGTGGGGAAGGGCCTGAGACAGCAGTCTGGACGTCACAGTGCATTGCACTTAGGGATCATTTAGAACCTCGGCTTGGAAGCCCACACCAATTTATTTCTCCTCGTTCCACAATTATAAATTAAATCTTTTTTTTTCTTTTCGCGCCGGTGCAAAATAAACCAAATGGCCAGGTTTCTTTTATTTTCTCTCTTTTTGTGTGCATTGAGTCAAATCTTGACTCAGGTCCCCCCAAAACACTCGGGGGATTGAAAGTAAATATTTGCCAGCTCATTTGTGAAAAGCGTCGGAAAGCGTAGCGGTGCAGTTTAGGCGTGCAGCGTATCGGAGCCAGTGACAGTCACAGGGAGGGAGGTATCTGAAACACCAGGCCCGACCTTCTGTCGTGAAACCGACAAAGCCACAAAAGTGAAACATTACAGCGTAGGGTTCAAACATGCAAAGTGTAAAACCCAGGCACTCTGTGTGTTGCTCAATATTTAACCACGAAGAGCAGGAGAAGTGTTAGAAAGGACTGAGAAAGAGAGAGAAAGAGAGAAAGAGAGAGAGAGAGAGAGAGAGAGAGAGAGAGAGAGGGAGAGAGAGAAGAGAGGGAGAAGAGAGAGAGAGAGAGAGAGAGAGAGAGAGAGAGAGAGAGGGAGGAGAGAGAGGGAGAGAGAGAGAGAAAAGAGAGAGAGGAGAGAGAGAGAGAAAGGGAGAAGGAGAGAGAGAGAGCTGCAGCATTGTGTGCCAGCAGTCTAGCCCCGGGGCAGCGCTGGAACAGCAGTGTGTGGGAGGCTGGACGGGGTGACAGTGCAGACGGACCGGGCCTGTCTCTGCGTTGTAACCAGCGCCTGATTAATGACCCAGGGCCCTGAAGAAACTCCTCTTCGTGACTAAATATTTTCCCAGCGTATCAGAGGCGGCGGGATGACATTGGAGGGGGAAGGGGGATGGGGACGGGGGTCACCCTTCCTGACCTGGAGGCTCTGCTGTCCGTCAAGCGTCCAGGAGCTGACGGCTCTCTCCGAGGAGCCCGAGACGCCTCTTAGCCTCGCCGGGTCAAAGTCGAGGCACATGACGGGCTCGGGGTGGGCCGCCCGCTCGCACAGGACACGCCTCTGGGACACGTCCCACAGGGAGACACATCCGTCCTCATACCCCGCCAGCAGGAGGGGGTCCTGGCCCGAGTCAGGCTGTGGAGAGAGAGGGAGGGAGAGGAGGAGGGGGAGGGAGAGAGGGAGAGAAGGGGAAGTGGGGTGAGGGGGGTAGAGAGGGTGAGACAGGGGGAGAGAGGAGACAGAGAGGAAGATAGGGAGGGAGGGAGAGAGAGAGGGAGAGAAGAGAAGAGAAAGGAGAAAGGGAGAGAGAGGGGGAAGGAGGGAGGGAGGGAGAGGAGGGAGAGGGGGAGAGGGAGAGAAGGAGGAAGGGGAGAGAAGGGAGGAGTGAAGGAGGTAGAGGATGAGAGACGGAGAGGGAGAGAGAGAAGGGAGGGGAGAGAGTTAGAGGAGGACAGACGGAGAGGGAGAGAGATTGGAGGAGCGAAGGGGAAAAGGGGGAGAGGGAGAAAGGAGGAGAGAAAAGACAGGTGGTGAGGGAAGGGGAGAGAGGTGAGAAGGAAGTTAAGAGAGGAAGAAGGGGAAGGAGGGTAGAGATGTAGAGAGGGAGAGGAAGAGTGACAAGAGAGAGGGTGAAAGGGGGAGGGGGAGAGGGAAAGAGAGGATGAGAGACACGGAAGCCCAGTCTCAGCGCGGAGCAGGGGTTATCTGACGGGGAGCAGACTAACGCTCCCTGATGCACTCTCCTCCCCATAAATCACACGCTCCCACTGGCAGCCAATTACAGCGCTCGTCACTTTACTCCTCATCTGTATCCCTTACGGCCTGTCCTGAGCTCCTTCTGTACAGAGCACAGAGCACAAACACACTGTCCACTAACACACACACGCACACACGCACGCACGCATACGCGCGCACACACACACACACACACACGATGCACGCACGCGCACACACACACAAACACACACACGCACACACACACACACACGCACGGGCGCACACACACACACACGCACACACATGTGCACGAGCACATACACACACACACACACACACGTGCATGCACACACACATACACACACACACACACACACACACACAGCGTGCACGCACGCACACAAACACAAACATGCACGCACACACATGTGCACACACACACACACACAGACTTTACATGCTCCAGTCTGTCCTAAAGCTACGATTTTATAAATAAAAAAAAAAAAATAAAAAAACTGGGAAAGTGTTTCTTTGGCCAAATAAATGTTCCCCTGGGGCCTCACTGTCACACACACATGTTAATTCCAAGCCTCACTTTGATTTACATGTTAAACGATAACTCTCCAACGAGCTCCAGATCATTGTGCAGGGGTCACCCGCCTCACGTCCATTAAATCCTCTGACCCGCACCCTAATAAGAGAGCTGCCATTTTGCACGTTCGGTTTTTTTGTGTACGCGGAGCGGAGAGCCGTATTCAGTGTGCGTGCAATGCATCTTACAAACGGTCGCCACAAATTCTTTCCGCAAGACAAGGGGAAGCAATACGTGGAGGGATACAGACGGCTCGTAAATCAGTTTAGGGATGAAAACATAAACCGAGGTGAGCTGATAAAAGAAGAGGGCTCCATATTTCACTGCCGTGTAAGGGGGGGGGGGTGTCTGCTGGAGCAGATTTACGGTGGTTGAGGTGTGTTCCCTCCCCAGGGCTGACTACCTGCCCGCCTGCCTCCCCCCCTGCATGTAGCTGCACGGCCGGCACCCGGCAACCGTTGCTACAGCTGCAACCCCGCCCCTCCACCTGAGCAGTGTGCGGCAGACAACCCCCCACCCACCCCAACACCCACCACCACCACCACACCCCCGAGCCGCAGCGGAAACCAGACGGCCGTCTGAGTTCAGGGGCCGCCCTCGTTTTACCCGCTCGTGCGGAAAACGAAGAAACGCAGCCGTCGCGCTCCCTAACGTACGCCGCGCGCGGAGTGAAGACGGTATCCCCCCCGCCTCCCCCGGAGCGACAGCGCACCCTGCATACGCGGAAAACAGAAACCCGCGGAGGGGAAAACTCTTTCCATATGTGCGAGGGCCCAAACTCTGAAGCCTCATTTCTTTTCCCCCCTCCCCTCTAAAGCCTATGGCCTTTCTTTCACTTAATGTCCCCCCCCCTTAGCGCCTAAAACAAATTATAGACAGAATCATGTAGTCCCTTATAAACACATCGCTAACTACGATATTAAGAGATTAAAAAAAACAAATAAAAACAACGGAGAATCAATCCCCCCTCCGCCTCCCAGCTAGTTGTTAAGCATTACCGTCTGTTGCCCCATGGCCCTTGCACTTCAGCTAAGTGTAGGAGCTCTTTGATTGATGATGTCACGGGCCAAAGGTCGCGGAACCCTGGGTAGACACCTAATTCATTATATCCTCCGTGGGCCCTCTACAAGAGAGCGCTTTACTGGATTACGGCTCACGCTTCGGGGGAAGATTCATCACTTTACGCAGCTGGCAAGACGAGCGCGGTGGAGAGAGCGGGGTCTGCTCTACTGTAAGACGACACACTCGCTGTCCCCCCCGCAAGATGGGACATCTCCGGGCCCCCGCCTGAGCCAGGGCGAAAACAACGCAGCTCGCTCTGCCTCTGCGCGGGGAAAAGGTCGAACCGATGGGGAGGAGACGGCCAGGAGCGCGTGCGTCACCCCCACGCGGTTGTGACCGTTGTGACCGCGATCTCGACGAGAGATTCCACGCGACACTACGGATCTCCGACAACGCGTGTCGCTTCGCCTCCGTTTCTCGGCAGCGAGGCCGATCGGAGAAGGCCCGCCTGGACACATACGGAACCAATCGCGGGGCCCCGGCGCGATGATGTCATGGGCGCGGGTGATGAGCTGAGAGTGATGGATATCTGCGCAGGAACGTTTCCCTCTCGCCGGCAGCCTCTGTTCATGTCGAGGGCCCTGCACGTCGTACATCACGCGCTCCCCGCGCCCGCGACTCCGCCGCACATATGGAGGCACTTTCTCCAGCCCGCCCTGCCCCGCCCCCTCCGCCCGCACCGCCGCCTCAGCCAATCAGCTGCGAGAGAGGAGGCGGGAACGGGCGGGAGCCCATTCACCGTACGGCCAGCGCTTCACATTCTGGCCTCGGAGAGAGGGGGAGTGTGGGAGTGTGTGTGCGTGTGAGTGTGTGTGTGTGTGTGTGTGTGTGTGTG
Source organism: Aldrovandia affinis (assembly GCA_029706075.1). NCBI lineage: Eukaryota > Metazoa > Chordata > Actinopteri > Notacanthiformes > Halosauridae > Aldrovandia > Aldrovandia affinis. The sequence continues at coordinate 3,975,899 of JAINUG010000009.1, read as the reverse complement.
TGGGGGGGTGGGGGCGGAGAGCATTAAGGAAGGGGAAGCCAAACCGAAAGAAAGCGTTACTTAATATGGCATTTAATCCTCTCCTAAGGTCCAGCGGCTAGATCTGTAATGCCGCCAATAAATCTGTTTGCAGCTCCCTGCCAACATGATGGAGGAGTCGGGCTCAAAGTCAGAGGAGAGAGGGAGGGAGGGGAGCTTTATTCCTCCATCTCAGATTCATCCTCTTCCCTTTTTCAGCGGGGACGGGGAGCAGAGCGGAGGCCGTGGACGCCACACTGAGGTCGAGACTCGACTTTCACGACGCAGTTTGCGGAAAAAGCGTTTCAACCGTGGACCAAGGCTGTGGGTCAGTTCCATTACCTGGAATTCAATCCACAAACTGAATAATACCCATAATGCTCTTTTAGGACTTTCTGAATTTCAATTAACTTCCTGAATTGGCCGAATTGAAAGGGAATTGACACCATCCATGGCGATCGCCATGGTTTCAAAACATTATGATGGTGTCTTTTGGAGCCAGGTAGCGCATGAAAGCTGGTTCAGGAATAACCTGTTCACCATAAACCATGTTTATCTGAAGAATAAAAACACTAAATGTGTTTTAATCCAAAATGCACCTTGACCCATGTCGGTTGACATACGCATGCACTTTTATTTTATATAAATGGTTCTGTGTAGCTCAGTAGGTAGAGCATGGCGTTAGCAACGCTTAGGTTGTGGGTTCAATCCCCACTGGGGCCACATATACTGAAAATGTATCCATTCACTACTGTAAGTCGCTTTGGATAAAAGCGTCTGCTAAATGGCATATATTATATATTATTATTATTTTATCTGACAATACTGAAATATGAAAGAGATTGCAGGGTGGATTCAGTGGCTTATTCTAAACTGCAAATCTTTTTACGATTAAGACGGCAAGGATTCTTCAATTCATTTAGCTTAAGTCGTCTGGAAAACTCAACAATATGGTCACCTTAATGAGCCGCCACTTGACCCCCCCAGAGTTTCAGTGAAGCGCCGGTGGAGATATGGCGGCGTATGTGTGTTTTTTTTCCCCTGGTTCGTGGTGCGCCGCGTTTGATGTTTACGTATCTCTGGGTTTGCGACAGCTCGCGTGTGCGTTTGGCTGAGTCGTTGAAAGGATTAAATCCAACCTGACTGAGTGTCACCCAGGCCTTAGACTTTGATGTCAAACGCCGTCTGCAGAGGATTCCCATTCGCACTGCGGGGCTGACGTTCCTGGCACACAGCGCTGAAACTACCCGTGCGCATGAAAAAGAACAGACGAAGAAAAGCGCGCCCAACTGGGGGGGATCGCGAGGCGCTACAGAGCGGCGCTTTTAATTTGACGCGCACCCACACGTATTGCCGCCAGCCACCGCACCAGGCGTTTGCCTCTGGCCCGCTTCCTGTTTGATGCTGAAAACCGTAACCCTCCCAGTCCCACCCTGTTTGCCAAATGACCGAAGCTTCATAAACGACGTGTGTAATGTAAATACGAAGATATCAATTAGCCGCGTAACAATTAATAATAATTATAGGCCTTCTGATGGGGGGAAAAAGAAATAGGGAGAGTAAAAACTGTTTACTAAACAGGAGGCGAGCTATTGGCCGCAGTCTGCAGCTGGCGGTTTTGATATATCGTCCCGAAATGCCAGCCCTTCCAAACAGGGCTAATTACAGTGCTGGGGCTGACAATCAATTGAGAAATGTGCTGGGAGAGAATAGCCCGAGACGAGCCAAACAGTAAATCACGTGCGGAGCCTCCTTCGTATTTGTTGACGTGTCTGTTATACTTCTCGCAGAGGGCCTCCCGCCAATGCATTCATATCTAATAAAAACACGGAGAAAGAGAGAGATGGAGATGGAGATGGAGAGAGAGAGAGAGAGAGAGAGAGAGAGAGAGAGAGAGAGAGAGAGAGAGAGAGAGAGAGAGAGAGAGAGAGAGAGAGATGGAGATGGAGATGGAGAGAGAGAGAGAGAGAGAGAAAGAGATGGGGTCTGGAAAAGGGTGCCATTACCAAAATGGCTTTGTAGTGTGAGGTGAGAGTTTTGGAACAGGGGGCATGCTGTTGTCACTGAAGCAGCAGGGCGACGCCTGCGCCCGTCTTGGTGCCACGCCCCTCCCTTACCTGCCACAGCTTCACGCACATCAGCATCCCTCGCTTGGTGTTGGGCTTCAGAGAACAGACCGCCGCTCCGCTGGGCACGTCGACGAGCTTGACCTGCAGGGAGGGAGGGAGAGAGAGAGAATATTCGCAAATATGACCGATAAAAAAATGATCAGTCATATTTGGTGAAGGACCCACAGCCCCACTAGCAGCCAGATATGTGGGGCCACATGCCACAACATGAGGGACACAGAGGAAATAATTAAATGAGAGCAAATGATTAAATTACATACATTTTATGGTGCCAAATGTTCATGTAGTTCTTAATTATCTGTTGTACTTAACTTTTATACTTAGATGAATGTATTAATATTCTTATCTATGCATTGTTATTTTAAAATGATTATAATTATTATAATTACATGTTATGTAATATGGGAGCATGCAAAGCCCTCTCCTCTCTCTCACAGCTAGCTGACACACATTCACGCGGCTGTGTCTTTCTGGAGGCGCACGCATGTACGTGAGCGCACATACACGCACGCGTCGGGCCTGCACCCACCCACGGAGACGCCCCGCGCGGCGGACAGGAAAGGGTTACTGGCAGCCAGTCAAGGCAGGTGTCCAATCACGGCGCTTTTAAGCGAACGCTTAATAACTGGGGCCACCTTTGGGCTCGCGGCCAGCTCCTTTTCGCGGTTCCTGAAACGGGGCGAATCAGCTCCGGCTCATCGTGCCGAGACTTGACGCCTTTGATTCCACGTCGAGGAAGCTTTCCCAATCGCTCACTTTTTTTAAAAGACAAGAGAGATAACCGTTTTCCTTTTTATAAGAGAATTACAACTGTCATTACTCTGGCATCATCCGGCCACAGAGCCCCAGTTTCGCACTACCTGTAATTAATGTGACTCAGGATTTACACTTGATATATTACCGCATTTCTTAAAGGTGGTTGCGCTCATTTAAGGTAGACACAGTGTAATCAAACTGCATGAGCCTGGGAGGGGAAGGGCGGAGGAGGAGGAGGGGGAGGGGGAGAGAATAAATAAATACAAACCTACGCCCGAGTTCGCAAACCCGATTTCCGGAGCCGTAATGATCGAGATACATCCTCATTAGAAGCTAAATTAAACATCTCATTGAAAGGCGAATTCATATTTTATCAGGGCGCCACATCTGCGCCACATGTTTACCTCGGAGGTTTCCTAACAAAGACAGTATTAATGAGCGCCTTGCCTCAGGTGCAGTCTGCTCTGGTGCGGCGCTCACACGCTGCCCATAAATAAAAAATTCAAAACCCATTCCATTAATGAATGCTTCACAATGGGAGCCACCCGCTGGCTGTGATCAGCGTCTCCGTATACATCAAACCTGCCAGGCCAGGAGGAAATCGATGATGTCACTCCCGCCTCTGGCCCAAAAATCTATCCCAGCATGCAACGCTGGTTTGCGCAGGACTGATGGGGCAGGGGATGGGGATAGGGACAGGTGTGTGCCTCGGGCGGCCAAGATCACTCCCAGCATGCAACACAAACTATTTGTCTCCTTTTTTGTGCGTGTGTGGAAGTTTTTGCAGGACAGGAGGCGACAGGGCTCGGCTGAGTGGGTCTAGTGCCCCTTGTGCGAAGCGGCAGGGGAGGCACAAAGGCGTCTTTGAGGCGCGGGGGCTCACGGGCGCCCCGTCCCGCAGCCTGTCTGTCTCCGGGGGGGGGGGCGGGGCTGGTGGAGGCGCGAGTGTGCAGGGGGTGGGGGGATTGGGTGACCGTGCGAGCCCTTTCATGTGAGGCACCGTCGGAGCAGAGAGCGTAACATGAATCTGGCGGTAATGGGGGCGCCTGAATCCCCGCCCGCTGGCTCACGGTCCTCACAGTTCGCTGCACCGTGGTTAGGCCGGAGTGCTCGGTAACATCTCACACCCACCCTCCCCTACCCCCGCACACTAGCGCTGTGGGCCTTTTCATAGCTGTGGTACATCAGGGCTGGCTTCAGATAGTCGCTAAAAGCGAACGTGGACACCGATTTGCCGCTGAGTTGACTGGTATAGGGACGAAGGCAGGCAGTGTGGCCTAATGGTTAGGAACGGGGCTTGGCAACATCAGGGTTGCAGGTTCAACTAAAGGTGGGACACTGTGGTACCCTTGAGCAAGGTCCCAACCTGAATTGCTTCAGTTAATATCCAGCTGTATAAATGGATTGTAAAGAAATGAAACTGTAAGTCGCTCTGGATAAGAGCCTGATCAATTGTCACCATGTAATGTAATGAATCCTGATGTGTGAAAGAGCCTGATCATTGTCACCATAACCTTCCTTAACATTACATCATCATCCATCCCCATCACGATCTTCATCACTATCATCACCCCCATCCTCATCCTCACCTCCTCCATGTCGGTCCCAGGGTGAGCGAGCAGCCAGCGGCCAGGGTCTCTTTCCAGCAGGGAGCACTGACAGAAGCCCACGCTGCCGGTGAGGAAGGAGCCAGTCATTTTGCATCGGCCCTCGCTCAGGTCCCAGGTGCACACCTTCATGTTCCGAGCCTGGCTGCACAGTGAAACACATGCGCACGCAGACATTGTCAGCCTCATTTACTAGATATTCCACTAAAATTGATTAATTGAACAGCTGTTGTAAATACCACAGAGCTTACTGCAGGGAGCAAGACATTTTAAGATCGGAATTATGAAATAAATAACACACTGGTCAGAAGATATCCCAAACGGGCCAAGGTTTTTAATTTAAAGTCTTTTAATAGACAAAAGATTTATCATTATTCATTATTTATCGCGAATTGCAGCTTTTGAACCTGCATTCATTTTGACAGTTTTGATCAGAATTATGAAATAAATATCACATGGTCACAGATAGGGCCAAGGTTTTACTCACTTAGGGCATTCATTCAGATAGGGAATTCTCTGCATTCATTTTGACAGTTTTTAAACTTCAATCAACAACAAGCAGCCTCAATGACTTTTAACCAATCATCACTCATTTGGACTCATTTCATTCTTTTAATGATGACTATTATGAGCAATACCAAGCTGATTCATGGAGTGGTACTCATGACTTCTGTAACAGAATATGATTTATTAACTACAGATTATTATCCAGATTACTGTCACAAAATATTATGAAAGTTTCTCTCTTAAGGAATAACTACACATTAATGAAGATGTTGTATTTCAAACGAAATATTGAAAAGCACATGAAAAAAATATGAATGTAACTGAAAAACATTTGAAAAAAAGTGAATTATTGCTTAATATTGCTCATTAAACGGCCAACCTTTTGATGTCTGCAACATTATTACCTGCCTGAGGCCTCTACAGTGTAAAGATTTGCTGCGTTATATTTTGGTAATTAATTTAACCATCATCACTTGTTTAATATGGTAGTCTGTAACGGATTTATGTTGTGTTATGTAAACTTGCTGTTTGTGCGAAATACCTTACACCCGGCTGTGTGAAGTGCACAAGGTGGAGAGCACCACACGACTGTTTTAAAGGAAAGGCTTTTCAGTGTCAGCTCGTCCTATTGTCAGAATGTTCTCAACTAATCCATTCCGTCAACATGATAATTTGTTGGATCACGTCAAATTTGTTATGGTTGGTCCCTCTTTATCTAATGAATCACAGCCAATTACCTTGTTAATTGTGGAGTGGCAACTAGAGAGACAGGTCGCCAATTCTTAATTACTTAATTACAGGCTACAAATATGGGCAGCGGAAAATGCACGTCTCTAGTATTTTATATGCATGCATTTTTTCCACTTTGATAGAAACTATTTACTAAAACAAATCACTGTTCATTTTCTAAACGTTCATTCCTGACTGAAATTTAAGAAAAGTTGAATGAATTCATTTCTGACTGAATTAAAAAGTGCACATTCATGTTTCTCCCATTTTCACCCCAGTCCTCACTGCAGGCCCATCTCACCTCTCCAATATTCCCTATTGGTTTGGGACAGCTGTACTCTAAAACACGCATGGGCATATCGACTGCTTCTTTTCAATTTGCCAGCTGACCTCAAACCTGACTGCTGCGCCAAGGGACTGCACAAGCTGGCTCCTGATCAGCCAGAGGAGGCGCTAGTGAGCAATGAGCTGGGGATTACACTGCTGACTGAAACTCTACCTAAGTAACCAGGCCAATCATGGGTCACCTGTGGGATTCCTGGTAACAGCTACGGCCAATCATGTATCGCCCCTGGGGTTCCTGGTGACAGCTACGGCCAATCATGTGCTGCCTGTGGGATCCCTGTTAACAGCTACAGCCAATCATGTGCTGCCTGTGGGATCCCTGTTAACAGCTACAGGCAATCATGTGCCGCCTGTGGGATTCCTGGTAACAGCTACAACCAATCATGTGCCACGGCTGGGATTTGTGGTAACAGTAAGTACTGACGGAGTCTGGATTCAGGCCTGTTGGACACACCTACACTCCACACAGGTCCCTTAGGCAGGTATACCACTCAGTATCCATTATTTTTCAAACCAAACACATTTTGATATAGCATTAGACATGAGCAGAAAAATTCGTAACACTGGCACCAAAAACACGCTACACTGAAAACATTCATTCACCAGTGACTCATTATGTTGAACCAATGTATATTTTGGAAATCCTTTCTGCTGGGCTTTCAATATGTCAGTGTGAAAAAGCCTCACATTTGAATGCAAAAGAAAACTAAAATGGCTTGAGAAAACAGGCTACTTTGATTTTTTTTTTTTTTTTTTATGTGAAGAGAAAAAAATGTAAAAGCTAATTTGTCCAAAACTATGCAAATACCTATAGTGATGCAAAAACCTATGTAAAACAACACCTGGGTGGCTAATGACTGGTTGTGAGATTGTCATTGTCGGTTGTCACCAGTACCTGATGAGCGTGTCTCTGGAATGGAGCGTGTTCAGCCAGATGACGGAGGCCCCTTCATGGCCTTCTAGAACTCTCTCAGCTCTCCTTGTTGTCAGGTTCCACACGTGGACGGCCCCCTTGGCAGAGCTGAAGCACAGGAACCCCAAGGTCGTTAAAGACGATGCCATTCACAGGTCCACAGGCCCTCTTTACCTGACCAAACATTCAACTGTTTCAGTGCCAAATGTAGGCTCGCAAACTGACTTTCCTGACATTTTTGTAGTATAACGACAGAGCAGGGAAAAAAACTAAACAAAACATATCGACACCAGCTTCCACAACTGGTGTCAGAACCCCTCCAGCTGCATTTAGGGGCATATTCACACCACATCTGCCAGAAAACCAGGACTGTGTAAAGAAACGCCTGGTGCTGAGCCAGTGTCATGTCATGTGCACTTAACAATTACCTGGACCAGAGGTATCGACGTGTTTTTCAGTTTTAAAGTTTATAGGAACGCTGAGCTGTTATGTTAACGACCAATATGCCAAAGGCATCTATGCTTCAAAACGCAAGCCAGACACCATGTTACCATGTGTGCCAAATTGCTACTTGCCTGCTGGTTGAAAACAGCTAGGTTCCCCAGCTCTGTAGGATACAGGGTACATTATTCGTACTTTAATATGTCAGCAGGCAAAACAAGAAACAATTTTTGAGCGACCTTTTAAGCAGGAGCCAAAACAAAATGTGGTAATTTGCAGGCGGATAAATCAACCACTGCGCACTGTCACATCAATTAGTAAAAATCGGAGACAGGCACAGGTGATGGACTGCAGCCCTCTTGCGACAGGAAAACCCTGCTGCTTTGATGTGTCATGTGCGCGGCAAGTTCAATGAAACTACCCAACAGGGAAGCGTGAACACAACTGCTTCACCTGAAGCAGAATGCAGATGTTTGTTTGCGCAGTGTAAAGAGGGCCATAAACACATAACCACTCTGGGGTGGGGATCCTCAACCCTGGTCCTGGACAGCCGCAGGGCGCGCTCGTCTTCAACGTTACTCAGCACTTAATCGATCAATTAAAGTGGTGGTTTGCGCAGTTCTCACCTCGCCTGGATTCTGAGCTGTAAATCTGTTGCTGATTTTGAAGTGAAAACAAAAACCTGCCACGCCCTGTGGGATTCCAGGACCAGAGCTTGGGATCCCCTGTTTTAGACTCTGGTGACATGGGGGTGACGCTCACCCAGAGAAGAGCAGCGGGGGGCCCGGTTCTCGGCAGCTGAAGTGCAGGGTGTTGACGGGGGCCCCTGACCCCCGCAGGATGAACTGGGGCGCGGGAGAAGGACGAGCCATCGCCGGGACAAACTCCAGCAGCGGCAGGGCACGGCGACATCAGCCTGGGCTCACCTGCAACCTGAGCATCACCGGCGGTCATTGAATTGCGCCAGTTAGAAAGATGAGCAAAACCTTCATGCAGGAAGCTCAGGTGTAATGAACGCTGGATGTTTGTGGTGCCGGTAACCCAAAGTGTCTCTTCAACGGTGGGTAGGAATTGAGCAAAATAGGCCGGGAGCGCACGCAAAAATCCAAACCAAAAGAGTCCAAACCGTATGGAAAGTCATAAAATGTAATAAACCACTTATATAATGGAGCTGGACCAGCAGCACACATTCCGGTGTTTCAGCCAACCCCCAAAAAAGCAAGGGAGAAGTGGCAAAATATGAATGATGGCTTACAATGCATGAGAGAATAATGACACGTCAAATAAACAATCCGTGGGTTATTTTTCCTTCTTCTTCTAATAACACTAGACAAAGCACTTTTTAATACAATTCAGATTATAATCGAGCTGATGATCGATATCTGCCCGGGACAAAATAAAGTCAGTTTACTAATATGCACGTCTACAGCGGGGAATGTCACGACAGAAAGTTACATTCAGGATGAAATTGAGTTCACCACTATATATATTCTGATTGTCTAAGTTAAATCAAGGTTGAATCGGAGCTTTGTCCTGCCAGCTGTCTCGATTTGGGCTGGCACCAGCAGTCTTCAAGTGAAAACGGAGGCCGTTGAAACCGGGTTTGCCGTTTGTGGTGCAGGTCAACGTCTTGATTCCATTCCAGATAGGCCTGATTAGCTATTCTTCCGTTGCCTGAATTTGAGCGAAAGCCAAGAGGAATAACGTGTTTGAAACAGGCGTCCGTTTTAATAACAGCACATTTTCGAAGATAATTACGATCGCAGCAAGGTTTGTCAAAGGACTATCATTCTTTTTCACAAAATCCTAATGTTCCAATTGATATTATTTGGACACAATTAAATACATCTTTATATCTTGGAGTCAGAGTTCCCCATAAACGTAAATAAACCCTTCAGGTAAGAAGTGAAGAAACTGTATATGACAGATTCCCTCCCCCCTTCCTCCTCCTCCTCCTCCTCCTCCGTGAAAAGAACTATTACCCAATATGCCATAAATCACCCGTGAGACAGCTTAATTACTGTAAACAGAAAGATATTCAGGTCTTTATAACTTTATTTTTATCAACAGGAGGATTCAAAGGGCAGCAGCAAACACGCTTTTATGTTGTCTGGAGGCAGGGCTTCACTGGAAATCCTGCCCGCCACAAGAATGCAGAAGGAAATTATGTGTCAACGTCTAATCACACGGAAAACGTTGATATGACCGACTTGACTTTTGGTAGCATCGGAACGCAGACGTGCATCATAACACAAATCACAACAAAGAACTGCTAAAGACTGGCGGCTGCTGGAACCATATTCCTGCCTGTAAGGTGACCTGGGGCCTAAGAGGCCTCTCGATTTTCCCCGTTTTTATTTGTAATAAACCCCTACCCAACCCTTCGTGTCGCCACACACTGAAACTGGACCCAAAGGTATTTTAGCAAACCTCATTTCAGGAGGTTAGTGGTTAAATTGTCCATGTTAATCTGTCAAGCGGAGACGGCCGTTGGTCCAGCCTTCCAAATTAACAAAAGGGCACCGGGGTGCCCTCTGTGTCTAACCCCGTCTCAATGAGTACTGTCATTGAAACCCCTCCCACGACAGACAGGGGGATACCCATTACCTCTGCTGCCCTGCCCAAAGAGAGGAGGGCCAAGCCCGCGCTCCGGTTAGCGACTGCGCTAGCTCCGCGCGCCGATAGTCACGCTGCACTGGAGCGCTGCGCTGAGACGCACACAGAACAAAGCGGGGGCGACAATGGTTCAGTCGTGTCGGCGAGCCCCGATGCTCTCCTTCAATAAAGGGGAGAGGTGAATTCCATTGTCGATGTTGTGTGCGACAGGGAGGTGTTTCCGCTAATAAAAGGCAGATAAATGTGCCCTTATTGTCTCCTGCCCCCCCCCCCCCTCCCCTCGGCGACCTGGAGGCTGACGCGCTGGTCTGTACAGTGTAAATGCAGGTTGTGCAAACACCACGCTTGAACGCGTCCTCCTCCCAGTGGCACAGCGTCAATCAGGGACACGGCGGCGCTTATCCAGAGTGGGCGGCACGCTCCTCCCTCTCTCTCTCTCTCTCTCCGGCCCACGCCTTCTGCTCTAACCGTGCGTGCGAACGCTGCTTCGTCTTCGTTCCCCTCACTAGAAAGGCATCGTCGCTTCATCCTCCTCATCCATCTTTGTCTGTCTGTCAAAAGTCTACGCTGACTTCACAACGAAAGGACGATGTTAAAGTGCAAGCTGCGTTAGGCCTGAAGCGGCCCTGAGGGGGGACAGGCAAATCTGAGGACAGACCCGATAAAAGGGCCTTCCACCATCAACATAACTGATGCCATGCTGTAACTATACCGTCAAGTAAACGGGCCATCTTCGGACTTCGCCAAGCCTACCCCTTCCAACCCGACACTGCAAACTCTGCTAAGCTAAGCACAAGCTCACGACGAAATTTCAACTACCTTCAGGCGTGCGGCGTAAGGTCTTTCCCCCCCTGCGTTGCGCTGGCCTGACAAGCAGCGATGCGCCAGCACTGCTGTGAGTTTTAATAAAGCAAAAAGTCCTTCTTCATAATGAGGGAACAGTAGATAACCAGAGAGAGAGTGAGTGGCCCAGGGGACCTGCCATTCACCCACACAGACCCCGAGATTAACATTTCATTAAATATGCCCGTGTAACAAAAAACATTTATGAAAAAGCAAAAGCGGATTAGTAATTAAACTCACGGACTGGGAAGAAATAAATGGCCCGGCTGATTAATAAACCCCCATATAACTGCCTCTCCCAGCGGGGAAGAGACAGGGAAGATTGAGGCTCCTGCTACCGCTGTAACAGATAAGACAGCTCCAGTAATCTGACTCTAAGTCTCTGGATAAAGGCAGTTTGTCTCTTCTCGGTCCATCTGTCAACACCTCCTTGGTAATTAGGCCTAATTATGAGAGAGAGTTCGCTTCCCCTTCATGTTATTAAATAAGAGCCAGGTTTGCTGGCCAGGTATCTTTCAACACAGGCAAGGGGCTGGCGACCTTCAGATCAAACGAAGCCACTATCGGTGCCCCCTGGTTCGCTTTTTTACATGGGGGGGGAGGCAGGTCGGGGAATAGTCATTTTAATGTGGGCTTCAAAGATTGAGAATAAGCTGCCCACATTCCATACCGCGCTCTTTGGAGTCGGTATCATGCGATAGGCAGCTATCCACCTGAACTGCCCTCTTGTCATATTTTGCCATTCACAAATAGGACCCGGACACACAGACCACAAAGGGTTGTTATGGAAACTATATGCCCAGCCTGACAAACCCTATTATCCTGAGTCAGGGCTGGAATTGTCCCTCTGACATGCCCATTATCCCAAGTGAGAACAGCACATCCTGAAAAAGGCTCTGCGTGGAAATGGAAACCTTCGCACGGGCCGTGTGGTGCATTCTGGGTAATAATAGAGCTGAATGGAAATGGTTTATGGGAATTAAAATAAAAGCGACCTAATTATTGCACATGGGAACAATTCGTGAACGGGTCCATGGTAGTCTTGCTCCATGAGTAAATAAAACCAAGGAAAAGTGTTCGGCTGGCGGTATTAAAGGAAAAATTTGCTCAAAAATGTAAAAAATGCATTTTTTTACTATCGGCAGAGGATAAACAGACACCCAGAATGCGATAAGTGTAATCCGTGCATAACGAAAGCGGTCCTAAGGTTTAGACAAATTACTCCGGATTTCAAAAACAATCATCTCTACATGTGTGGGTACTTATACTGTGTCAATTGAGCAATTCACCATGTCAATACAATGTTCCTCTTTTAAACTTTATCCTGAAAGACAGTGTAAGCAGCCATCTCCACATTTCCCTTGTCTCAAGCTCCCATAGTTCACTGAAAAGTCATTATGTCTATGAGATGTTGGTGAAATGCCTGATGGGCAAATATCTGAAGACTGGTTTTGCTCAGCATGTCAGAATTTTAAAAAGTTTTGAAATATTTTTTATTTCTTTATAAAGGATCAAGCTCTATATTAAGAGTACTACCACAATGAACATAAGTAACAACACATGAAGTGCGGTGAAGTATGGAGTGCACTTGTTTATCCAACATATGGAGTGCAGTGAAGTTTTCCTCAAAGAACTTTGCACAGGCCACTGATGCACTTGGCCATTGATACACACAACAAAAAACGTATTTCCCTGTGGTCAATTTTCAAACATTATATTGATTTTTACATTTAATTTAATTAGAATTTCAATACTAGTTTGCTTTAACTTGAGTAAACTATTTTATTACGGTAAAGTTGTACTTTTTTATGGAACTGCTGTATGTGCCCGTTTAATTTTAAGGCAGACCTGATATTCCAATTATAAAATGTAACATTTTTAGGGATCTACCAGGAATGTATTTGGGTGTCCAATTTTGGATCCCAGTTCAGGAGTCAGCGCCACAAACTTGAACGAGATCATGCTTTACCCATTACTCATTCTATTCTCCATTCAAAAGTCTTATCCAGTCTTATCTCGTTTCTCCCTCTCCGTTTCTTCTGCTGCATTTCCACTTCATTGGAGGCATATTGACTTTTTAACCATTACTCAGCTTTTCTTCCGAGTATGCAAGAACAAAAAAAAAAAAAAAAAATTCTCCCCAGGAGGAAACGATTCTGCTGAATGGGAAGCCCAGGTCTATTATAAAGTCAAGTTAAATAAACAAGGTAGGAAGTGTCGAGCGCACACGCCCCTTATTGTGCACACGAATGTTTTGGGGGGGGGGGCGCTGGAAAAACACGCCAGTGGAAGATAGAGGGCTGAAGTCAGACACAAGTGCGCCCCCGCCCTCTGTCACTCACGGTGGCAGAAGGGGGAAGAGGTGGCATTGTTCCCGTCCACGGCGTGAATGCTGTGCGGGGGCCGCGACAGATAAGGGCTGAATGGCGCGCGGGGCTCTCCCTGCAGCCACTGATGGAGCACTTTGTCCCTGCATCTTGACTTAGGAGCTAATGCCACTAACAGCCCCAACAAACACAGGCCCCGCAGGTACTTCTTCCTTATCTGTTAGCATTATCACCAATTTCCTCCTGCGGGCGTTTGACATGACGACCCCAGAGAGGAAGAGAGGACGGAGCCATTTATATTTCATGCATTTCAGCCATATTACCTCCCTCAGATGCTCTTAGGAATGACCACGTCAGTATTTGTTAGTTATATAGTTAGCTAGCTTCTGAGGTGTTTTTTCCCCTACTATTTTTATTATCAACATTGCTGCTGATCTTAAATCATGGTTTCCCTGCACCTTTCCAAGACACCAAATCTAGACAATTCAAAGAAAATTAAAATATTAAATTTTACAAATGAAACCTAAAATTAGTTAACAAATTTAATATTTCATATTTCATTCTTCCTTAATATTTACCTTATTACTCAGGAGGACAGTATTTGTATCATACGTATTACACGATTATTATTATGATAAATATGCATGATATATATTTGGCAAGTAATCGGTGATATTTTGATGGATTGTCCTATTGCAAATATAAACCAACACGCTGGCTAAACGACACACAATCACAAGCTGCAGCTTTGTTTTGCATGTGACAGAAGCAAAACATCAGCTTAGTTCGCCAGGTATCCAGACCATATAAACCGATGGATATGGCCAAGTGTAGAACAAAATGCATTCTTTAGCGTAGCTAGTACAAACCTGGTGATGCCATTTGGCTTCATAAATATTAGGCGTTCCAAAGGTCGAAACCTCTGCAAGGGAAAAATAAAACAATTACTAAAATATGTAACCAACGCTAACATTATATAGTCCACCTTAAAATGTTCCGGCTAGCAACACAGCTCTCTGGCTAGCTAACTTCGTTATTTTACATTTAAAACAGATTTGCCAATCCCATAATCAAGCAAACGGAACAATAGATCCATATTTAATTGGCGACGTTACATTGTGAAAATCATATAACTGAAATATACCTTAAAACCTTAATGTAAAGTTTGCATACTGGTGTTAGGTAACACTCGGCTACACTCGCCGCTGTATTTGTGGCTGTTCTGGAGAAGGTACCGGGGAAACGGAACTGGCAAACTCGTGGGGAAGAAAACATGCGACAATGAACTTGAAGGACCCATTCTAGAGCAACAAGGCGGCCGTAACAGTGCCTGAATTCTACGAGCGTCTGTTAGTAATGATAATTCACCATTTGCCCTTTCTCGTGGAGTACATAATACATTATAGCGACGACAAAAATGTTAATAAATCCTATCCCACTTCAACAAAAATAATCAACATCGATTACAGTAGCTACAATTACCGTGCTAATTTAGAACATAGTCTTAAATGACTATATACCAAATATTTCTGTCTATGTACATCCTGCATGAATTTAATATAAAACGCTGTATTTAAAAGCATTTAATCCCTTCAAATTGTTTTTGCAAATGTGAATAACCAGACGTTATAAAATAACACGCGCTACTGTACGTTTGATAAACATTTGTAATAAGGCTACATTAATATTCTACAGGAGGGACCGCTTGGTCCTCTGACAAGTTTATGCCTGCATCATGACGCTCCTTCGGTGCACCACAACAATATTTTAAGATTATGCAAAGAAAACACCTGCATAAATTAGCTTTGTATACTGCCCAAACATGTCATTTACATGCAATACACCTTAACTATAAAATTTAAAAAACTGAAATAATAGAAAATACATGCATTTGCTTGAAATAAATGTGTATTAAACTGTCATCCTTGTGTCCCATAGGAAATTTGGCATGGCTTTATATAAAAAAAGTCAAAAACTTAAAAACTTTCCAACTCAGGAGAATGTCAACCATGATGCCTTGAATGTCATGAATGCCAGACGCTCTACCAATTAGTTTACTGATCTCTCCATACAGCATATTAAATCACATGCCTCCAATCTACAGTTAATTTATGGCTGTCATTTTGTGACAATAAGGAAGTTCATGTTAGTGCTGACATTTTACACAGGAATGACATTTCTAGACACCGGGTAGGCTATGTTTATATTTATTCATTTAATTTGCAACTTAGCCTATAAGTTGTTTCAGAAGTATGTAATACTGTGGCATAAACAACATTTACAGTATCGTCATTCCATTGCAAGCAGGTATGCACATGTACTTGTTTTTAATTTCAGCTTCACGAGTGTGACTAGATCCATATGATATCGAAGAACAGAGGGAAGACACACTTGCAGGTCATGGACACATTCAGCTGCTACTCGGTTATTGTGAAAGGGAAAAATGTTTCTTGTCTTGAATGAAGTCCAATACATGAGAGCGGAAGACAGACAGGTAAAACCTGCAAAACTCCTTCCCAGGCATTACGCTGAACAAACAGACTGCTCTTTATTTTTTATCCTTTTCAGTCTAATTGAAAAAGAGAGAGAAAAAACACAAGCCCCCTAATCCAAAGAGCACACAGTCCCCTTTCATGGAGGCTCTGGAAGGGACCTCTATTTGTCCATTCCTACCATGGAAAAGGGAGGTTTCAAGCTCGGCTGGGTCTGAGCGAGAAGATTAGATGAAACCAGAGTGTTTTAACCCTCTTTAGGGCCCCTGGATTAAGCTGGGTGCAGTGCCACAGACTGCCTTCTCTCCTGCGGAGCCAAATGAAACGGCGAGAGCATGCACACAAGTGTCTACGTTAAAAAATATATATGATTACAGGAGGACGTCAAATGGCCTTCTCTATGAAAACATCCAAAAGGAGTGAATGCCGTCGCTCACGTATAAAGTTTGCAAAGTGTAAAGAGGTTAAGAGGGCATGAGAACTCTGCCACTCGGTGGATTTGCGATGGTAAAAAAAAAAAAAAAAAAAAAAGGATCTCGCAAGCAGCATGGCGAGGGAAGGATTTCTTCATTTGGGTAGTGTGTAACTGGCACCACGACGAGCAACACGTGTGGGGGTTCGGGGGGGTCGGGGCACGTTTTTGTTGGAGGTAACTGAGACAGGGCACATCTAGACTATGTGGGGGGGTTGGTGAGCAGCAAGGCTTCCACTGAGTGGGATGGCAAAGTCAATTACAGCAAATGGAGTCGTGGGGATCGTGACCCTTGGTGGGGGGAGGACGTGAAAAGGCACTTGCGCCCCCCGGCCAGTCAGATGCCATCGCCTGCAACAGCATGAATTATTGGTGGCCTCTCGGTTTACCCAGGGTGGAGATGACAATGCCAACGCGTGTGGAGGTCTCCTTGGGTGCATGGCGGGTGTGTCGGGGAAGAAGGGGGGTCCAGCCAGTCCAAGGGCGGTGGGAGGTGGTAAGGAAAACCCTAAACATGCACTCTCCCTCCCCAGGCAGGTCACCTTACAGCTCATCATCAAATTAGATGGGCTTCCAGCTGGACTAGCCCAACGGCACAGACTGAAACACTTCAGTCTTCTGCTAATCAGGTGACACGCAGTGGAGTGCTTCTTTCATCAAGGAAGTGAGACTTAAACAAAAAAAAAATGGAGATCAACAATCTGACAGCATCGATACGCAAAGCTGTCTTTCTGGTATGTATAGATCATTTAAATTAATTTTTATTATTTTAATTTTTTTGTTGAACCTGGCCTACACATTTACGTTTGTTTACGTTTCAGATGATAATGAAGAAAAAATAATTTTCAGTCCTTTTCAAGGACACAATAACAAACTAACATAAATGGCAACGAAAACACCTTGAGGATAACAAATGGAGAATTGAACAGCGACAGTTCAGTCCAGGGGCAGCCATCGCCCATAAAAAAACTTTCCTCAGAGAAACGCTTTAAAATCATCTCATGAAAAAAACGTCGAAAAATCTCTATCAAACACGTAAACGGTGCGGAATAGGACTGACACGCCTTATTGTGCGAGTTAAAAACAGCTCGCAGCGATTAACGATGCTGGCTCAGCGGCTAGGCCGCGCGCTCCAGACACAGTGCAACACTGTGCTGCATTAAAATGTCTTTTTGCTGCTTCAGAGCTGCTAATGACAGCATGATCCCCTCTTGACAGTTCGGGAGACACTTATAAAGCGGCAGCTGCAACAGGGGCCAGAGGAATGCGTTTCACCACCCACATCAGCACACCCTGTACCGTGTCCGTCCGCAGTGACCCCCGTGTGCCCACGTAACAAAAAGCATTAATACACAGGGTGACCAATCAGTTCCCAGAATTATGTTTTTGTCCCCTCCCCTTGGGGGGGGGGAAATAAAACCCATTATGTTGTCTGGTATTGGGGACGAGATCCTCCGTTGCACCAACAACGGCTGTAGGCTTCTTCAACAGCGGGAGGCAGTGATCATTGATATGTTATTTCAAAAATGTCCCAGAAGGGCAACGTAGCCACTGCACATTCGCTTCCCAAACATGGAGGGATGGGAGTCGAGGTTTTTGAACTCCAAAAAAGGTGGTGCTATCGTGTGCTATCAATGGCTCACTCATCTGAACCAACCATATTGTTACACCGTGGAGGCCAAAGTCTTCATTGGGCAGTACCGGTCAGTGTTTCACAACAGATGGTAGCTCCACTGGTGATGGGAAAATGAGGTGTCATGACACCAGAAATGGGTGGAGCTACATGTGCTACCAGTGACTCACTGATTTGAACAAATCATTGTGTTTTGTTGCGAAGACCAAAAGCTTTTGATTGGTACAAGCAAGTCAGTGATTGATAGGTGATTGTAGCTCCACACATTTTTGGGGTCCCATCACTGAGTTCCACCCATCATGGTGTTCATCAAGCCTCATTTAGCTTCACTAGTGATTCAATTTTAGTATCCCTTTTCTCTTTGCTCCGTAAAATGAAATGACCTGTAAATTCATGCATGGCGAGTAAACTGTTGAGTGTGTGCACGTTGCTCTTCCCCTCATGCACAAGGTGCCATCTCCTGATTGGTCCATATTTTCTGCATGACACATATGAGCCTATCACAGGTGAGTGCTGAGAGAGGAAAAACAAGCAACGTGCCCTGAATGAGGTACTCGGGCTGCTCCATTACCCAGTTGATCAGACTCAATTTATGTACTTGCAGCATATTCAAAAAAAAAAAGGAAATTCAGAAATAAAGAATTTTTTTAACATGTAGTACGTTGCTTGAATGTCAAAAAGTTGTTTTCACGTGCACGTGTGCCATTGATCAAGTAAACATCCATAGACAGGGCCTTGTTTTAAGAGTGCTCGGAGCTGGGAGTTGTGTTTTGCTACTCTAGGCTCTGTGGGTAGCTGTACAGGGGGTCAGGGAAGAGGTCAGAGCCAGGACTGGAGACCTCAGTGAAGGGAGCCATGTTTATGAAAACAAGGGACTGGCCAAATAGGCCCATGTGCCTCCATGTATCTCCTGCCAAAGCGCACTTCAAGCACATTTTTTACTGTGGTCTGGAGGGGAAAGAAGTGCGTCTCACACACACACACACACATACACACACACACACACACACACACACACACACACACACACACAGGCACAGACACGCACGCATTCATGGACAAACACAGACAGACAGACAGACAGACAGACAGACAGACAGACAGACAGACACACAGACAGACAGACACACACACACACACACACACACACACACACACACACACAGAGAGAGAGAGAGAGAGAGAGAGACACACACACACACACACACACACACAAACACACACACAAATGCACACACACAGGCACAAATGCACACACACAGGCACAGAGACACAAGCAAACTCATGCATTCACGCACAAAAACAGACACACAGACACACAGACACACAGACACACACACACACGAGGACAAGTCAGCAGGTCCCAAACTGACTGAAGAATGTGTGAACGACAGGACAAAGAGAGGAAAGGAGGGCTATTTTCTGTGGCTTTTCTCACTTTCTCTCGCTGGGAATTCAAAAACAAAAACGACTCCTCCCACACAGGGGGCTTCCGGCAGTTATCAGTGTTCGTCAAACGTGATCATTCTGCTGAGCTGGACCCCCGGATGGCGCAACCGGTAAAGGCACTCGCCTGGAGTGCAGGTTGCCCACTGCGGCCAGGGTTTGATCCCTGGCTGTGCCAGCCTGGCTCTAGCAGCGAGCCCCGTACGGGGCGGTGATTGGCATTAGCCCGCCGCGTTCCCCATCGTCAAAATGAATAGGCGAGTTCCGTCTCGAAGGCGTGGTTCATTGCCGGCCCCGGGGTAGTGGCTGATCCTATAGTTGTGGGTGATGGGCTCGTGGGGGAGGGTGAATTGAAGAAACGGAGGGTACAATTGGCCACCAAATTGGGAGGAATAACAGGGGAAAAATGTGAAATAAGAATTTACAAAAATTGAGTATTAAGTTTGTGTGAAACACCCAGATAAGGGGTTCCCAAACTTTCTGAGCCCACAATCCACTTAATGGGTGAAATCATTTTCCACGACCCACCCCTTATTAAAATGTAGCCTGACATATGTTCAAACATGGAATTAAAATGTTTTGTTTAACACAACTGTGCGTGCACATTAACTAGTTCAGTGAATGAAACAGGTGCAGTGTTTAAATTGACGGGTGTCAAAGTCAATGGAAAGTGTATTATATCCATTAAAATTTTAGGCTCTTTTAATTTTTTTAAAGAAAAACCTCCCCCTTCCTACGACCCACAGTTTACGAGCCCCCGATTCAGGCTGTCCCTTGTGCGCTAAAAACCGAGGGTGACTAACGAGCACACTCCTCATTCAAACTCAATGCAGGGACATGCACCAACAGCTCCTCTCCCATCCCTGGGAAGGAGAGCACAAGACTATCACAACACGATGTTATTGTTTCTTTTTCCCCCTTTGCCCCGTTCCTCCCCCCTCCCTCCCTGCCTGAGGCAGACTACTCAGTGGGCTACTGGTGCCCTACTGAAAGAAGCCGGCGCACAGATCACCAGATGCAGTAGGGCCCTCGGTCAAACGTGCGGATTTGTAAACGCAAACATGACTTGGCGATCGAACCCAGCCGTCCTGAGACACCTTTAAATCTGTAAGCGAATAGGGGAGGATTACACAGGTAGTCAAAATAAAAAAGGGGGGGAGGGGGGCCGCACTCTTGGGCTTGGCGTTAAATTGCAAAGGTTGGGCCAGGGCTGGCGGGGGGTGGAGGGTGTGGACTGACGTGTGTGTGTGTGTGTGTGAGAGACGGGGCAGCCCAGGGTCAAGGACGGGCAAACGGCGAAGCGGGTGGATGGCGGGACATGCGTCTGGATGTGGTGGAGGGCATTGATGATCAAAAGGCGTTTCCCCGTTCCCAAGCTCATGCCCGTTTGAACCCCCCCCCCCATGATTGATGGTGCTGCCCTCACATTTCCCAGCTGCAGGCGTGACCGCTTCTGACGCCGGTGCACAGGAAGGCCCGAGACGCAGGGGATGCGAACTCAGACCCAGCTGTCACAGGGACAATAATGCCTGCTTAACCTTGTTTTCTCTGGTACCTCTACAACAAGGTTTATATGGAGATCCTACAGTGACTGTGACACTCATATTTCAGATCAATTGTTCAAGGCATAACCACACACATTCACACTCTCTGATCTTCTCTGTGTACTTTGCCCAACCTTTTTGGTTTGCTTGTCTTTGTCCTGTGTTTGTGTTTTGTCCTGATGTCATATTGTAAAGCGTCTCCGGGTCCTTGAAAAGCTCTATATAAATGCAATATATTACTGTATTATTATTATTATTATTATGAATAAGATATTTTAAACTGCAGCAACAGCAATAATAATAATGATAATACAAATTGAATTAACCTGTTTAATTAATCGATTCCAGCACTAGAATTTCCCTCAACATGCAGCACTTGTGGAAACAGGATGAATTGGACACTCTTTACAATGGACACTGTTTTTTTCCCAGTTCCACAATGAACAACACACGGAATCCTGTTCCTACCAACAGGGAGGATGAGTGAGAATGAATCCGCCTTCCGGTCCACGAACCCAAACCCAGCGGGTGCTGGTGCGGTCTAATAGCGTCACGCTGGACGCCAGTGGCGCGGTATTGTTGCGCACGAGCTGGCCAAACAGCAATGAAAGCGTAAATCATGCGCCATCGACAACCGCCCCAGGGGCTATCAGTCACCCGCTCGCCACGGGACCGTCAGTACCGTGTGAGCGGGGCTGCGCTTATTGGATCCTGCCAGCGAGCCCCGCTGCTGATGTTTTGGCTGCGAAGTGGGGAACGGTGTCAGGCAGAGAAGATAAGCCTCTGATTTATGACCATCTGTATCAGGCTTCTAACGTGCTTCTGCCGGAAGTGAGAGAGGCTAGCTACGCGCCGTCATTGGGTCTTTCTTTAGGTTTATTTCACAAGCGATCCGACTCTGCCATAAACGGCTAATTATACAGGTGGTTTACCATCGGACAAGTCTCGTTCACAGGGAGGTTGTTTCTATTAGTTGTCTTCACGCGATGACGTATTCTTCTACTCCGAGGTGGTCCGGGTGATCAATCAACAACAAACATTTCAAGGTGCGAGTTGTGCTCGCGCGCCAAAAAGTTTTTTTAAAAAGTATAAATTATGAGAGGAAAAACGGTCCACTTCAATGAAAAAATAAGAACAAAAAATAAGGCAAATAATAATTTGCTTTGAAATGCTACTCAAAATATGGTGTGTTACATAAGTAACCTGTTTAACCATAAACATTGGGGCAGGTGTTTTTTTAATATTTATTTTAACTCGGGTGATGAGTGGGCTTGGCACTCTGACGT
>JAINUG010000009.1:3933795-3948795 GCA_029706075.1 Aldrovandia affinis | reverse complement strand
TTACAGTTCCATTTCAACAAACTCCAGCAGGGGCTAATCCTGATTTATGTCCCTGTTTATGAAGTCGGTCCTGTTTGCGGTTTCCTGGTCCCCTTTTCCCCCCCCCCCTTTTAAACGTGCTGTGCTCTAGGTGCCTATACTTGGCTGATACTCCCGTCCCTGCTTATCCACACGGGTAGGAAACTAGGTTTGTAATCGGTCTTAAAAGTGACGCAAATCTCGGGTTTACACTGCGCCGACCGCACGGATTAGGAAGACATCTGAAGCTGCCCGATCTGTGCCGGTGTCGGCGATGCTTGTGTGTTAGGACGCGCGCGGGTGGGGTGGGGTGGGAGGGGGCAGAGTTGGGAGAGCATTAACGCCGCTCGGCGTTCGGTATGGGGCGAGCTCGGCTCGGCAGAGCGCTAATGACGTGAGACCCGAAGGGGCGGAGCTTCCTGCGTGCTCAGGGCTTCAGGGAGGGGCTTACCCTCAGCAGCCGGTCACCGTGGCGTCGAGGCCGGAGCGCTTAGTGATGTTGAGTTTGGTCAGCTCCTCGGCGCAGGTGGGGTGGATCCCCACGGTGCTCTGCAGGTGGCGATAAGTGGCACCGCACCTAGAGGGTGGGGGCGAAAGAGGAGGCCTGATGCAATCAGTGATTCAGAGTATCACCCTGTTACTGTACTGGACAGACGTATGACTGCTTGTCCCAACCGCGGGCGTTTCTGTTAAAAACTTCACAGAGCAGCTCCTTACAGAGAGAGTGCCCGGAGAGTCTGCTGCACATTCCATTACACTGCTCAACATCGGCAACATTTCAACAGCCTTGTGATAATTATAGTCATAATAATAATAGTAATAATAATGGATTGCATTTATATCGCTCCTTACAGTGAAGGGGAAACTCACCTCAACTACCACCAATGTGTAGCACCGATCATATAAAACGGACGTCTCAATAACTGTAAACATTTTACGTAACACTTTATATAATAATATACTGTAATATGCCATTTAGCAGACGCTTTTATCCAAAGCGACTTACAGTAGTGAATGCATACATTTTTCAGTACATGTGGTCCCTGTGGGAATTGAACCCACAACCTAAGCGTTGCCAACGCCGTGCTCTACCTACTGAGCCACACAGAACCACTTTAAACATTTTGGTACATGTCTGCCATGGAATGACCTTCCCCATATTGTGCAGGAAGCAGAAACTATTTCGGCCTTGAAGTCAAGATTTAAAAGTTACCTTTTCAGCTTTTTGTTCAGCCAACTATATTTATAAACGGTCTTGTATGAAAACGTGGATGGCACGTAGGTGGCAGTGTTAGCATAATGGTTAAGGGACTGGGCTTGTAACGCAAAGGTTGCAGGTTCGATCCCAGGTGGGGACACTGCTGTTGTACCCTTGAGCAAGGTACTTAGCCTGGATTGCTTCAGTAAATATCAAGCTGTCTAAATGGATTGTATGTTAAAAAATGTGAAACTGTGTAAGTCGCTCTGGATAAGAGCGTCTGCTAAATGCCTAAAATGTAATGTAAAAAAACACGGATTGACATTGAAGAGGTCCCTGTGACTCCGCAGAGGGAGCGTGTGCGATATGGCGGCCTCAGCGCAGGAGAACTTACTGGAAGCCCAGAGCGAAGCCCTGCGTTACCTCTCCAGCGTTGGGGCCGGTGAAGTGCAGGCCCAGGATCGGCTGATCTCCAGCTCGTAAACACACCACCTGCACCACACACACAGAAGCCGGGTAAGAACTCCAACTCCCACAACCCCCTGCTTCCAACACAAGGTGGGCTAGTGATGGGAGAATCATGACAGAAAATGGAGTAGAGTGGAACCACAATTGGCTGTCAATCACCGTCTTGTTCGAACCAGTCAAAAGGTTTTGAGTGAACTACTGGTAGCATATGTAGCTCCAACCATTTTAGGTGTCGTGACACCTCATTCTTCCACCTCTACGATGGGCCACAACAGAGACATAACTAACATTATTGTGGAACAGCTCTGTGGAAAAAGGCTCACTTCAGTCTGAGGAGGGTTGGGAAAGGTTCTACAATTTAGCATACAAATAAATGCAGAACTCTTAGAATACGATTGGAGACATCCTAATTCATAGATTAAACTGGCTTGTGATTTCTGCAGACTGTACTCTGTATTTTGGACTGGTCTCAATCTGGCATCTCTACTGTGAAAGTCTAACACTGAAACGCTGCACAGACACCATCAACTCCATAATTAGCACTCCTTTGGAGAGGATTTGGATTGTTACCACATTACCACAGTAATCCCCATACAAGACAGCATTACTATTACGGAGTGCTATGGCACTATTGGTTACACAACAATGCGCTTCCAGGTTATTTCTATGAGAAAATTTAACTTGGGGAAAATGCTATGATGGACAGACCAAGCATTATAAATGGTATTCATGTGGGAATAAATACTATCCTTTGATTTAGACGCAAGTCTTTTTCCAATCAACAAAATGAAAGTTGAAAGTTAATATATGTGTTGTGTTTGTGCACGTGTTTACTGTGCTGCAAGCTTGAGATGATACTCTTCACAGAACAGTCCAAGGGGGCTTGAACTTGGGCAGCGTCTCTGCGTGTGTTAGACATTCAGGGGAGTTCTCACCTTAATGTAACACTGGCTGGCGTCCCTCTCTGCCACACTGAACTCCAGAGGCTTGTAAAAGGCATGGTACACCTATCAGAGAAGCCACAACACAAGTCTGTTAAAAATATCTAAAATACTAAAAACTAAATCCTAGAAATGATCAAATCCTATATTATATACTGTAATAATAATAATTATTACATTATTAATTTCATTATATTATTAAATACAATAAAATACAGATGTAAGGCATCAAGGATGTCAAGACGGTTTGGACTTTGCAAGCTTAGTTTTGTCTTTAAAAAAATCCTGGATGAGTGAGTGACTGAGTGAGTGTGTGAGTGAATGGAGGAGGGAGTGCGTGAGTGAATGAGTGAATGAGGGCGTGAGTGAGTGAGTGACTGAGTGTGTGAGCGGGTGAAGGAGGGAGGGAGGGAGTGAGTGAGGGAGGGAGGGAGGCGTGAGTGAGGGAGGGAGGGAGGGCGTGAGTGAGGGAAGGAGGGAGGGCGTGAGTAAGTGAGTGAGTGAGTGAGCGAGTGAGTGAGTGAATGGCCGTGACGGCGCTGAGCCCATCGAGCGTGCAGGCACAGGCCCCCAGGACACCCAGCTGTCAGAGCCAATCAGACAGCGCCTCCGATGCGGAGGTTTTTGATCGCGCCGCGGCTGTCATCGCCCACACCGCCCCTTCAATCCGGCCCTGTGTGGAGGTGTCAGCGTGCCGCTGAGTCACGCCCCACTCTAAACATTTCCCACTGTGTTTGGGCCAGGTGTCTGGGGCTGGAGCACGGAGCGCACGCAGAGCCGGGCCGGTCGGGCCTGCTGAGGCTCCACAGCAGCGGAATCCACAGCAGAAGGCACTTACTCTGTTTGGTTGTTGATTCAAAGAGACAGTCTGGCTAAATCCTCAGCAGCCTGCCCAGTGGTGAGGACATAGACCAAGTAGTCTTGGAAGTAGACCAACGTAGTCACAGTACCATAACAGGCATCAAAGCGTTGTGTGTTGCAAGACTTGCCAGTGCATAGGTCAAGATAACGGTTGAAGTGCTCGCGTCTCAAGTCTCTTTCGACTTTTTCCAACCATTATCTCTCACTTAAAACATCGTATTTTGGGTTTAATATACATAAAGAGTAGGTACCTTGGCTCAAGGATACAACAGCAGAGTTTGTACCCGCAACCCCTGAGTTAAAAACCCAGTTCCCTGACCATTATACTACACTGCCAGTCTTGTCCACGCTTGCTCTTGCAGTAGGGGCTATTTTCAGGAGCATGCTTGATGTGTGTGTGTGTGTGGAGGGGGTGTTTTGGGATTGGCGTGAGCGTGTCGCACCTCTATGCCGTCCTTCCCGTGCAGTCTCTCTGCCTCTTCTTCAGACAGCCCCACGCAGCCGTACTCCAGTGGCGTGAACACAGTGGTGGGGTACTGGGGAAGCCACACCAATCAGGGAACACTGATCGTTACAAACACTTATCATTACAAACACTGATCTTTACAAACACTGATCTTTACAAAAACTATCTTTACAAACACTGATAATTAACAGCACTGATCTTTACAAACACTGGTCATTAACAGCACTGATCACTACAAGCACTGGTCATTACAAACATTGGTTATTACAAACAGTGAGCAGCAGGGGTTCCCCAACTATGGGTTGAGGTGGGTTGGAAGAAGTATGTGGGGAAAAATAACTTGCTGTAGCCTATATTGCACACTTTCCATGGGCAATCACACAGGTCAAACCTGTTGCATGGTAAATGCAGTCGTTTTGACATATGTTTGAACTTTTTAATTCCATGTCTGGACATACGTCAGGCTACATTTTAAGGGCTGGGACGTGGACACTTTGTGAACTCATTACATGGGCCGTAGTCTCAGAAGCGCTGTTGCACGGGTCCAACATGCAACGCAAGAGACGCACATTGTAACACGACGACGCAAAAGCAGATGGGCTTCTGTCAGTGAGTAACTCATCTGTCCCTCTCCATTGGACAGGGCTGTTTGAATCACCGCTGGCACAGCACTGCTGTTAGCAGAGCTCATTCAGCCTGTGAGTCAGACCAGTGTTCCGCTCCACACCGGCCAGGTGAGACAACACTGGAGACCGCTGACTGATCTCATCTCACCTGTCTTTCGAACGCACGCACGTAAAACGCTCGCTTTTCACACTCTCTCTAAGAGCAGTTTAACATAATCGTTTAACAGTTTTACCACAATGAGTTTCTCCAGGAGTACACACACAACTGCTTCCATCGACTTACACTACTCCACACGCAGTGAACATGTAGAGCCTAGACATGTGCTCGATATGCAGTTGGGTTATGTTCTAGATCTGGGCATTCAATGAGGTTATGTTTAAGGCTGGGTTAGAAAATAGGTTATACTGGGCATGCACATTTATTAGTTACATTTTACAGACATTTAGCAGTAATTTATTGCTGAACTATTATTATTAATTATTATTCTTGCTGAATTGCTGGCCAGAGGGACTTACACAGCTTGAATTACTTTGCATACAATCCCTTTATAGAGCTGGATATTTTACTGAAGCAATTCAAAGGTAAGTAAGTACCTTTGTTAATGGGTACAATGGCAGTGCCTGCAGCCTCTAAGTTACAAGCCCCGTTCCCTAACCGTTACACTACTGTGGTGGTGTTGCTACTGTCGGCTGGGTGAGCTAGCTGGCTTCAGGTCACAGTGTCCTGAACAGTGTTGAAGGTCCCTGTGTAAACTGACAGGGTAATTAGCATGTGACAAATGTCCAGCACCTTTGGGCACATGGCCACTAGCTATCCAGGACATTGGTCCTCTCCACCTGCAGGAACCCCTCGTAATGTACCAGGAAGGCCTCTCTCACCACCGCTGTAGGTGCTTTAGGAAACGTTTAAATCCTGTGTCCGACTCACTCTTTTCTGCACACGCGCGCACACAAAAAAAAGATTTTCACTGCAATTTGGAAACCGTTTCCGTGTCACAGCGGAACTGGCCGTGAGTGTTTGTGATGCAAGATGTAAGCCGTAGATTTATGGCAGTGGTAAGAGCTCTTACGTTTTTGTAGTTCATCAGCTCGCTCGACGCACCGAAGAGCCTTCGGGCCAGGAGCTTCCCAGCTTTAATGGCGACGGGAGTCAGCTCAGGACGACCCTGAAACCACAACACACAAGGAACCACTTACAGTGTGGAGAGGTAGAAATGTGTTACACACACACGAGCACACACACAAAAACACACAAAACACATGTACATATGTGCACACACGCAAAACAACACAGATGCACATATGCATGCGCACACATACACACACACACGCATGCAAGTACAATTATATGCCCACATTAACATATGTGCATACACACACATACACACACACACACACACACGCACACACACACACACACACACATACACACATATATGAATACATATGCACACGTTCACGTACGTACACACTGCCTGGAGAAGCCGTTCCCTCACTGACAGTAACTGCACTGTAGTGTTAAGCGCACGCTCCTACGACTGTGAGCTGGAAAGATCAGACTCAGCTGAAAGTACCTGCACACTCCAGGACAAACACGGCGCTGTGCTCCTGGATTAATAGTGATTAATAGCGGCTCTCTGTCAGGCCTGGTAAGACTCTGGCTCATTCATTTACCGCACTGACAAATGAGTCTACGCCTCAGACAACGAGAACACAAAGACGTTAATGTATTTACACTAGTTATAAAGCATATGATGATGATTTTTGATTTTTTTATGCGAGAGGTTTTTTTTTTTTTTTTTTTTCTGCTGCGCTGGATGCGTGCCAGTAGGTGCAGCCATGACAAACTGAAACATACACTGGAACAATAGCAGAGAGCTCCAGGGCAATTCTAAAAGCATGACTTGAGTCCCCAGCAACCTGTTTGATAACTTCCACATCCTGTTGTCCAAGACATCTCCTCCAGCAGTACAGCAGAATGTGGGTGTGTGTGAGCATGTGTCTGTCTGTGTCTGTGTCTGTGCGTGTGTGTGTGTGTTTGTGTGTGTGCGCGTGTTTGAGCATGTGTCTGTTTGTGTGTGTGTGTGTGCATTTGTGTGTGTATTTGTGTGTGAGCGTGTGTGTGCATGCGTGCGTGTGTGTTTGCGACTGTGTGTGTGTGTGTGTGTGTGTGAGAGAGAGAATGCGTGTGTGTTTACACGCCACCCACGTCGGGTCATTAAAACTCGTATCTTGGCAGTATTTCCCCAGGTGCACTTCAACTTTGCTTTTTCTCACCTTTTTTTTTTTTATGTATTTTTTTGAACTCTCTCAAAGAGCCTCCACTTCAGCACACAGGGCCTGAAATTACACTCTGCGTTTTTACCATTCCTACTTTTTTTTCTCTCTTCTCTTTTAGACATCAGCGTTTCAATTTGAGGATGTGTCAGGGAACTGAAAGCCAGCTAGCACACTGCTGGACAGATTTCATGACGTGCAGAACGTTTACAGTTCGGGTCGGCACGTGTCGGAAAACCATGCATTTCTGGGGGTTTCTCACGGGGGACTCTATTGCATATTCAAACATCAGAAAACGTGAACACAAAACCACTTGGATGTGTTCAGCGAGCCTGTACTGACATTACATCATAATAATAATAATACATGCCATTTAGCAGACGCTTTTATCCAAAGCAACTTACAGTAGTGAATGCATACATATTTCAGTATATGTGGTCCCAGTGGGGATTGAACCCACAACCTAAGCGTTGCCAACGCTGTGCTCTACCAACTGAGCCACACAGAACCACTAAGGTCATCAAAGTTAACGTGCGGAGATAGCTCAGGCAAGATGTACCTCCCCGAGATCTCCGATGGCGTAGATGTTGGGTACTGACGTCGCTTCGTTGTCGGCCAAGATGATCTTGCCCGAATCCTTCCTGAAGGCCACGCCGACTTTCTCCAGGTTGAGATCTTTGATTTCCGCTGCTCTGCCTACGGCCAAAGAGAGAAACGGCCACATCCACAGAGCCAATGAGATCCTCATAATAATAACAGCTCATCGTTGGTCACATTCCACTGTTAACCACACCAGCAAGCGTTAATTAGCCTCTATCCTCAACGTGAGGTGCGCAGGGAGAGAGGCCCATATTCAGACTGAATAGAGCGTAAAGGTGTACAAATGTATGAATTAATGAACTAATTAGATCAATAAAAACACATGTATAGCCACACGTGAAAGTATCAGCAGTACATACAGTAGACTCCATTTTTATTGGTTCCTACCATGTATTAATGCACATCTTGTAAGTCGCTGTAAGAGCGCCTGCTAAATGCTTAAAATGTCAAATGTATTCACACCCTTGATAAAGATGAACAAAATAGATTGTATAAAATAAACAATAAGTAATGAGCTTTATTTTATGCTCACAAAAAGGCAGAAAATGATATTCTTAATGCATTGGCACGAATCACAATCGAACAGTTCTCTACTGTACATAAAAAAGTATCAAGGATAGGGCAAAAAAAAAAAAGTCAAGGACTTATTTCCATTGTGTTCCTCATAGTATGTGTACATTCCCATCATGCACCTGGGCCCCTGGGTGCCCTGCACGTCACTTCCTGTGGAGCGGGCAGATTGAGGCTGTCGGCACTCTCCCGTCTCCGCGGCGATGGCGGCGGGCTGCAGCTCGCTCTCTCCCCTCCGTGGGTAACACAATAAACACGGCGGCCCCCCCACGGGGCCCACAGTCACCAGCGTCGATGCTATCGCCCCACAAAAATAATAAACCCCGGGACCCTTTTCCTGCCTGGAGCCGAGGAACAACTTCCTCGGGCGCAGCGAGGTTTGGATAGTGGGGCCGGAGAATCTGTCCATTGATACTGGGCAGGGGGGAGGGCAAGCTACAGACACCTCTCTCTTCCTGAAAGTGTCACGTAGCTGGGCCGAACATCTGCTCCTCCACAATGTGTGATCAAGGCCTGTATTCATAAAGCATCTCACGGTAGAAGCGCCGATTTGGGATCAGGTTCCCCATGTCCATGTCCTAATATTTTACATTATGAGTTAAAAATGGCAAAACTGATCCCAGGTCAGGGACCATATTCATAAAGTGTCTCACACCAGAATAACTGATCTGGAATCAGGTCCCCCCCTGTTCATAACCTAACCATACACATTATGAGTCAAAAGGCAAAACTGACCTTAGATCAGCACTCTTGAGATGCTTTATGAATACAGGTCCTGATCGAGGATCAGTTGTGCCATTCAGCTCATAATGTATGCGGTTAGGATATGGAGAAGGGGAACCTGATCCAAGATCAGCACTTCTACTGTGGGGCGCTTTACAAATAGGGGCCCAGGTCTGCCGATCTCCTCCTGCGCATGTTTACTACCGGCGGTCGCAGCCCGGCTTCACGGTCGCTCCCGACCACACAGAACCCACGGCCCGCAGTGCACCTTCGCCATGACGACCGTGACCGTCAGCGACCTCGCCTCCAGGTCGCCGTGGCGAAGCGCGCAGCGCGTGAACCGAAAGAGAGGTCATCTCTACCTCTCCCCGTCTCACGCGCGCTGAATAGCCTCCTTTGTGCACGGCCGCATTCCAGCAGATATTGGACCTTATTGTGTCGATTCTTGGGAAACGTCCTTGAATCTGCAGACGAGTACAATCGCGGCGCCTCCCCTTTCGCTCTCCCCGCGAGATAAACGCTCTCCCTGCAACGCTCCTCTCTGTCGCCCGTTCCCCCAGACGCCCGTGGCACGGTAGCGCTCGAAAACCGTCTCTGACGCGAAGCAGAACTCTATATATAGTGCGTTCCTGTTCTGCTTCCCTCCCACCCCGCGCTCCTCCAGACCGGCCGCTAATGTCCATTGTGTGAGGGGGAACTAAACATCCCTGGGCCGCTGATAAGCTCCCGCTCTACGTACACAGGACACTGACAGGAGGGCCTGATAAACCCACAGAACAAAGCCTGTTTTGGCGCATTGGGGGAAATCGCGAGACCTGCAAGCTAATTAGCCGACTGCGACTTTCCCGGCAAGACTTTGAGCGTATCAGAAAGAGGGCGGAAGGGCCAGAGATGGAGAGGGGGGTACACAGTGATATTGTGCACTGATATTGAGTATGCTATTATGTATTATTATATTTCCATGACCAACGTATTGGAGCCAGGTAATTCCAAGGTGAACATGTCAAATTCAGACAGGCATCAAACAGAGAGAGTATTTCATTTCACAGTCAAAACTATACTGAATGTATTCACTCAATGTTCCCACAGGAGATTATTCATTGCACAAATAATGGTAATGTTAGCTATTCATGATGCCTTAACTAATCCTCTTCATAAGAAATAAAGCACATTGGTCATTTCAATTCTGGCAAAGCAAACTTGACGGCGATTACAAATTGATCTTGAGGAATAACGTCCGTCATAACTTTGAAAGTTTAAATTAAAAAGTAAAAGTTTAAAGGTTGCTTTCTTGAAACAATTATCTTGAGAATAAAGTTTTGTTTCAGCGTCGTGACGCAGCCAATCCTGTTTGAGAGCGCCACTAAGCTTTGCTGGTCCAGGATCAGTTTATACTGTAGCTTGTGAGGTTAAAGTAAGGACTAGGAAGGGAAAGTGTGTTCTGGAACCAGCATTGTGCACTAAGAGTATCCCTGTGTGGTTCTCGATGCTGGTCCCAGAGAACCGCAGGGTGCGCTGGTTTTCGTTGTTACTCAGCACTTAATCGCTCAATTAAATTGGTTGATTACATAATTAACTCACCTCACCTGGTTTCTTGGGTGTAAAAACATTTTTTAGACCCGGGAGGCCGTCTAAATTGTTTTCTGAACAAAACAGCCACGCCCTGCGGTGTTTTAAAGGATTAAAGAGTCAAGTATTTAGAATACTTATTTGACTCAGGTCTGGTATGGTCACATCTCAGGCCAGACTAGTCCATGCTTTGCACTTTGATGAAAAAGCGAGAGAGAGGGAGGGAGGGAGGGAGGGAGGGAGGGAGGGAGGAGTTGGCCCCAGAACACACCAGTTGACGTCATCAGTCGAACGGGAAGCATCCCATTACCGCGCTGTCCCCCAGGACACCTGGAGCAGGGGTGTGACCCCCCCACACGACCGCAACCGTGACCTCACCTGCCCCAGCCGGGTCATCGTGGTGGGGACGACCAGACAAGGGAGGGTGTGGCTGCAAAGTCGGCCAGGACCCCGGGGGGGAGGGGGTCACCAGAGTCATAAACCTTCCCCGCCGGTCGCCTCTCCATGGAGACCTACCCGAGCTAACGAGGGGCCTAAAATAAGAACGTAAATAAGCTGTGCCCGGCCAGTGAGCCGTGAACGCAGAGCCACATCAAGAGACGGAGAGGAGGAGCGCAGGCGGTAATGACTGCAGTCCAGAGCGCGGCGTGCTCCTGGCAACACGGAGAGGCTCGGCAGCGGTCCGGTGAGAGCATGGCCACCGCGGTCACAATCCGTAACGAGTGTGCCGAGGCGTCGGACAACGTGCGCCATTTACTCCACCTGGAGCGGAGAGGGCCCAGCGGAGCGCGTCCGTGGAAAAAAATCCCCTCGGAAAATATTTACCCTGTCGCCCGTTTCTGGGCAACCACTGAGCGAGCCCAGGCCTTAGGGGTGAGGGGGGGGCTGGGGGCGGGGAACCGCTGTCCTTCACCACCATGCGAAGCCGCCACTCCGCCTGCCCACCCACCCCCAACCCACCCAGGGGACAGAGAGGAAGACCACGGGCCTTTGACAGACTGGAGGTCTTCCGCTCCAACGTAACGCTCAGAGGCTGCTGGCGCTGGCTAGGGCGGGGCGGGCGGGGCTAGAGTCACTCATTCTGAGCAACGCTCTCTCTGGGTGGAAATTCGTCATCTCTGGGTACGGTCCCAACACAAATAAACACGGGGGCGGATGCTCCCCATTGTCTCGGCCAGCGGAATCGGAGAAACACGCGGAGATGAGCATCGTCACATGCCAGGTGATCACGCCACTGACAGAGGCAGAGGGCCCGACGAGAAAATTCTGCTCGTTTCCGCGGGGTGGGGGGGAGGGCAGGCAGGAAGGAGGGGGGGGGGAACAAAGGAGGGAATCGGCCGACCCCCCACCACGGCGCATCCTGGCCACGACTCTCCCGCCCTCCCCGTGTCATTAAAGCTTCCTCTGGGAGCTCCACCACACACCGTTTATTACCTTGTTTTGAATTTGATCCTCCCGTTCTGCTGACACAGCAGACTGTCCTATAAAGCCATAAAACTAACGGCTGAGAAGCTAATGACTCAATCCCAGAGCCCTGTGCACAGAAAGCCCGTATCAAGCGAGCAGCGTGAGGCACGTATTGGCACAGCAGGCAGCAGGGGGCGCCGTAAGTGGCAATTCTACAGAAGTGCTTGAGACGTTTAGTGCTGTTCTGGGAAGAGGAGGCTATATTTCCTCCCGAGGAGCGGCAACTCAACTCAATTGGTCCTGGAAGGCCAACAGCTAGTAAAGCTTTGCGGCTCCCTTCAGACCACAAATAGCCTCAGAACAAAGCTAAATGGGTACACGGAAGCCAATCAAATAGCTGAATGAGGTGGTTACGTGCCTGGCTGGAGTAAACGTGCTGGCGGCAGTGCAGTATAATGTTAGGGAACTGGGCTTGTAGCTCAGAGGTTGCAGGTTTGATTCTCAGGCGGGGCGCTGCCATTGTACCCTTGAGCGACGTACTTAACCTGAATTGCTTCAGTAAATATCCAGCTGTACAAACAGATTGTTTATGTAAATATGTTTTATGCGGCAATTGGCTGTCCGCCCCAGGGAGGGGGGGGGGGAGGGGGGAGCTGTTCGCTGCGCACAGAAGTGGTTCTGGGGTGCCGGAGGTACGGTCGACAGTTCGACGAGTGCAGTCTCGGAGGAGATGATACTTCGCCTCAGGGCTACAGCAGCAAACTACGAGGGAGGGATTGACCTGAAAATAGCGGGTGTAATTGGCTACCAAATTGGGAGAAAAATGGGAGAAAATCATAAATAAAAAATTTTTTAAAAGCACTCGCTAAATGCCTAAATATAAATGTAAATCCAGCTTGAGACGCTGGAGGCTCCAGGTCCAGGGTGGGGCAGCCCAGCTCTATGGTGCACTGCACTGGACCACAGGGTCCCGCATCACTCAACCAGGGCCGCTTACAGAAGATGTGTAACAGACACTGCACCTGTGCCGTCACAAACGCTAATTACCCATGCCCGCAAGACGATAACGATAACGATCCATCTTTCTGGCAGGTTGCCCAAGCACTGGCGTGCAGTCTTAATTGCGACCCACACTCACCTACAGCCCAAAGCACTGTGTCGAAGGTGTCCTTCCTCTCGCACCTCGAACCTGTGTCTTCCCACGTCACCTGCAGGGAGCCAGATGGCAGCTTCTCCACCTTCTTGGGGACGCAGCCCCAGTGGAACCTGGTGCCGTAGGAGCCCATGGAGTCTGTCACCAGACCCGCCATTTGCTGCGTGGACAGAGACAGAGAGACAGAGAGACAGAGAGACAGAGAGAGAGAGAGAGAGAGAGAGAGAGAGAGAGAGAGAGAGAGAGAGAGAGAGAGAGAGAGACAGAGAGACAGAGAGACAGAGAGAGAGAGAGAGAGAGAGAGAGAGAGAGATGGGGGAGATGGCGCTCAGTCAACACTTCCTGCGGCACATTTTAATAACAGCAGTTGGTAAATAGTCTTTCGACCCCCCCCCCCCCCCCTCCATGAACTGTAGCAAACATAAAACGAACACAACACCGCAGTTTAATCAAAGGAATACATTTTCTCTTTAAAGCCACTAGCCGAGCCAAAGAAGCCTTCCTGTTATTGCTGGGCGGGATTTCAACCAGACCCGTGACTCACAGCGGGGCAGCCTCTCCCGGCGCTCTGAACGGCAGCTGCAGTGGCAGCTCGGCGCGGCCGTCTGGATGTGCCACGGCTAACGACTCACCGCGGGAGCCCTGCCGGAGCCGGTGCCAACGGCCCGTCAGTCCGGCACCCTCTCCCGAGCCGTGCCAGGGAGCTTTTAACGCGCTCGCCGCCGCGGCAACGGCTCCGGAGCGATACACGGCGGAGGAGAAAGGAAAACAAGGATGCCACACACGGCGCGCAGTGGCAGTTTGTCGCTGGCGGGCGCGGGCAGGCCCCCACACGCTCCCCGTTCACCCGCTGGGTTTGCATGCGGTCGCCGGGGCCCCGCTCATGCCAACTGGCCAGTTAGGCAGCCTTTGTTCCTCCCCACAGACGGGATCGCGCAGGTTCGAGCAGACGGGGCCCTACGTCTCTTTAAGGCACCTGCCGGAGCTCGACTGGGACGGCGTCTGAGAACTGGGGCTATTTCTTCCCAAAATCTTCCAAACATATATCATTTTGATGGGGAACTTTTACAAATATACTTGTGACTTTCAGAAAACATGAAAGCAGTCGTTTCCAGAGGCACCGTGTTGACTGTAATATATATGCCATTTAGCAGACGCTTTTATCCAAAGCAACTTATAATGAATGCATACATTTTTCAGTATATGTGGGAAACAAACCCACAACCTGAGCATTGTCAGCGCCATGCTCTACCTACTGAGCCACACAGAACCACTAACCAGACATATTTGACATATTTGTTAGGTGTCTAACCTCCAGTCAGAGACAGGAGGCCTGATGCAATCAGTGATTCAGAGTATGACCCTGTTACTGTACTGGACAGACGTATGACTGCTTGTCCCAACTGTGGGCATTTCTGTTAAAAACTTCACAGAGCAGCTCCTTACAGAGAGAGGGCCGGAGAGTCTGCTACACATTCCATTACACTGCTCAACATCGGCAACATTTCAACAGCCTTGTGAACCTGGCATCTCAATAACTGTAAACACTTTACCTAACATTTCAAACATTTTAGCGCACATCTGCCGCGAGGGGAAACCCGAAGGCCTATCCACACACATCGAATGGGGGAAGTAAGAGGCTTTCTTGCAGAAAGGGAAAGAGCATTAAACTGAGGAGATTCACAGCGATCTTCCCAGCCTCTCCCCCATGTTGTGTTCTGCATCCAATGGATGCATCTGAGTAGGGCTCTGGAGTGCAGTGATGCAGGGGGGATTTTGAGGGGGGACCCACTAGTGGGGCTGGGAGGTTCAGACTTGACTTGCAAAAAATAAAAGTACTTGAGACTTGACTTAGACTTGCATGTCTAAGATATGGGACTATATTTGGACTTGAGCTGGATGACTCTTGAGACTTAATAATTTGAGACTTGAGGACTTGCCACCTGAAATTTGTGACTTGTGACTTGACTTGACCTGAACACGGTGACTTGTGACTTGACTTGGGACTTACTTGAAACTTGAGGGTTAAGAGCTGAGACTTACTTATGACTTGCATAACAGTGACTTCTGTCACAATTCTGGTTTGAGAGGAGAGATAATGGGCGCAGTACCTGGTCAAACCC
>JAINUG010000009.1:3801295-3928795 GCA_029706075.1 Aldrovandia affinis | reverse complement strand
ACGAGAACAGCAGACTCCATTCAGTGGAAACAATGTACTGTATTTTGGATGTCCTCAGTGGTTCAGGACAGCTCCTATAGATGGATACCAATACAGACAGCATGCAAAGGGAATATCTCACTCACGTCTTGCCCGGAGATTCCTTCAGCCAGAATAGATCATCACTGGTGATGCCATGTTCCATTGCTCCAGGGACCTGACAAGATGACATAAAAGCTGTTTACCATTTACCTTTTATTCAAAATAGAGTGGAAATATTCAAATCTGTGTCAAAAATCACCCTGAAACAATGTTTACTGCACTGAGCGATGTGTCTTATCTGAAGCAGTCTTAAGTTAGTGGCGTCTTATCTGAAGGCAGGTCTTAAGTTTATTGTCTTATCTGAAGCAGTCTTAAGATAGTGGTGTCTTATCTGAAGCCTTTTTTGTGTTTACATCAGCTCCTCTCAGTACTATTTAAAGCAGGGGTGGGTAACCTCGTAGCTGGAAGCCCGATGCTTTTGTTTCCACCAATTACCCCTGGTTCAATTAGCTAATTAGCTGTACACACCAACACACATCAACACGTAGACGAGACCACAGTAAACCGCTTAATATAATGGAAAAGGTTTAGCTGTCTTTCATGAGCCATCAATAAATGTAGCTAAACCGTCAGATCGCGTTAATGACTGGGCTGATTAAATAATTAAGAGCAGAAGTTGGCATGGAACCCAGACGCAGACGCGGCCCTGCAGGAAGGGGGTTCCCGGAGAGGCCTCTTTGAAAAGGCAGACACGGCAAACACAACCTTTAAAGGGGAACGCAGTAACTTTGCAGTGATGACATCATCAGCCGGGGACCAGACGAATGTGACATTCTGCCCCCTCTCACACAGTTCTGCGGGCTGTGTGGAGTCAGGCCACAGATTCTTTAGACGCACCAGATACTCTGCCCGGATTCTTAACATTGAAAGTTCCCTCCTCCTACCGTTGAAGATGAAACACTCCAATTTGATGCAAATTCAATAATTTGATAGAAATTCAGGGGCGTGGCCAAGTATGATACTGTGGCAGTGGACGTTCTGTACTGTGATATAGCACAGGAAACTCCTGTTATCAACTGGAACCTCCTGTAGTTCAGAAGCAGAGAGGATGGAAGGAACAAAGGAGCTGAGTATCTGGTGCGCCTGCAGAATCTGTATTCACACACAGCAAAAGCAGACCCTGATCTCTGTAGTATGATGCACTGGTAGGTGTCATCACTACTGCTGTGTATTCAGCATAGGAGTTTATACCCACAGTCATGGGCCGGATGCAGACAGTCACAGGAACGCTCACATATTTGTTTTTTATTTTTCTATTGCTATGGCAACTGAGTCCATCCTCTGCACTGCAGATTTAATAATAATTTAAAAACGTATTGGCCAAGAACTGTAATGTAACAGAGCACATTTGACACGACACAAAACCATCGCCGTTTCAGTTTCTCCTGTCCAAGTTCTTTAGCTGCACGGGGATTTCAAGACTCTACAGACAGACTGTTTCTCCGGATCAGTGCTTCTCTTCTTGATTAGCGCTGAAGGCTGGTGACGGATCTCTGCTGGAGACTCACATCGACGGGGTACTTTGGCCTCATTCCAGTGGCGATCACGATGTTCCCCGCCGTCAGCACCGTCTGTGTGGGGAGGAGAGGATCAATTCCGTGGGCGTCGGGGAAAAAAAAAACCTGGAAGCGAGAAGAGGCGGCATACGCTTCGGAGGAGAGCGCGCTCTCGCGAATTGACGGAGCGTGCCGCGGCGATGAGACGGGCCAACTAATTCAACCGGGCATTGAGAACCGAGAGAAAATAACAATCATAATAATAATAATAATATGAAACAGAAAGAAGGATTCCTGGCAGCCACGTTCCTCTCAATCAACGGGCACACAACCCCAATGAACTTTCTGGATTATAAACATTAAAGAAAATAATAATAATTAAATTACTTCGTAATTATAATAAGAGGCAGCGACGGCACGGACTTCTTACCTCTTTCCCCGCCTTGCTGACTCCTCTGACGGTGTGCTCATCCACCAGGCTGCCTTTCAAGTTCAAATACTTCACCTTCCTGCGGAGTAGAAAAGGCCCAGAGACGTGACACTAAGCGAGACGCGGGCGGAACCCTGCGTTGACGCGCAGCGTGCGGTCTGGGCTCCCGAACACCAGAGGAGCGCG
Organism: Aldrovandia affinis; assembly: GCA_029706075.1. Classification (NCBI taxonomy): domain Eukaryota; kingdom Metazoa; phylum Chordata; class Actinopteri; order Notacanthiformes; family Halosauridae; genus Aldrovandia; species Aldrovandia affinis. Next base: position 3,926,602 of record JAINUG010000009.1, on the reverse strand, counting down.
CAGAGGTCAAGCCCTTTCCCCCCATTTCCGCTGGATGTGAAGTCGTTCCACCGCCCCGGAGAGCAGATCTGTTAACAGCGCGGAGCGCGATCGCGCGCTGACAGTTGGGCACCTGTTTGCCCCGCGGGCGCCGCCGAGCGCGAGCCTGCGCTGCGTGTAGTACAGCTGTGTACCGACAGGTCCGCGATCGCTTCAAGGAAATATCTCACATCAAACGGTGAACGGGGAAGAGCTGCTCTCGGAGGAGGAGGAGGCCAAACCGCACGGCTCGGTGTTATGTTTGCTGGATGTCAGGCAGACAGGGCGCTTATTAAAGCGACGGCTGTTTCTATTCCGCAGCGATGAAGAACAGTTCAACCGCCGACCCTCGGGGATAATAGCTTGACCCGGAGGACGGGCGGCAGGCTCGTGAGGGGAGGGCGATAAATAAATAGAGGGTTGAATTGGCTAGTAAATTGAGAGAAAAACTGGGGAAGAAATCTGAAACAAATTTAAAAAAATATTTGTAAAAAAAAATGTCAAAGTTTAATGTCACCATTTGAAATATATTTCAAAATTGTAGATAGGGCCTACTCCTATTTGACTCCTTATTGTCAGGGTTTGAGTTGTACCGAAATCTATTGGGTCCGCCAATTTTGACCCAAAAAATTAAACATCACCATCCGCGCAGAGACACAGATACAGACACAGACACAGGCGCACGCACGCACGCACACACACACACACACACACACAAGCATGCGCTTACCTATGAAAAATGGAAATCAGAACCGATACAAACACACGTTTCAGTGACCAACTGAACAATTTGATTGAACACCAACTTCAAAATTGCATATCAATGCCACAATCCATCACAATGCATATCGGAGCGTGAATGCCACCTACACTCATCAGACACAGAGCCTGCTTCAGTGGCACACTGATTAAACATAAATGGCTTTTCTTCATAGGCTTATTTGCATTGCCATTATTAATATTATGAAATTTTTGTATCCACTGCCATTCGACGCACAGCCTCTGCATACTGTAGGCTGGCAAACACACCAACACCTGCTTCACCCGATATGCCCAAAGGTGTACTTCAATTTAAACATTATGCATTTACCTCCGGTTACTTCCAAATAGCCCACAATTAGGCTAGTTCTGACAGACATATAATATGATCAATCCAGATTCTTATTTTAGAAGGCTGTTTGATTAAAACTTGGAATGAAGACATCCATATCTGGCAAAATTGCCTATTCAAACCATGTTGAAGCCTGCTAGCAAGCAATATAATTGCACTATAAATAAATGTAATTAGCTTTAGAGCATAGCTATTCAACTCTCAGTCCTGAGGGCCACAGTGGCTGCAGGAATTTGCTCCAGCCGAACACTGACTACAGCTGATGTCTCTGATTAGTATGCTCCTTTGGTTTAAGAGGTGAGCTAACTGATATCAGGAGGTTGCGTTGATCGGTTAGAGCAAATGCCTGCAGCCACTGCAGCCCACAGGACCAAGAGTTGACTATGTTTCAGAGTTAGCCAAATGTCTTGGCTAACTCTGGACCATATTACTTAGCATTCCAGCTAAACAGCAGCAATTAAGCTAGCTATCCATGATCACTTTGACATAAATGAGTAAGATTTATAAACTTTTTCTTGCTTTTTAAATTTATTTTTATACAAACCTTACGAATGCAATAATATACGGTGCGCAGGGGGGTAGTTGGTTCACTCATCAACGGGCAATTCAGCTGATCAGTTTGGGCCAATGGGATGCTATAAAGCAGGCAACCCAATCTAGTTGGAATTAAATTCCATTGCCTTTGCACTCAATGTACTTTATATTGGGAAAAATTTTCTTAAAATTGCACAAAGAATTCAACATGTTTTGTCAATCTGCTCATGATGAGAAACCTAACCACTGTAAATTGAGTTTCAAAATACCATCAGGGAAGTTTTAATTTTCCTTCAAAGTCGCATGATTTTGCCGGTGTGATTAGTTTCTCAGCGGACGTGAAATAAACTTTTCTACCTTTTTACTATGACCGTGGAACATGGACACAAAAAAGTCACAAAAAATGCGCAAAATATTCTTGTGGTTAATCCTTACAGGGATCTCACATATATTTAGCATCTTTGAGAGCTCTGGTCTCATTGAAGGGAGCCCTACCATCACGTAGATGGACCCTGTTTATCGGTGCTTTACAATGAACATTTCTGATGATACGACTTGTTGGGTACCTTCAGTATGTTTTGGAAACTCCCTGTTCCAATGCTATTATTGGAGGTTTGTTGCAGATGTGCGCTCCTGGTTGCTGTGTGCTTACGTGCCCCAGGCTGCTGCTTTTTGGCACTGAAACTCCAAATCAATTAGACTTGGCAGGCTTGACTTCTTCTAAGAAATCAATTCTGAAGGGGCTGGGCGGAGCCCGCAGTTTGGTTGGGGCTGTTGGGTGGCTCACCCTGTCAAAGCACTGTTCTAGTGTGTGGATGAGCCCCACAGTCTGCATCCTGTTAAAGCACTGTTCTAGTGTGTGGATGAGCCCCACGGTCTGCATCCTGTTAAAGCACTGTTCTAGTGTGTGGATGAGCCCCACGGTCTGCATCCTGTTAAGGCACTGTTCTAGTGTGTGGATGAGCCCCACGGTCTGCACCCTGTTAAGGTACTGTTCTAGTGTGTGGATGAGCCTCACGGTCTGGTATTGACTCCAGGCCATGCTAGGGCTGACTGCAGATTGTGTCCAGCAGCCCCCGACAGTCCCGTCGCCCAGGGAGGGAGAGATTCAGTGGGCTGGGTTGTTCATGTCTCGTCGCACACCATGAAGGGTTCGACAGTTGTGTTACTATAAACAAATTGCTGGATGCCTTGCACTTTGTCACCCACCTTATTTGCTAGGTTTGGTCTCTAGTCTTTGTTTTAGAGAGGCTCGCATTCCCTTTTTTAATGTGTTTTTTAATATTGTGTTATTGTCATTGCTGTTCTTTTTGTTGTAAGTGTTTAAAATAAAAAACATCTCTCACCAAAAAACCTCAAAAAAGAGATTCATGGAATCAGGTGGGTAGGGACCTACCTGGGACTACCTATGCTGTGGCCAGAGATTCATCAGCTTATCCCCTTAGCAAGACAACTACATTTCCCAGAGTGCTTATCCCAGAGGTGTCACTCACTTGTCCTGCAGCTGGACGCGGTGGCCCCAGTTGAGGGACCTGACGTGGTTCTGCACAGCCTCCGCCATTGTGGGCCTGCAGCACACAGAGAGCACTGTGAGCTGGGAAATGGAGTGTGATATGCTCCATCACAAGGCCAGGCTAGCACGCAAGCATTACGCAACCATCGGATTAATTATTTAGCCGTCATCGTTATAGTGAATGAGAGAAACAACATGGCAGATGTTCCAGGTCTGTCTCCAAGCTGACACCACACACTCGGGAGTGTTTGTTTTCCCTTGCAGCATGTTAGCAGTGTGCCATAAATTTACACATACGCCTTTGAAAATAGCATAGTGGGACATATGAAAAATGATTTTGTCATAGCATACTTTTATTGCTTTCAGTAAACATTTAGAGAACGTTTCATATTGTGGGTGTTGTGCAAGAACCTTGTGTGTTAAAAAAAACTGGTAAAACAAAAAACTATGGTTTAGTCACATGGAGTTTATTGGGAACCAAATGTATTAGTTGTTGAATTATGAACCATTTACAGTACATACTGCAAAGCTGAATGAGAACTTTCAAAAGAATGTAAAAGAAATCCCCAAATGACAAAGAAAGTATGAACAGTGTACAGCGTATCTCAGCTATGAACCCAAAAGAACACAAAAGACCCACTTGTACAAGCTGCTCTCATAGTGTACTCTCCTGTAGATGGATAGGTGCCTTTACCTTTAATATACAGGTAAAAAACTGATGTCTAAACAATTATTTTCAGTTTGGTCAAACGCTGTCAGCGTCATGCAAAAACCTTCTACGTCCAAAGCAGGAGAAAGGCATGCAGTGTGTGATGCATGCTGTATTGCATATGGACAATATGTGCATGGCATACAGACCTAGTTACATCTAGCTCCATTTTAACAGCTTAAATCACATATTTAACTAACAGAAGCAATATTAATGCATGACATTTTTATTATAAAATTCTAATTTAAACAAATATAAGTAAATCTGCAAAATCATACAAACTTCAGAGTCATCCATGCTCAGCAGGACACTTTTGAGCGAATACAGCGTCAAGCCACAAATACCACTAGATGGCGACAGAGAGTCTATTTACAAAAAGTGGAGGGTTTGAAGCTTCTAGAAGCTGCTGCCTAGTCAAGATGTTTCTAGGACGTTTCAGGGAATGTTGGGCCTGGGTCCTACTCCAGTTTAGTGTAAAAGATCTAAACAAACTCAAAGTTAGTTTCTTATTTCTTTAAAGTGGGTTTGTTATATTACTAAGTAAAAAAGTCATTTGACTAAATAATGAGGGATTACAATGCTGGAACTTGTGAGTTTGTTTCCTCTTACCAATTGATGCTTACCAGTCATGAAATATTGGGGTTGGGATATTCCACCCATACTTCCTGGCATCCTTCACAGCTGTTCCCAGCAGGGCAGACTGATGCATGAGCTTCTTAGGAATGCAGCCTACATTCACACAGGTCCCACCAAGACCCCATTTTGTACCTGGATGTAGAGTGAGACAGGATTAACAATAAAATACTGTCTTCTTTGTAATATTTAACCCTGACAGAATTAAATTTAAAATATGTTCTGATGCACACACATGTCTGAATGAATCAATGTATTTATGTATGGTTTCTTTGGTTAGACACTGTTGCTCTCATGCAAATCAAAACACTTGTCATGACACCCAGACATTTAAAATTATATCACTGAAATGATTCATCTCACCTTTAGGAGAAGGATCCACATAGTCTAGGACAGCAACGTTCTTCCCAAGCTGAGCAGCTGTGAAAAAATGATAAAATTAACTTTGTTGTTTAGTTTATTTAGTGGTAATATATAAACCCATATCCAACAAAATTGGTGTGGCTACACGATACCCTTGAGGCAAATCTTTAAGATGTGATGTGGTAAGGCGGGTTTAATCGCCCTTTAAATCAGACTGTCAAAACCGTTATGAGGACAATGAATACCAAGTAGCAGCGCTAAAACCGGGACAATATCATGACAGGTAAAGTTATAATAACGACATTGCTGCGTGTAATGTTGTCTTTAAAAAGTACAAAACAAAATTTACCTTCTTTTGAACACGCCAGGCCCCCGGACCCGCCACCGACAACCACGAGATCATAATCAAATTTCCCTACAACAGAAAGCGTGACGGCGTCCTAAACTCATTGTTTTAAATAACTGATCCACTTATTATGTACGTATTAACAAGGTAACGTTAACTAGCTAAATACTTTACAAATGAGTAAGGCATGGCAGTGTGTTATTCATTGCCTTGGTTAATATGACATTCACTTAACTATCCAGCTAATGATGTAACTCTCTAACGTTAGTTTGGGGAAAACAAAATATACTAAAGCGTAGATTGAATTAACCAGTAATGCATCGCTAGCACACAAAAATAGACACTAAAAAGCTTAACGTTACCTGTCAAGGTTCTTATTTGAGTTTTTAGGAACAGTACACGTTTAAACCGGTACCTGCCTTTACAGAAGGCAGCCATATTGTTACTGTAAAAGGACCTCGTCCGCTTTATATGGGTGTCTGACGGTTTGCCTGCTCCCAGTCCTGAAACGAATGCGATTTAATTTAGTTAGGTGCCCACAAATATGCTCACATTGTATGAAATAATGTTTACTTTTTAAAATGATAACATCGTAAACCTTACATGTTCGGAATGCCCTGCATATTACCGTAATTACTCTACAAATGATCGACATCGATTATTTATAGAGTAATTACGGTAATATGCAGGGCATTCCGAATATGATATAACCAAAAAAGTGCATGATTTAAAGCGATACCAAAATTGTTGGCTCTGGTTAGATCACAGGTGTCAAACTCATTCCATCGTGGGCCGAGTGTATGCAGGTTTTTGTTGCAACCAATGCACTACACCAGGTGATTTCACTAATTAGCTCACTAAGGAGGGAACCTAATTGAAATCACCTGGTGTAATGCATTGGTTACAACAGAAACCTGCACACACTCGGCCCTCGATGGAATGAGTTTGACACCCCTGGGTTAGATTGTTAATAGCTAAATTGTTACTTCATTAAATACCTAGATTCATTCTATTAAACCGATGCCGTTATTACAGCTAAACACTTTCCATATACGTATTCAAAATTAGTGTTGGGGAGTAGCGGAATTACAAGTAGCAGAACTATTAATTTAACTACATTTTCCCACTAACGTGTGGTAGTTTAATTACTTCCAAAATCTAGTAGCTTTCAAGTAGTTACATTATTTTTCGTCAAGTGGCGTGGACCACAGTTACAAGTTACATCTCCCCAGCAGCAGTATTATTATAATAATATTTATTCATTTATTTATTTTACAAAAAAGATAAAATGTCATGTGAGGGTTTCAACGCAGCTGTTTTGTTTTGTTTGATGAGAACGTGCAGCGGTACTCTTGCCTAATCATGGACGAGGAGGTGGAACCACCATGGCCATGCATGAAACTAATAAAAGAAAAAGAGAAAGTATACTTTTCAGTGCATTCTGTGCCAACCAAAGCAGAAGTTCCTCAACGCATGGAAGACACAAAGCTTGAACTTGAGAACACATATTCAGGTGAGTAGCTAGTTAGCTAGCTAACATTAGGTTGCTAATGTAGCTGGTGTTTTACCATGCAATTCTGGCTAACTACGTTAGCTAAAGCAATGGCTTAGTTGAATATTGAACTTGGGTTTCGGTATTTCTGTCCTCAAAACAGAGTTTGTGGTTTTGGTTCATTAAACATCAACGAGCAATTCTAAATGAGCAAGTGCCAACTTTGAGCACTCGTTTAGATTCCGTCTGTATGCAGTGGTGCCGGTGCTATTTCTCTTGGTGGGGCGCACATAATAATAATTATATTATAATAATATTTTCATCTTATGTGACAGCTAGTTAGTTTAGTTAGTTAGTTTAGTCTCCATTCACGCGCCAAGCGCAAGCAGGCACATCTTTCCCGCGCCATGCTTCTCAGTGTGAACAGCTACACAGGGCGGCAGGTTCATAGATATAAAAACGTAGTACCGCATTAGCTGCTGTTGTGTGTCGCAGAGATGCAGACTTCCCCTGATAAAAGTCTACTGTAACTCGCTTAATTCTCAATCAATTTTCGTGAAATTTGGCTTGTTATAAATGCAGTGGTTTGACAACTAGCTAACGGTATATGTTTTGTTATCATCATGGCGATATCTGTCGGTCATTCAACATCAGCTTTAAGTGACAGTGAAATAGTGAAATAGCCACTTACCTGTGAAGAGTTATCCAACGAGCTTTGCTTCTATGGTCCCTCCTATTTGTAATTGGGAAAATATTACAAATGCTGCACAACTTTGTGGCATTTTTGCATCTAGGCTAATTCCTCTTCCTACCGTGTTCACAGCCAGGTTCTGTGGAAAATCGTTCAGTAACTCAACAATTGTGAAATGTGGAAATCAAGTAACCTACATGTTATGCAGAAACTTCTCTGAGTTACAGTAAATTTTATCAGGGGAAGTCTGCATCTCTCAATACACATACGTTTGTTTAGACGCGGATCTTGCCCGCGCCAATATGGCGGCCGTGCAGACGCATCTGAACAGGGTGAATGAGGCATCTACATTTTTATATCTATGGGCAGGTTGGCCTAGAGCAGTGTTTCCCAACCAGGGGTACGTGGGAAGATGTTAAAAAGAAGAAGAAAAAAATTGTGTTAAGAAAATTGGGGAAATATTACAGAATAAAAATCTGGCTCAATTGAGACAGGCTCAATTGTCTCATTAGAGGTGAAGTGAACTGGTGAGTTAGACTCACCTTTTCATTCACATAAACCGTATAAACAATGATAATTATCATTATGATAAATTTAATTACATATGAAACAGAGAACCCTGGTTAGAAGCTGCTTATTGTATGGCATCAAATTGTTTACATTTGTTTTAGTGTTTTTACATTTTACAAGTTTTAATTGTGCACAACATTATAAAGACATACTTATCCTTAATTTGCATGGACAGATCAGAGTTACCTGAAAAGATTTTGTCTTTATTGTCCGATTGAGGTTCATACTGTATTTTTAGTATTAAAAAATTGGATTACACTTTATTTTACAGTGTTAATTACCAGATATATACCCAGTGCTTTGTAATTATCTTGCATTTTTTTCCCATAAAGTCATTTCAATGTAGTTAGCTACTGTTTAAAAGTAGTTTTAGTGTAGCTAACTACTTTTCTCACCATGGTAGCTTTGCTGTAGCTTAACTACTTCCAGTGTGTAGTAATTGGTAACTTAGTTAATTACATTTTCAGAGTAACTTCCCCAACACTGTTCAAAACAATGATAAGACAACAGTTATATGAATTCGTAAAATACTATTTTTAGCGTAGAACTGTCAGTTGTCACTGGATTGGTCCGAGGCACAGACAATCTCGTTGGCAAAAAAAACATACATTTGCACAAGTTATTATTTCAAGTCATCCAAAAAAACAAGTTGTGAGGCTTGCTCAAATCACATAATTCAGCTTTCATCCCCGCATAAGCAATTTGTAAAAACCTGTCTGGATGAGTTTTTAGCGCTTCGGCATAAATTTTATGTTGACATTCTCACGGAAACGTAGCTACAAGTACGAAAGATGAAAACATTTGAAGTCTTTCAATTGAGTTAGGCTGTCCCTGGTTCCAAAGACTGAGAAGACTGTGATCATAATGTCCAAAAAATACAGAGCTATATGTGATGTACAATGTCAAATAAAAATTGTTTAAAAAAATGATAATTAGCAAATATATACCAAATATAGATGCATAAGCAGTGATAGCCAGATAAAGTGAATGACAAACATGGTATCTTTGATTTGACATTTCATCATTGAATGGCAAAGATGCGGCGCTGTGAGGACATCAACTCCGTAGTATATCAAGAAAATAAATACGCGGGTACCAGGTCCATTAGAGAGATTCCATGTCAGTTCCAATCATAACGTATATGTCTGACCAATTTGTAGGACCGTTTTGGCTATGGTGGATTACAATGGTAGAGTTCATGATGTGGTGGATTGGAGTCAATGGTCAATTTATTTATATTTTTATATCAGCTGATATATTGGTTTTGACATATCTGAATTACCCCCAATATTATTTGCCTTGCATTACATTATTGTTTGCTTGTAGCACACACCCTTATCCAGAGCAATACTGTTAAAAATTTTTTACATACTGTGAATTTATACAGTCAAATATTATAGATAATATTGCCCCAGCTGGGAACCAAACATGCAGCTTCTGAGTCACAGGCCCAGTTCCCTAACCATTATACTGCTCTGTTTTATGAAATGGAGGAATGGCTGATAGGTCTGCAATCAGTCAACGTGATGGATTAAGACTAGAGGAGGGATGCTGTGCTCCAGTACACTGGATCATTTGTTTGTGATTGATTTGAGAAATGATGAGCTGGTCGGCAGGTCCACACAGCTTCGTTGTTCTGCCTTGAACATTGTGTCTGAGGCTGAAAATCACATAACAGTTTGTCTTTTGTTAAATGTACTGAATGAATGATTTAAGAAAAACTGTATTAACTGAAATGTGAATGTCAAGTGAGACCAATGCTCTGCAGATCAGGGCCTGTATGTATAAAACATGTCAGAGAAGGAGTGCTGACCTAGGATCAGGTTTCCTATGTCCATATCCTAACCTTATCCATTATGAGATAAAAGGCCAAACTGATCCTAGATCAGCACTCTGAGATACTTTATACACACATACATACATATGTCCTGATGATCTCTCAGTTGAGATTGAGATGCTGTTGTCATATGTGCACTTCATTTTATATTTGCATGTGAAGAGAAGCTTAGTGTTTTCCTAACTTAATCTATCAACGACGAAGGTGGTTGTGTAAATTTGCTTGTTTTTCTGTTTCAGGTAATATTGTACTGTATGTATTAAAGACACATTTGTCAGGGGAGGTTGATTTATGTTTAATTTAATCTATTTTGCTGCTCCTAGCTTAACAGGGAGCTGTTGTTAAAGTGTAAAATGAGTGTTGTAATGTAATGTATTCATTCCCATGGGTTCAGAGATTATCCGTCCTAACAGAAACTCGGGTTAATGCTCACGTGTAAACCTTTTGACTGTTTTTCGACAGGGAAACAGCATCAGGATATTGCCATCCATGGTTTGTGTTCTGGTAAGTACCTTTATGAAAATAACGCATCCAATCAGTATTTGTAGATGTATTGGTATATACGTGTGAATTTACTGAAAGCAAGCACCCAGGTTTTTCCCACAGTCTTGGTTAAAGGGCTGTTTAAAGCAATGCATGTTAAGCACTTTGGCACAGAGTGCAGCCAGAATCAATCTGGTAAGGCTTTTTAATCACTGGATTTAGCTCCCATATTAATGTTTTCAGTTTTTAAATGTAATCTTTGAAGTAGATTTATATTGGCTGATGTAAGACCATTAATAACTAATTAATTCATTAAACTGCTAAAACACGACTACTACTGCTTGTATCTGTTCAAAGACATACATCTAAATCCTCGCTTTGATGCTTATGAGATACAGTCCACAGCCTTCCTGTTGATCTTGAAACTCAATCTTTCATTCCTTGAAATAAATATCACAGATATCCCACTGTTTTTCAAAATCATTCAAGTCCGTTTTTCAAAATCATGTATTTCAAAGTTCATTTTACGATGAGTGACATCCCTGTTTCAAGTTACTAGTTTGATATCTATTTAATATGAATTAAATATGAAATATGCCAGCGTGCTGACATTGAGAATAAATTGTCTTGCGAGATTGTTGTGCAGAGCCAAAGTACTTTGACTGTCAAAAAGTATTTCTGGATGCAATCTTCAGTGTGGCTTTATCTCGTGGGGATTCGACTGTTTCAACAAGAAAACATGTATTCAATATTGTATTAATCCTTAAATGTCATTGAGAAGTCAAGGAAAATATAAATGTGATCTGAGGGAACTGTTATCAGACAAATCAGTTTTAGTGTGGTGTGCTGATATGGAGCTTGGGGATTGGCATATCCCTGCCAAAAACTAGGAGAAAAATGTTGGTATCTTTTATATTCAATCTCTGCTCTGGCTGCAAAGGACACTTTAAGGACGGCTCTGATCCTTCCTGCCAGATATAAGCTACACTAATTAACATATTTAGATGTTGTTTACATAAAGTAGATTCATTACTAAAAAAATACTGTAAAAGGACACTTTGTTATTAACAGTACAATATTAAAAATAATATTTGAATGCATGTGCCAACATCAAATTATTTTGACCTAAATTAAAAATGGGCTTTAACCCTAATCAAAATGTGGTCATGCAAGTAGTAATTTAAGGACTTGAGTCCTCATTTGTGAAATGTTTTTCAGTTTTGTGAAATGTAGTTCTCTGTCTTATGATTCCAAATATGATTAATGATGGTTATTGTGTTTAATAGTAGGGTTTATATATGGCTATATCATATGGCTATAGGCTAAGGATATGGCTAAATACCATTCAAAAGCTGTTTTGTTTTTAGTTTAGGTGTAGTTTTAGGTATATTTATGTCAAGCAGTGCTTAAAAGCAATTCACTACAGACTAAGTGGTATCAGTATTGCCGTGCATCAGTTTGCTGAAGAATGCAATTACTCAAAGGTTAAAGTGTCTTTGGTAAGCTAGGACTTTGAAAATGTTGAATTTCACTTAAATCCATTGAAACTGATGCTACTTGATGGGGCTACTGCACACATCAAAGAACAAATTGACCTTCTGAAAATGTACATGAACACTGGAATTACCTCAGCCAAGAACGCTGCAACAGACAGCATCTGAAAGATGCTTTGAATAGATAAAGGCACACAACAGTGTGCGACTTGAAAGAGCGCTGAGAACTGTCCCAAGACGGTATTATTTTCCAATTATTTTCTGATGACTGGAGCTCAGACACTGGCATCACTGAACAAACTGTTTGAACACATTTTTAGCAAGGACATGCTGACAGTGTTGGTTCTCCCTGTGATGTGAAGGGACTCGAGTGAAATGACAGAAGATGACACAAAAATGCGGTGCTTGCCTTTGGGTGCTGCGTTGTTAGAAGAAGAATCTCATGAATCTGGCCCACTGCAGCCGGGGTTCGATGGCTGGGAGCCCCGTTTGGGGGCGGTGATTGGCTGTCCGCTGTCTCACTGTGAGCACAGACAGCTTCCCTGGGGGCAAAACGAATAGGCGAGTTCCATCTTGAAGGAAGCGGTTCATTGCTGGCCCATAGTTGCGGGCGGCGGGCTTGTGGGGGAGGGTGACTTGAAGAAAAAGAGGACACAGTTGGCCACCAAATTGGGAGAAAGACAGGGGGGGAAATCTGAAATAAGACCAGATCCAGTAGGTACGCTGATGTAACGCTATGCCAACGTAACACAGGGCTGGCTCCCAGGCTACCATGAATGGGGCAGTTGAGATTCTTCTTCAGAAGTGCTTGAACTTGGGGGACCCCTGGTGGCCTGATGGTAGTACTGTTCACATTTCCCTCCCTTCAGAGTGCCCACATCATAAGCGTACTACAATCCCATAGAGGCTGAGAACCAGGTAACTCACGGTTGTACATGGTATCAGCATCGACATAATATTTCACATTACCATAACAAAGCAGCATAGCCAACAAGGCAAGACAAAGTAGTACTTAAAGGCAACGAGTGCCAACTCAATTGCTAAGCACTCTTTTTTTTTTTGCGGTGACATATTGTTGCTCCCGTGGTAACAGCTGTAGATTCCGGAAGAAAATGGGCTCCTCTTCATCTTCAAAGATGTGGGATAACACAGCTCCCAGGGCCTATGTTGCATGCATCAGTCCGTGGCAGATGTCCCTTTCCAGATTGCCGGGCTAATTACTGCTGAATGTGACAACATCATCGAAACAGGCCCCTGCACAGCCAGCTGATACATGGGCTGAGACTGCAGCTACTGAAAGATAACAGCTGTGCCATGGATCACAAACCGAAAGAGGAGAAATTCAAACAAACCCTTCAAGGGCCTGTTGTTTCATCACCGGAGATTGGAATCAGCAGGACCTGTCATTGCCATTGATAAGGTTGAGAAGACCAACGTATTTTCCCTGACCGACGTTTTCGTAGTAGCTCACCTACTATACAGATGGAGCAGGTATCAAAACTTGCTCATTAGCCGCAGAAAATCATCACAATCACTGTCAGGATTCCTGGATGACGGCCAACTTCACTTCCTTCACTTCCTTCTCTCTACTTTGATTGTCTTGTGTAGAATGCCATTTTGTTGTAGCTTGTTTGATAGAAGCAACACAGTTTCCCCCAAGCTTAAATTCCCCTCATTCGTACCTATCTATCATATTGCAGTTTTTTTGTCTGAAGGTTATTTATCGGCTATGTTTTTGTAGTTGCTCTCTGGTATGTAATATTCATGCACACAAGTCCTTGGGCTGGTGTTGTTCTAGTTCCCGTGTGGGCTGCTGTTCATCTCGTCTTCTTATCTACCAGACCATCCGGGAAGCCTCTGGCCCTGGAGTGCAAGGAGCAAATCATAATACTGTATTGCCAGCTACTAGACAATCACTGGTGATAAGGAGTTTGGGGAGTTAGAAGACTGCTTTTCACTCAGCCTCAAAGAGGTAGAATCGTGCTCATCATCAGGATTTAGAGGTGGGAGTGTGTTACCATCCCGCCCGAGGGAAGTTACTTGAACCATAGCTGAACCATAGGGCCGAACCAACCCTTCTGGCAGGGTAATATTTATGCAAAGAAATGAGAGACTATGCCCAAATTTCTCTCAGTCCCGGTTCAGTAGGCTCTTGACAATGTCCCCAGATCCTTTCATTTTGCCCAACATTAAAAAAAAACTTTTTTTTGTTTGCTATGGCAACAGTTTTCAACAAAAACGTTGTTTTAATGTGAAAGGTGCTCTTTAAGTGCTCTCGAGTGACCCTGTTCCATGGTTCTCAAGCTACTTCTCTCTGAAGGACCTACAATTTCAAGCTTCGGGACTGGTGCTTAACTTTCCACTACACTTCACTGTGACTTCAATTGTAGTGATTTTCACCTCTGTAATAACTACTTTAGCAGTTATTATTCTCATACTTGTGTCCAGGCTGTTGGTAGTGACTTTTCATCCACTTTGACATTTTAATATATATATATTTTTTGACTGGTTCTTAGTTACAGGAAAAAAGCACTATACTCAGAGGACAATTTTTAACATTCCATATTATTATTATTAATAATAATAAATGTCAATGGCCGTTAAATGCATTTTCAAGCACTCTGTTCCAGGGTATTCTTTATAAAGGACTATGAAGTGAAATTGCTGTCAAAAAATAAATTTACATATTTACATAAATTATTTGTAAATGTGCATATTAAGAGTTGAGTGTACTGGACAGGCTGCTGGGTGGCTCATCTTGTTAAGAAACTGTTCTAGGGTGTGGATGAGCCCCACAGTCTGCATCCTATTAAGGCACTGTTCTAGTGTGTGGATGAGCCCCACAGTCTGCATCCTGTTAAGGCACTGTTCTAGTGTGTGGATGAGCCCCACAGTCTGCATCCTGTTAAGACACTGTTCTAGTGTGTGGATGAGCCCCAGTCTGCATCCTGTCTGCATCCTGTTAAGACCCCACTGTTCTAGTGTGTGGATGAGCCCCACAGTCTGCATCCTGTTAAGGCTGTTCTAAGACAGTGTTCTAGTGTGTGGATGAGCCCCATGTCTGTCCTGTTAAGGCACTGCTGTTAAAGCACTGTTCTAATGGGGAATATCTGTTAAGGCATGTTCTAGAAAAGCCTGTGACCACTGTTCTATGTCATATCCTGTTAAGGCACTGTTCTAGAGCCAGTGTCCTGTTAGGTTTTTGAGCCCCACAGTCTGGTGTTAAAGCACTTTCAATCAACAGCCAATTTATGGTCTTGGGAATAAACAAGGTGACCACATGTCATATTCTGTACAGCCAGTGTCTGCAGGTTTTTGTGGTTTCCTTTCAATCAACAGCCAATTTAGGTCTTGAAACTTAAATGCCAAACTTGAATGAAACCGTGAAGTGCTGAAACACACCAAAAACCAGCGGCCACTGCAGCCCTCCAGGAGTGGCGTATGAGATCCCTGCTGTAGAGTGAAGCAGGCCTCAGTCATAAATGAAGGATTCTTTTTCCAGCGTCTTGTCTGTTGAACACCCATTATTATACAGAATCAGTGCCCAAATGTAGTCTTTTCATGGCTAAATAGTATCAGCACGTAGACTTGACCATTAACAATAATGACAAATAGGCAATATTCTTTCCAGGCATGGTTTATTGAAAACACACCAAATTGATACTCTACAAACCTGTATCTTTTCCTTTATTTTAACAAGCGTAATACTTTCCTCAGGATATTAGTGAAATTAACATAATACATTCTGTCACTGTGGCATTTTCTTTTCTTCTGTCCCCTACGAAAGCATTAACAACTTACTCTTCTATGAAATCAAACCATTTTTTTTTCAATGTTCTCTATTTTTAAAGGTTTATAATACAATGTAATACAAGGCAAAACCCACCACCAGTCTAGACTACACTGAGAACAGAGAGAGCAAGAGTGTGTCTGTGTGTAAGAGAGCAAGGAGACAGGGGAATGAGAGGGGGAAGGGAAGGACAGAGCGAGATAAGAGGGTATTATATAAAACACATTGGTTTTTTTAATCTACCATGGAAAAGTTTAAGGCACATGATAGTTACAAACACATTTGCTACTTAGTAGTACAGTTACTTTATTTTGATGTTTTTGATCAGTGATATCTACACAGGTAGGTCTTGCGCACTTGATTAGCCTTCCGCCAATTCCTCCATTTCATTCAGACACCCAGTTTGTAGATCTGTAAACGTACGTGTCTGCAGCACACCCACAGACAAACCCACAGACTTCTCTCATATATTCACCAACACAATGTCAGATCCTTTGGTTGTGTACTGCAAAAATAGGCAGCCAGGGATAGACAGAGACGATTTGTTTTTCGAAATGAACGCACACAGTACCGAAAACATTAACGTGGGCTATTTCTTGCTCTTTTTTTCAAATGAAAGTTAGTACATGTATTTTTAATTCTATCATATCTGCCTCTGTAAACACTGTGTAAAAAATGCAAGCCTTAGAAAGTCACGTCACAAAGAAAAGCAGAGTTCTATGCAGGCACATGCCAATTGCCAAGTTGATACATGAGTTGAGCCATCCTGAAAGTCGCTTCTCCGTTGTTCGACCGCTGAAGAGAATTGTATCGTGGTTTCCCCTCAGAAATCGAGAAACGCCACAGCACCACAGAACTCACTTCTACACTTTTTTTTTTTTTTTTTCTCTATTGTCCAGTTTTTGTGTTTTTTTGTGTTTTTTTGAACGGCATAATTCTCATGGCTACAACAAATCAACCCCTTCCCCTCTAGAAAGAAAAAAAGAGAAACACAATAAATTAAAAGCAACATTTTGTTTTCTTTTTACAAACTGACGCAAACCCGGCCTCACGCCGTGGGGAAAACCGACTGCACTCACTTCGGCCGTGAGTGACTTCATATCAAATTACACCACAAAAACGGGCACTTAGAAGATGAAAAAAAAACATAAAACATCTTTACAGTTTCTTCATGCTTGCTTAAAAGATTTCAAAAGATGCATTAGTAAAAACCTGCGCACATTTTGAGATAGTCATTAGCAACTTCATACAACTGCAGTGAAATGAAAGGAATTTGTCACGTTGCCGTCTGTCTTCTGTCTATCCCTGCTACGTCCGCTGTCCTGTCAGTCTTGACTCCCTTAAGTCTTTAGGAACCCTCCCCTCTTACCTCCCTGAAAGATTTTGGCAATCAGGTCTTCAGTTCAAAATATGTTTCCCCGTCTTTAAAAAGAAACTGGTAGATAAAATTCTTCGTTTTTTCTTTTTTTACTCTGACAATACAAAATATAAATAGGTGATCGGCATGACTCCGCGGGTTGGATACACACTGTTAGCTTAAGCGGTTATTTCTTTATACAAACATGGCAATTTCTTAATCCACTGAACGCACTTCCCAAACGTCCGGTTATGGATACACAGCTAACAACGTATAAAGACCAATTAGAAGTTTGTATAATATTTTTTTCCCCCATTTTTTTTTTTTTTTTTTTTTTTTTTCGATCCTAATATACATTTATAAAACCAACAAAAATATAAAATGCTTTAAAATGTAACATTTAACAATAGGAGCATGTTCTTTCCAGCTTCCCTCTCCAATCGTTCAATAACACAAATCCTTAACGCACAAAATTTCTTTTTTCTTCTCACACTTTTTTTTAATACAAAGCAAAAAAACAACAGGCATGAACCAGGTTAACTGACAAACCTCGAAAGTCTTTGAACATTAAAGACTTACCAACTGATTCAGATGCATTTTTTTTGTCTCCATTTTGTTTGGCGATGCTTAATCAACACATTGAACACGCCATCCAGACTACATCAGCGTTTCAGCCATCTGAACCCAACAGACACCGGCAGTTACAGTATAAGAGTCCAGCTTCCTGGACTGACGATGTCAGCAACCCTTGCCTTGAACACATACCTCAGTGAGTAGAACGAAAAACTAAAGTAACACTTCATGTGAAGCGCGTTTGTGAAGCCAGCGTGTGTGAAATAGCGGAGGCGTTTACTGGTCCAGCTCCCAGTACCCTATTTTGTGCTTTCTAGTCCCCAAACTCAAACCATAAATGTCCTTCTCTCTTCAACACCCATCACGCCAATCCTCACTCCTTCAACTCAAACTCTGAAAACTGAAACAAGAATGAAAAACAAAATGATAAACTCAGGGGAACACAAAAAAAGAAAATATTTTCACAAGCCAAAATGAAAACACAAGCAAGGTTTCTTGCCGCGCTTCCCAAGGGGGAAAAAAACAAACAAACGGAAAAGTAACAAAAACAACAACAAAACAAAAAGTCCAGTTTGAGGCCGTGTGTTTAACATAAAAATAGCAAAAAAAATAAAGTTCATTTTGTTTCCTTCTCTTCACACACAACCCCCCCCCCTCCTTTCCCCCAATTCCACTCAACCACGTGTCCATTTTCCCAACACAGCACCTTCGTGTCTCCCGCAACTCACCGACCACCACTCCTAACATTAGAATCCACCCAAATACCGAGGCTCCGTTCAGGGTTAGGGTTTTACTACGTCCAGTGGGAATGTAGATATGAGAAAGTAGTGGAAGTAGTAGTTTTTATCTTCTTTTTTTTAAATTCAATTTTTGCTGAAAAGCATGAATGTTGGCTGTTGGATGGTAAAGTTTATATATATATATATATATATATATATATATATATATATATAAATTCTGCTTACAAGTCATCAACAACAAAATGACCTCCATGTCTAATGGCAGTGGTGATAATGAGCTCCTCTGGTTGAGATGTTGCGCTGTTATTAGTTTAAGCCTAAAACAGAAGAGGGAGAACAAGTCATTTAAAATGAGGGTACTCTTTCTTTTTGCAGTCATCCAGCTCTTTGGAAATCTTTGAAAAAGAGGAGACACTAATATTTTACATCTACTTATTTATACAATTGTCTTTCAATAGCAAGGGTGCTGGAACCAGTGCATGAAACATCTTCGACAGCAAAACAAATAATCAAAATACCTTTATATATACATGCTTAGAAAAAGACATTTGCACGTAAAAAACAGTCATTTTCCACAGCGGATGATAACAGTGAATGAATGAATGATAACACTTTTTGATAACTTTTCAAAAAGTCATTTGAAACATTAAAGACACTTTGATTGACATGTAACAATGATCATATGAGTGATGGTCAGGGTAGCACATTGACACAAGCATGCCCCTTTCTGGTTTGCATCTTTTGTTACTTACCTCATTAACTCTGTGTCAGTGACATCATCATAGAGGGACATTATTCACCATTGTTCTTTTGTTACCAAATGTATTCAATGATCTACAATACCTTCTGCCCTACCTATAGGCTTTCCAATATCTGTGTTTATTCTTGGCCTTGTGATGGGCCCTGAACGGTCAGCCAAGCTGAATAATTTCTCGATTCAGTATAATTGTTCAAAACTACTTTTTTGTAACACCGTTTTCCCCCGCTGCAGCATGCTGAAACCTGCCCGGACTCGATAAATGTGATGCGATTTAAGATGAATCTCTTAGATCTCACGCGCCGTCGAGAGTCCTTTTACTCTCGTGTTTGCGCTGCCGCAGACGTAAAAGAATCATGAGGTCCGGCAGCTCAGAGCACACCAGACGCTCGCTGAGGGTCGGCGCTGTTGCTGCGTCGGGCTCGACTGTGTCAAGATACGAGAGAAACCGCATCTGAAGAGGAAAGTGCTGCTAACGAGAATGCACGTCGAGCTCTGCCAGACCCACTTAAACACTCGAGCGCGGCCCGTCCCGTGAGCCACGTAAAAATCTAAATTGTCCAGGAACATTATTGGATGCACAACGACTTGCTGTCGCCATCAACAATCACAGCAAGCTACGCATTAAAAACTAACCTAGCGGAAATGGGGTCATTACAATTCGCGAGAGTCGCATGAGCTTTAACGAACGTATTTCACAGTGTGCAGCGTTAGCCAACGCCGGAGCTTAAGGCGCTGCCAACGCTTCATTAAAAGGAGATGCAGACGAGGAGGTAACCTCGAGTCTGTGAGTCATCTCTTCCTAAATACCCAGGTCTATAACGCCGATGTAGCGAGGGTACGGTACGATGAAGGGCACGACGGATATGCACGTCACGAGCGCAGGCGCCCGTAGATCCCAGGCGAAGGTCGAACCCCTCGAGACGTTTCAACAAAAGGCGTAATCGCCCATGAGACAGATGAAGAATGTTCAAAACTTTGCACAGGCCGAAGCAAAAAAAAAAAAAAGAAGCTCGTATAGCCAATCCAGAGCAGTTGGCAGAGACCATGTGACAGCCGAACAGGGGCAGGGGTGCACTCTCAGGCTTGCATTCATTATCTACCAAGGGCTCCGTGCTTCCCCCGGGACTCGGGCGTGCTACGAATGCCGATGCGGCCCTCTCCGTATTTCACTGTGCCTTTTAACGTCTGATCTGATCGCTTTCATGTTTTTCAACACCTCTGAATAATTTGCAGTGTTGATGTTCATTTAAAATTCCACATCGTACTGCACTTAAGATTTGTGCCAAATGGCAGATGAATTTCAGCTGTACCGCTGCTGCCTGGGGTGGGTGCGTATTTTATCACCACTGCTCCCTAGTCTGCTCCTTGTCATCGCTGAAGGCCGAGATATTTTTTTCTTCTTCTCTCATCTCACTGGTTCCACGATGTTATCGCATGCACCCATGACATTTGAACGGGGATTATCGGGCCGTCTTTGAATTCTGCGGCGTACGTGCACATTCAGTCACGGCCCGATGGAGGGAGAGGATGAATTCGACTGTCACTCAGAATGGCGCTGTATTTATTGGTGTTTATCTTGCCCTCTTAAGGGGTTGAGTGGACCTAAACCATGCCAGGAGAATGCACCCCACGCCACAACAGAGCTGCCAGAGCTGTTCAATTACTCAAGTGTTTCCTTTATTTGGTCCGTTACCTGTACAAGATTTCAGTTTAGGACAGTTTAGTTTAAAAGGCCTGTTTCGTGTCTTGATGTCACGAGCCAACTGCTCTGGGTTAACTACAGTAAAAGTACCAGGCGAGGGTGGGTGAGGTTAAACAAAATCACTTCTTGGCAAGAACAAATAAACGAACAAAGGAACAACAAACAAACAAACAAACAGACAAACGAAAGAAACAAATGAGGAAGACCTACCATGCATGCATTTAGACCCAGGAGTCAACAGGCTGAGGTTTAACGTCACAAGCATCCACCAGATTCACAGTAGGCCTGTTACTCCTGATAAAGTGTTTCCTATTTGTATCATTCTGCAGCAACAGGAGAAGGGGTTAACAGCAAAACAAGAGTTACAAAATAGTCCGGCACAGAGGTGGGTGAGCCAGTGTTAGTTCTCACGTGAGGAAAAGCACTGAGACGTAAATGGTGATAAAAAAGGGGATTAAACAAAAGCATGCGAAACCAAGGCAACGGGAGCAGAACGGCTCGGAGAGAACAGTGCATTGTGGGACAGCATGTCCGGGGTTCAGAGTGGCCCTGGGCATGGGGGGGCTCCTGTGCCTGTCTATATTCCTTTCGGGGGATAGGGGGTTTGTTTGTGTTGGGAAACTGCTGTCTGTAGCTCTGCCTCTTCAAGAGCTCAGCCCCTCCATCTGACTATCTCTACAGCGGGCGCCCCAGCTCTGGTTCCCCAGAGCCACAGGGTCAGCTGTTTTTTTTGCTTTTACTTTAAAATCAACAACCGGTTCAGACCCAGGAAACCAGGTGAGGTGAGTTAACTGTGCAATAAACCGCTTTGATCTATCAATTAGGTTCTGAGTAACGACGAAAGCCGGCAAACCCTACGGACCTCCAGGGTTTTGGGGGCACCCCTGGTCTACAGGCTGGCCCTGTGTGTAGGACCTACAAACTGCTTTATTAAACAAGTCAAACAATAGGAAGTACGTTTTTACATAAAGCTGCTGCAGGCAACATTTTGTTATTCAAATATTAAAACGGACACGATGCATCGGCAGCAAACGGAGAAAGAGCTTCTGCGAGAGAAATCCAGCACTCCCGGCGGCGTTTATGGCCTCCGATTCCGCGTTGTAAATGTGTGTCTCCTAAGGATCCTGAATCCTTTGTTTGTAAACGGTTGGTCCCAGAGCACTAGCACGGCTCCGATTGGTCCGTGGCAGTGATGTCAATGCCGCCGACCAATCAGAGCTGTCTTATGCCATTCTATGGCCGTTACTGATGGAGTTTGCGACACAACAGTAGATGTTTGCCTTCGATCGGGCAGTTTTTGCAATGCGCATCTGTTCCCACTGGGGTGTACTCTTACACACAGCAGCTTTAAGTCTACCAGCTACAACATTCGACTTTGCTCTACCTCGGACAAAGCCACGATAATCCAAGACAAAGCATTGGGAATGTAAATCACGCATACACCGTGTCTGCTGTTTGGTATGTATCGCAGCGCTTCAGTGACTGCTGGAAAGAGCCCTGTTTAGCCTAGTGTCCAGTCAGCTGCTTTGTGGAGGGAGACTTCACACAAAGTAGAGATGCAACTAAGGAACACAGAGGAACGAACACACAATAACAGGCTTTAACGTCCCTCTATATCAATGATGCGGGGAATTCCAAAGATGTATGGCCCTGTACTTATTGTTCCTCGTGAAACGCGTTCCTACGACCCTCCGGCTCGCCCCTCCGGCCCTGCTCGAGTGTCTGCGTGCGTGTTTGTCTGAGGCGGCCTTGGTCAGCCTTTTACGCACACGGGGCTTAACGGTAGACTGTGCAGCGCTTAATATGCACACAGCTCTCTGCATGTGGCCAGAGGTCAGTCGCATGAGAAAGGAGAGGAGAGGAGAGTGGGGGGAAGTCTCTCTTAATCATCGTGTGATTAATGGGCTTAAGAAGCACACGGCCTTCACTCAATTATCTACCATTTTATATCTGCATTGAGCTAAATTCGTATGCATTAGCCGTGTGTTGCTACAGGGTCTGCAAACTACAGATATTGACCGGCTTGAGAGAGTTAGTCACTAACGTTTTCTCAAGGTGTTGGTGTGTTTCTCCCTTCTCTTAATACCTGTTGTGGCAAAATGTGAATATGAATATGAAATATAACCAGTGCTTTTCAGGGTAAGCTGCCTTTTCCCCTGAGTTGCGTGAGAGACTCTGTGGAGGTTCTGTGGACTCACCTTCAAGGGTTCCCTCTCTGTCATGTCAGCTGGCCCATCCCCCGTCTTGTATTTGCACTCCTTATCCCGCTGGTCGATGGTGGAATAGCCATCTGGGGAAGAGAAAGGGGAGAGAGAGGGTTACATCACAAGCTTACACAGCTACAGTCGGCAGTTATGTAGTCACTCGCACGCACACACACACACACAAACACACACCTGGCTCACATACTTTCTTTGAAATACTTTAACCCTGTATAAATTCTGGCAGATTACTGACTATTTTAAAAGAAACATCTACTTTCACTAATATTCAGATGAAATTCTTTCATTTGACTGTATGTTTTGGTTAGTAATGTGAGAGATTCTAGATATAGAGATGGCTCACTCCCATATTATAACATTGAAAGTTTGTGTCCTATTGTTTCAAACACTGCTGTGTTCATAGAGAGCGTTCCAGCTCGCTCTGTCCTTATTACTTTAATGGGAAAAATAAATGTAAATAAATAATTTAATATTCAAGTGCTTGTCCCTATTAAACCATTGCATGTTTTAAGTTCGCTAGCAAGCTAGTTAGCTGCACTAATATGAACTTGACTCAATGCCCTGACCTTTAACACTGTGATGTCAGCTAGCTAGCTAACGTTAAGCAGATATCTAAAGTGAAGCTTGCACAATAATGTCACACGACATATAGCCAGAGTTTCTAGAATCACACACATTCTACTGATCAGCATTCCTATTCAGTGACGGTCAACGGAATGAACCTGCACTGCTAACCACGCCCCTTGATGAATATTCATGAATACTGTGCTTTTCGAACTCTTCACACAAAACTATAAATAGAAAACTATTTAGAATACGTATAAATACAGGTAACCCAGGTGTGGTATGCATGCATGCATGCACACACAAACATGCACAGGCACGCACGCACACATGCAAGCACACACACACACACAAACACATTTTTAAATGATCTAAACACCAACATGGAAACCTCTGAGGAATGCGATAAGATGTTCCAGAACCCTGGAAATGGCACCCCCCCACCCCCAGAGAGCCCGCAGGAGACGGAGGCAGCAGAGAGGTGGGGGGGGGGGGGTGCGGTGAGGATGGAGATAGGGGAATGAAGAAGGGAGAGAGAGAGTGAGGGAGGGAGAGAGAGCTAAGAGCCCATAGGGCTCTTTGGGGGGAGGGGAGGGGAAACTGGCTGAAGCACAAAGTGGCCTCCACTCCAGCTGCCCTCTCCACTGCCCAGATCCCAGGCAATCCTTCCAATTACTGTCAATCAGGCCGCTCTGAGCGCTGGGGCATGCTGGGAAATGAGAACGGAAACACTGGCAGGGCTGACAGCGGCTCGGAGCAGGCCGGCTGCGGATAAGAGACCCGCTCTACACCGCGGGGGGCGAGAAAAAATGTTAACACCGCACTCGCTTGCTTAGGAAGGTACGGGCAAGGCCGCGGAAAACCCAGCACGGGGAGGACGACGGTCTTTACACAAGCGGCTCCTTGAAAAGAAAGCCCGGCGAAAAAGAAAGCCAATTCTGCAGCCGGCGAATTCACGATAGGGAATATTTCCCTTTGTTCATTTTGACGTTCCGATTGAGCTGCAGGCTACGTGTGAATAGTTCCCCAACCCCTCCATACATTTTTTTATCGTCTTTTCATCTAAGCCTACTGCTGTTCAACACATCTTGTTAAGAGAGGGGTCTTGCAAGACAGCATTAGAAAGGAACCGAAAGAAAGACAGAAAAAAACGCGCTTACTCTGGTGACAGCGGCAGTTCATCAAAAAATGAAATATGAGCATATTTGCAAATGAATCAACAGGAAGCTGCATTTAAGATCGTTGGCCGCTTTTCAAGTCACAGTGCTGATACAGCACTGTGCGATCCTCCTGGGATTGAGTGGCATACGTGAGCATGTGCGAGTGGTGCGTTACAAAATTACATACATCTGTATTTCGCATATCACGGAAACGTTTTGTCATGGCAATGGTTAAAATGGACATTGATGCTTTAATGTTATCTCCCCTGAGAACACTGCGGTGTGATGACTGACAGTCCTTCCTCTTCCCTCAAAGTCATGCACAGAGTCAGTCTTACCTGGCCCAAGCCCGTCCATCGGTATCATATCACCACTGCCAGATTTCTTGTTGCCTGCAAAGTATGTATATACCAATTTTCAAAACTGGTGCTGCCGCCGCCACCACACACACTCCGTTGAACCGTTAGCATCAGTGAGCAACGATCGATTATTTATTTTTTAGGCGCTGGCCGAGCTCAGCCAGTAACGAAGCTGAGGAGAGGTTGGGAATGGTACCAACGCCCAGGGAGGGGGGAGGGATTAAAACCGATTGAGCTCGCTGCATACATGAGTGGTCCTGTGCGTTACGGTGACAGGCTTCAGCTTAGGCGGGTGCCGGCTTGGAGGAGGCAGTGCAGCTAGTTCTTATACAAGGGAGGGGGTAACTGACATGAAAAAGAAAGGAAAAAATGGAAGAAAAAATGTGAATGAACATCTAAAAAATGTATAATAAAATAAAATAAAAGGAGAGAAAACTGAAAGTAAAACGTAATAGTGCCGTCGTGCTGAAGGACCCACTCTGTAGTGGGGGTGGGCTGAGTACGCTTTCAGGCCCCTTACTTCTGAAAAAGCCACGCTTGTTTTGCATGGTCTGGTTTTCTACAACGACGACGACAACAACACCACCACCAAAAAAAACTGGAAGCGTTTGAACTTTGGGAAGGCTAATCTCATCTCCGACCCCCGTTTGTAGCGCAGGCTGTCGACTCATTCACCTAAGCACCACTGTGGCTGCCAGGAGGCAGAGGAAACTGTGCAAATCTACAAAGCGATGAGATGAGAGGTGGAGGGCGGGGGGGCAAGCAAGCTGATTTACCATGACTGTTACAGATGACCACCGACCATGAACAAAGATGTTTCTCCTCAGTCTCCCTTCTCAATTCTCTTTTCCCAAGTACAACACCTCCTGTTTACAGCACTTCCCCCCCATGCCGGCACACACTGGTTCAGTCAGCGTGCCACTGACCTTGGCTCTTCTCCATCAGAGGCAGGGTGGTGTCGTCGTAACCCGGCTTGCCGTTCTTGGCTCCTTTGGGCAGGCCGGTGGCTGTTGGCTGAAGGAGGGGGAGAGGAGAATTCGTCACGACCGGAACGGGAAGGGGCGAGGTTTACAAACGTAACGTGTGTTACGACTCAAGTCAATTCAGGAAATGAATTTAAATCTTCTAAACTACAATATTCTATGGGGATTTTTTTTTCATGAATCAAATGTAAATTCATTTCCTGGATAGGCTGGAACCGATCCCCGGCGTCGCACCTGGAAGTGCGTCTTGTTCCAGCCGTCCTTGCTCAGGGCGCTCCTCAGCTCCTTGTAGCCCCACACCGTCTGCAGCACGTGGGACGCGGCCTTGGTCTCCCGCGGTGATTGGCTGAGGGCGGAGGGGGGGAGGGGTGTGAGGGGCACGCAGCAGAAGCACAGCAGTGAGCGCGGGCCGCCGCGAGCAGAGAAAGTTCTCGGCAGAATCAAGTTTGAATCAGAACCACCGATGCCCCCGATTGCCGGGAGGCTCCTTTTAATTTGTCTCGTCCCCCGAAACTCTGAATTCCTTCCCTTCAGTGCGGCAGCTACACCTAGGGCCCTACGCTAATTACGCAGGCCTTCGTTTCACTTCAAAGTGCAACTTTCCTTCAGATTAAAAGAGTACATTGTCTCAAAGTCTTTAACGGCAACGGCTTGAGATGTATATTTTTAAACCTGCGCCGATGTGCTGGGTTTCTACACGCAGCACCAAAGACGATGGATTTAATCAGGCAACGCACGGCAACGAGAAGAGAAGTGGAGTCTGAAGTGATGAACAGACTAAATGAAAAGTGAGAGGGGAGGGGGTGGAATTTGATTTAATGTTCCTGAGCATCGAGGCTGTGTTCATAAAAATGAGTCAGTGAGGTAACATTTGCCTGGAGGATAAGTCGCATATTTAACTGAGATATTGAAATGCGCCGTGAACTGGAAAGACCTGGGTCAGACCTCCCTCGCAGTCAAATGAGGACGGGGCAAGAGTACAAGACCACAAAACATGTCAGGATCAATTTGGTGTGGAGTGCAGAAGAGACGACACACACCTTCATTATGGAGTGCGACTGCCTTTTGATAATGCCACAGCAGCAATACCAGTAAATCTTTCGTGGGATGATTGATGAGACCAAATTGAACTAATCTAAATGGGCAAGTGATGTGGAAAGGCAGCAGCTGGTGATTTGGAGAGAACGTGGGCACAGGCCGTCTCTCAGGACGCCCTTGTCAGGTGTGTTCTGCAGTGGTTTCAGTCAGGCGCGCTCTATAACACTTTTTGTCAGGGGTGCGCTATAGTGGGTTTTGGATTAGGTGCATTGTGCAGTGGTCTCAGTCAGGAGTGGTTTACAGAAGTTCCAGTCAGGTGTGTGCTATAGCGGTCTCAGTCAGGAATGCACTATAGCAGTCTGTCAGGTGGGTGCTATAGTGGTCTTAGTCAGGTGTGTGCTATAGCAGTCTCAGTCAGGTGGGTGCTATAGTGGTCTTAGTCAGGTGTGTGCTATAGCAGTCTCAGTCAGGTGGGTGCTATAGTGGTCTTAGTCAGGTGTGTGCTATAGCGGTCTCAGTCAGGTGTGTGCTATAGCAGTCACAGTCTGGTGTGTGCTATAGCAGTCTCAGTCTGGTGTGTGCTATAGCGGTCTCAGTCAGGTGTGTGCTATAGCAGTCTCAGTCTGGTGTGTGCTATAGCGGTCTCAGTCAGGTGTGTGCTATAGCAGTCTTAGGTGTGTGCTATAGCGGTCTTAGTCAGGTGTGTGCTATAGCGGTCTCAGTCAGATGTGTGCTATAGCAGTCTTAGGTGTGTGCTATAGCGGTCTTAGTCAGGTGTGTGCTATAGCGGTCTCAGTCAGGAATGCAGTATAGAGGTCTCAGTCAGGTGTGCACTATAGCGGTCTCAGTCAGGTGTGTGCTATAGCGGTCTCAGTCAGGTGCGCGCTATAGCAGTCTCAGTCAGGTGCGTGCTATAGCAGTCTCAGTCAGGTGTGCGCTATAGCGGGGTTGGGTCAGGGTCTTGTACCTCGTCCTGTTAATGGCCACCAGCTTCTCCACGGCCTGCGCCTGGATGAGCGAGCGGGCGTTCTCCGAGGTCTCCGTCACGATCTCGTGGATGGTGTTGAGGATGGCCACCACCGTGTCCTCCTCCAGGTTCTTGGCTGGCCGCTGCTGGCCGCTGGGCAGGTTGCTCACCAGGTCTCTCATGGCGTAGCTCCCTGCAGTATCGGGAAGCAGACAGCAGAGGGCACTCTCACACACTGTTGCTTATCCACGGAGTGGGGAAAGGAACCGCGCTACACCCGCTCGTCTGTAGATGTTGCTCAAAACTGAAAATTTGAATGCAGCTACAAGTCAGTAATCTATACAGGTTGAGAAATCATCTTATACATGTTTCATGTGAAATAAAATATTCAGACTGTAGCATTACCATCTCACAGAGCATGCCGAAACTAATTTACTTTTCCACTCATTTCACAGACTTTGTACAGGACCGTTGTTCAGGGTTTTCTGAATTTGAAAACTGCTAAGGAATACGCTTGCCCCAAGGCGCATATTGCAAAATCTCAGTAAGAGAATGATGTCACAATGATACGAAAGAAGCACTGCATTGTGATCGTGAGCGCTAGCCTTCGTTTCTTATCTGTATCTGAAAGCGGCTGGATGTTGCGGCCCACCTATCAGGTCTTTGTTGCGGCGGTCGATGGACAGGTTGCGCAGGGCGATGGCCACGGCTCGGACCACCTTGTCGGAGTCGGAGCGGAGCAGCTCCACCAGGATGGGCAGGCCCTTCTCCTTGCGCACGGTCGCGCGGATGTAGTTAGACCACTAGGGGGAGAGAGATGGCGGAAGTCACCGGAAAATACAGAAATAGAAACCGCACCAGGGACGGGGGAGCCATTTTGACCTGCATTTTGACCTTTCCCAAAACACTACACGGCGATGGTGCTTCTTAAACAATGCAATTTGTCTGTATTCAAAATGAGTGGATTTCACTCTGTTCTTTCTGCAACACAAAACATTCAACTTTGACATGAAAGAGTCTTCAGCAGAACATCTGTTGCCCCTGAGATGTAATTAAATCGATGCACCATCAGATCCCAGCCACTGGATGGCACTAGTGAGCCTCAAAAGGGTAATCCCTTGTGACACCGTGAAGCTGAAAAAGCTTTCAGATCCTCTTAAGGACCAAATATCCATAGGTCTATCTCAGAGATTCAGAGGTTTGATGTGTTAGCGGCTCAACCTTCCTGTTTGTGCTGAAGCATTTTGATCAGCCTCAGCTTAGACGGTGTAATCATGGACGATGTGCTATATTTGAACTTCCTCACATTAAAATTACCAGATGACTCCTGAAGAGGGAAGACGGTGGTTAACATGTTTGTGCATGTGTGTGGGTGGGTATTTGTACTTGTGCCTGTGTGTGTGTGTGTGTTTGTGTGCCTGTATGTATATTTGTGTGCCTGTATGTGTATATGTGTCGTTATGTGTATGTATTTGTGTGCATGACTGTCTGTGTATGTGTGTGAGGGGGCATTTGTGTGTGTGACTGTCTGTGTATGTGTCTGTGTGTGCGGGGTATTTGTGTGCGTGCCCGTCTGTGTGTGTGTGTGTTTGTGTGTGTGCCTGTCTGTCTGTGTGTGTGAGCAGAATAAATATTCCCTTTGTTCTCATACGCATGTGAAAAGCATGATTCTAACATATGTATTGAAAGTAGTGAGCAATATACTCAATGTACATGTCCATGTGAGAAAAGGTGGAGCAGGTGGAATAATTTGGACTTGTCCTTTGATAAGACAGTGTAACCCCCCCATAGCCCTTAAGGGAAACAGTGACCCCACCCTTAAGGAACACAGTGACCCCGCCCCTCATGGCCCTTAAGGAACACAGTGACCCCGCCCCTCATGGCCCTTAAGAGACACAGTGACCCCGCCCCTCATGGCCCTTAAGAGACACAGTGACCCCACCCCTCATGGCCCTTAAGGAACACAGTGACCCCGCCCCCTCACAGCCCTTAAGGAACACAGTGACCCCGCCCCCTCATGGCCCTTAAGAGACACAGTGACCCCGCCCCCATGGCCCTTAAGAGACACAGTGACCCCGCCCCTCCTGGCCCTTAAGAGATGACCCCCCACACTCACAGTCCACTGGCCAGCGCTCAGGTTCTGTAGGGCTCCAGCAGCCGCCTCCAGAGTGTTGTAGTTCTGACTCTCTGTGAGGAGGGACAGGTACAGTCTAACCACCTCCGGCTGGTACAGCAGCTCGAAACCTGCGGGGAGACAGCGGGGCATCAGAAACACACCCGTCCTGGGCCAACAGAGGGGCCCCTCCACACAGAAACACAGCCACACTGGTATGTTAGAGACCGCTGCCCCCCACACACAGAAACACAGACACACCAGTAAGTCATTAACAGCGGGGTCCCCAAACACAGACACACTCACACGTCCCCTGGGACATCAGATACACACACACAGCCACACACACACACACACACACACACACACACACACACACACACACACACACACACACAGAGAAACGCCATCCTAGGCCAACAGATGGGTCCCCTAACACAGCGAGACTCCGGAAGCAGCGCCGTCTCAAAGTCGGTCAGGTGTGTGCGTGAAAGCGGCCGATGCCTCTCTGTCTAAATCACTACTTGCCCTCACCTTATTAACGCGCGCATGACAAACACATCCCGGGACCAGCCATCCGGAAAGTCAACAAAGCTTAACGCGCGCGCCACTCTTCGCCGAGCCAGATAATCAATCGCCCTCCCGCCGAACCCGCCGTAGGCCGGGCGCGGCCAGGTGTTCCATCTCCGCCACAATGCCACGGCGGAACCCTTCTGCGCGTCACCGTGGCAACATGCAAATGGGGAAGCGGGGCGTTCTTTTCTGCCGTTCCGCGGCGAGCGCCAAAGCAGCCGGACAGGCTCCCCAGTGTGCTCCCTCGTGCACGGCCCAACAATGGCCTCCGCGTCCTCCTCCGGTTCAGAGTCCCGTTTAACTTCAGCGCAGACACTTTCAACCTGCTCCGCCCGCTTTCGCCGAGCGGCCTTTCTCCGTCCGCCTCGCCGGAGCTAGCCCTGCCACTCTGGGAGCCCGGTTATTTTCCACCGCTGGCTCGGACAAACTGCATTCTCTGCGTTATGACTGTTATAAAACCTCTTCAAGAACCGCGTTTAACCCGTGAAACTGCACCCCTCGGTCTTACAGCTTTTGAGCTTCGCGGTGGCTGGCTGGCACCGCGAGTCAACTCTGGACAAGAGCCTCCAGGCAAATGAATAAATAATAATGAAACCGTGAGCGGGGGAATAACGCGCGTCGAGCCTCTGTGTACGCAGACACGCAAACGGCACCCGGGAGAGGAGGAGATTGCCAGACGTCAATACCCTAATAGGTGCTTTGTAGTAGTTATCCAGTCTCAGTCGAGGCCAATTCAGCGTCGCCGATCAATCGGGGGAGTCGATGTTGTCCCCGTGTGCTCGAGCCCCGCCCCCCCTTCCCGTTCGGTGTTCCTCGTCCGTAATGACGCAGCCTTGCCGTGGCCCCCTCCTCACGCGGTCAATAGGAGGCCAAGGAGCACCGGGGCGAGAGGGAGCGTGAGTTATTGGCCTGTCTTCTAAATCAGCAGCTCCTACCAGGACAAGGTGAGGCCTGTCCGACAGTGTGACAATGAGCACAAATCAACGCGTCACTCAAACCCGCGTTCGGGGGAAAATAAACGCCCAGCTCCCAGCCCCCCCTTCCCCCTCCCCCATCCCCCCAGCTCATTTTCTCAGAACAGTCACCGGGCAGCATCACTCACGCGCCGATCATTAATACGCCTCTATCATCTGCCCACGCGACAGGGAGGGAGGGAGGGAGGGCATTGACCCCCGCACAGAACGCACACGGCTTGGACGGAGCGTTTGTCACTCTGTCCCGTTTAATGCCTTTCAGCGGCGAATCGTCAACCTCCCTCCCTCCCCCCCCTCCCCCTCTCCCCGTGCCACTGTAATTGCATTATCAGCTTTCAGGCGCTCTGCTGGAAGGCGTATTGAACGGCGCTTTCGCTCAAGGTCACCCCTAGGGCCGCGTTGGACATCTTGGGGGGGAGGGGGGGACCTGTCCGTCAGGCCTGGGCGTAACTCTGGAGCGTGGAAGGTGGGGGGAAGGGGGGGGGCTGCCCCT
Source organism: Aldrovandia affinis (assembly GCA_029706075.1). Lineage (NCBI taxonomy): Eukaryota > Metazoa > Chordata > Actinopteri > Notacanthiformes > Halosauridae > Aldrovandia > Aldrovandia affinis. Next base: position 3,894,441 of record JAINUG010000009.1, on the reverse strand, counting down.
GGATCTGGATCTTTAGCGATCGCGTCACTGCAGCGAGGCCGAGGCGCCCACGCAGCACCAGCGCATGCATTATAGATGGGAGTCTGAGAGGCTCGCTCCTTCACTCACGCCGGGGCTATCTGAGGGAGTCCATCACGGGCAGCAGCCAGGGGAGCCCCGCGTCCCCACCCTTTCAGGAACGGACTACATTTGGATTTGTGTGCCTTGTGTTGCTGGGTATGTTGTGTTTTACTCTCTGGTAAACCAACTACTACATCCGTTTGGTGCAAATCTGCATTCATGTACCGATGCATGCTGTAAGTCACCCTTCTGCTTAAACTGTAACAACACAAAAACAATATTGTTAAACAATATTAAGCTATTTAAATTTTTCTTAATGTATTATTAGGGTTATTACTATATTATTATTTATATTATTATAATATATTAAATATTATATTATCCCCATCATCGTGTGTGTGGTTCGTGCAGACACCTAATCAAGCTGCACGGACCAAACTGACTGGACAGAGTCACTGCAGTGGGTTACGGTGTAGACTACACAGTGTGTTCCTGTGACAGGGGAACAGGGCAAGTGCAGCAGGGTGCATTTCTCCAGCGATGAGGCCAGACAGAGGGGACATGACCGGCCTGTCACACCGGCCTACGCGCCCGGATCACTGGCGCAAGGACGACTCTAGGTCACGCTACCTGGAAACGAGAGTCCTGACGGAGCTCAGTGAGACACGCACAACGTCGCCTCCTGAAGGCACCCGTCTATTACTGCGGCTCCTGCGTGAAGCCACGCTCAGGCAAATGACGGCTGAGTGAGATTGAACCATGAACCAAATAATGGGGCAAAGCTACATTGTGCTGTCAATCACTGACTTGCTTGAACCAATCAAAAGAATTTACTCTCCCCAACAAAAGAAAATGATTGGTTCATAGTGGTGAGCACATGGTAGCTCCACCCATCTTGGGTTTCTTGAAGCCTTGCTCTCCCATCACTGGCTCAGACCACCATGATGCAACAACACCAACGGTTGTGCAGTATTATGGTACGCATGTGTAGGGAGTATGATGTGGAACTGCACTTGTAATTCAGAGGTTGCAGGTTCGATTCTCAAGTGAAGCACTGCCATCGAGCAAGGTATTTAACCTGAACTGCTTCACTAAATATCCGGCTGTATAAATGGATTGTATGTAAAAAAAAAGGTTTTAAAAAAAAGTACCCTGTTTAAGTTGCTCTGGATTCGAGCATCTGCTAAATGCCAAAATGTAACGTAGTTACGAAAGGAGATGGGCTTGTGTCATTCCTGCTACAAATTGCACCTTTTTAGAGCGCAGCCACAAAGCTAGGAGTGCAATTACATCTCGATCAAGATACAAGTACCGATACTTAGAGATTCAACGCACTTCGATTCCAACGCAGTGCTTCTGTCTCCCTTTTGCGCCACAAAATTCATTTACTTTGCCTTACTTCAAGTAGACGGATGACGGCGTTACTCACCTATAATTTGCAATTATAATTTGGCAGTGGCTTCACACCGGGCAGTATTTTCTGCATCATCAATCATCCCCTGCATCGCTCTGCACTACCATGAGCGCTACAGCATAGGCCCTGACTGCATGCTAAGCCACACCTTGCACTCTTAAGGGAAACCCAGAACAAGGCTAAGCTCTCCATTCGGTTTCCCCCACCCCCCCCCACCCCCGAGAGGATCGGTGTCCTTGTGACTTGAGGAAAGAGGGAGAAACACAGCCCGGCGTGGCTATACTTTCACGTCTAAATCTGCAGCCCACACCAGTAATTTTGAGGAAGAGGTGGAGCAGGATGTGGGGGCTTGGCCTGGGTTCTGGCCCGGCGTCGCCGTGGGTGACGCAGACTCGGTGTCTCTCTCCCTCTCCTCAGACCCGCAGAGCTTCCGCCGACCTCGTCCCCGCTTCACAAACATTTTAAGAACGGGATTTACGCTCTTTACTAAGAACTTTACCAAGGACGTAAATCCTCCACGTAGTAAACCTCACTACTTTACGGTTAAAGTATTCCAAACATGCGCTTGACCCGGGTCTGAAAACACGACATTCAAAGCCGCACGGATTCCCGAGCGCCAACTCGGCTCCGTGAGCGGTCCTCCTGCGGTGGGAGGATCCCATAACCCCCAAAAAGAGCGCAGGGGTCAGAGGTCAGCAGAGTGTGCGCAGCTATGGCGCGGAGCCACGAAGAACCGCGACCGTTTACATCTTTAACGCCGGCGTGCGCAGTAACCGCATGGCTCGAGAGAGCCAAAAGAGCCAATGCGGTTTGCGTCCCTAACAGCGATACGTGCAGTTACGGCACGGCCGGGGAGAGCCGCTCCCGTCTCCGTCATTAACACTGGGCCGGGTCGGCGCAATGTAAAAATAGACCCAGCGCTGTGGAAATATAATTCTGCATAACTTGGCTTTTTAACGGCGCGCGTTCAGTGTGCAGTCAGCATTTTAAAGGCCATATATCAGCGCGGACAAAATCTTCAGAGCAGCTGCTGCCAGACCTTTTGTTCATAAACTAAATGCATAGCAGTCCTTGTGGTGTACGTTGCCAGAAATCCAAGACAGCTCTTTATTAGCCAAGAATCTGTAAATACACATTCCAACCCCCCCCCCATGTAATTCCTTGGGCTGAACCTACTTCCAGTTGAACTGGGTTATGAAACGGCACCGTCCGAGCCAAGAATTCAGATACGTCGCCAAAAGCGTTTTCCCTTGTGTAAGCTGAATAAAAGAAGAGAGTTCACAGTGCCTTAACACTGATTCGCTCTGATTCTCCAGATCCTCTCTGGGCTTTTTCCACTCCCCTGCAGAGCTACTGTAACCCCACTCCACGGCGCACAGCTGTCCGCCATTCCTGATCAAGTCTGGAGAAAAGGGCGGCCGTCCAACGCTCATCTAGACTTGGGGGGGGGTTTTCCCCGTGACGTTCCGGCATGATCAATTTTGAAGCCATAACATTGGGCCCGCGTTAAAAGGATGCATCTTCTCCTGGCCTGTCTGTCCTAGGGCTCCTTTCGTTTGAGCTCGTTTTGTTCAGAATTCAGCTGCCAGTTGTGGTGCCGGGTCGAAATGGGAATAAAGAGACAACACTTTCCTCTCATTAACTAGTGGCTGCTCCCTGCCAGGTTGTTACAAGGGAATTATGATTCATTATGAATAATTGGCCAGCGATGGGATTTGACCTTCTGACCTCTGCTGGAGGAGCATCAACCCCTCCTGTCACGGACACACATGAATGTGCTGCATACATTAGACTCACTCACTCACACATGAATGTGCTGCACACACACACACACACACACACACACTCCACTACCACTGAATTCTGTACATCTAGCCTATTGTCATCACCACTGCCGACTTGCTCAACACTTCTTGTATATCTATCCCTGCCTTCTCATTAAAAAATAAAATAATAATAATAATTACCAACCTTTTCCTTCCCAGTGTTATAGCTTTGGTATGCATCTGCCTACAACGATGTCTATCGCTGTATTACTGCACTGACCTCTTGCGAAAACGATTGTTCCTACCATCTTGCAAATCTTGTAAGTCGCTCTGGATAAGAGCATCTGCTAAATGCTTAAAATGTAAATGTAAAATTTACTCACTCACACACACACACACACACACACACAAATGCACAAACACACACACACACACACTGTTTACACCGGAGAGAGTTGGAAAGTCGATTCATGTGACTCACTCACTATCCAGCCAGCATGCTCCACGAGGAAAAGAAAACAGAAATGTGTGCTGTGGTGCCGTGATGTGTACAGCTCTAAATGAGGTGACCTGGGAGGAGAAGTGGGCCCTTTTCTTCCCTCTCCAAAGCGGAATAAAGGTACAGCAGCGATGAACTCAAGCTTCAATTAGCGGCTAAAACTTTGAAACGGAAGATTAGGCTGCAGCCTGGAAACTGGGCTAGAGAGGAGTAAAGTTGTGGCAAGGAGAATGGAAAGGCTCATTTGGTCGAGGCGGCCTCGCGATTATCTCTAATTAAAACGGAGCTGGTCGACGGTGAGCCGGTGCTGACGAGCGGTGAAACAATGACAGATTAGCGCACGCATTCTGGCCACTGGTCACCGAGTCACCTAGGCCGCAAAAATGCTTCATTTTGTTACAACGTCCGCTGCGTTAATCAAAACAAAGGCGAGGGGCTTCATTACTTTGCCAGGCGTCTCATTACAGCCACGCATCAATCCTGACCCTATAGTATTACGCCTTTAAAACAACTATTGGGAGCATCAAGAACGGATGCTGCCTCTGGCAGCCTGGAGCGGGTTGACATTTTGGAGAGGTCAGAATGGAATCTGCCCATGGGTAAATCAGAAGAGAGAACACAAGGTTACTGGGGCTTCAACTCCTAGACACAGAAAATAAAGTGGTTTAAAAGACTTTTCCTGAAGAATGATATCATTTGCATTCAGTACCACAGACGTACACATTTTCATCCTTCTGGGACCCTGGGTTATGTGCGTACGTGACTCAGGATTACTTCTGTGGGTCACCATTTCCACCCTACAAGACGCACAGCATACTACAGGGGTACCGCCAATCAGAGAAGAGGCGCATTCCTCACTGACTGCCCTGTGCAGGCCTCTGCTGAGTAGCTGAAGGGCCCTTATGCAGCTGAAACCAATTTGGACCAATCCCTGTGATTTGTTGTGAAGAGGAAAAGCTTTTGATTGGTTCAAAACAAGTCAGTGGCTGACAGCTCATTTTAGCTCCACTCATTCTACCTCACCTTGTTCTCCCATCACTAGGGAACATTCTCAGCTCCCCACTACTGAAGAGGGTGAAAAAAACTGTCTGCTCTTCCCTCGGTCACAAGCGCGGGCCGGTAGATTACTAATGAACGCGTAGCGGAGGGAGGGAGGGAGGGAGGGAGGGAGGGAGGGAGAGGCATCTCCGCTACCCTGTCTCCCGCACAGCCGGGACCCTGGAGATAGTCCACGGCCATTCAAAGCGCGCCAAATGATCAGGAGCAGCGGGAGGACAGGAAGGGAACTGGGCTGAGCTTTAATGAGTGTTTACTCTCCGTCCACGCACATTAGTGCGGGAGCGACGCTGTCGCGCGGGCCGCTCGTTCAAAGTCGGGACGAGCGGGGAGGTGGCCCCCCACAGAGTGCGGCGGGAGGAGGGGTGAGGGTGGGGGTGGGGGACTGACAGTTGGCCGCTCATCCTCCATTGGACACAAAGATGCCCCGGTGCTGGTGGGGGGGCAGGGGAGGGAGGGAGGGAGGGAGAGAGGAAGGGGCCGCAACAAAGCATCTACTCTTCCTCTACTTCACCAGCTCGGTTGTTGTCATTCCACTGGCGAGTCTCAGGATCAATGGGGGGAGCCGCTGTCAAAGGCCTGATTGATATTTTAGAGGTTTTCACTTTGCCGTCCGTCCGACTGGGTTTCCTACACCGCTCAGAACCGCTCCGCCCCCGAGGCCAGGAGGAAAAAAAGTGTTTACTCTCTGGCATGGCTAATTAGTTCCTGCTGTGGCCTTCCAGAGCACCGTGGCTTTTTAAGAGCTCTTGTGCCATGAGAGGGGCCTGTCATCGATCGCCCCTGGAGGTCGGCCTGCTTCCGAATCCCACTCAAAGGACCGCATTGTTGTTGGTTTTCGGTGTTACACACTTCACACCTTTCCTTCCAAGTTCAGAATTCCACATCCCCCTTTTCCCTCCCTCCATCCCTGCTTCCCTCTCTCCTCTCACTCCTTTTCTCCATCCTTCAGTCTCTCCCTCCATTTCACCCACAATTATATTCCAGCGGTAAACCGACCGACAGATACAAGGCCTACCACTAAAATGTGAAATGTTTCATAACTCCGGTAATGTCCTCAAGTGAAGTTATTTCAGAAACAATTAAAAGCTGGTGTGACCCCAGGATGAGGAGAAACCACAGGCCAGTCTAGGAGCCCACTGTCCACAGCTGTCAACATGACACAGGGCAGAGATCATTACAAAAAGGGACATTGTCCAGGCCAGGGCAGATATGACTGGGGCTAGATTAAGCATGACTTGTGCCAAGAGAGCTCCCATCTTTAAAAACATTCACTAGTTTCACAAAAAACTCACATTGATGTGCAGTGCATCAACCTGACCTCTGGGGGCACACATCATAGCCTTCCCAGAATGCAATGGGTCTCTGTATGGAGCAGGTTATGGAAACTTAGGATGCCTAGCCACACCAACACAGATCTAATGTCGTTATGTGAATCATGGTATTAGAAAATAAAATGGCAACTTCTGGGTGGATCATCCTGTTAAGGCACTGTTCTAGTGTGTGGATGAGTCCCATGGTCTGCATCCTGTTAAGGCACTGTTTTAGTGTGTGGATGAGCCCCACAGTCTGCATCCTGTTAAGGCACTGTTCTAGTGTGTGGATGAGCCCCACAGTCTGCATGCTGTGAAGGCACTGTTCTAGTGTGTGGATGGGCCCCACAGTCTGCATGCTGTGAAGGCACTGTTCTAGTGTATGGATGAGCCCCATGGTCTGCATCCTGCTAAGGCACTGTTCGAGTGTGTGGATGAGTCTGGTATAGAATCCAGACCTTGCCAGTGCCAACTGTGGCCAGCAGCCCCACAGAACAACGCATAATTGGCGGTAGCCCAGGGAGGGAGGGATTCAGTTGGCTTGTTGTCCATGTCTCATCACAAACCAGTGACCCCTGCTGGTCAGTCTGGCTTCCTACAATGTGCTGGTATAAAAATGCACACAAAGTGTCTTCCCATGATTCATATTTGTGCAGCTTAACTTGTACACTGCAGTGTGAAAAGATGCAGCTGCTGACACGGAGGAGTTTCAGAGGAGAGCGTGTGCTTGTATACGCTCTCCCGAATTGACAGCGGAGGTTGCCATGAGCGCAGCTCAGAATACGATTGGGCATTCCAAATTGTGAGAAAAAGGGCTAAAAGCATAAAATATATATATATATTAAACATCTCAGAAAATAAAATGGCCCACAACTCTTTATTCAGAAAGCGACAAAGCTTTTGTTTCTCTCTTTTTCCATTCCGCAATGGCAGAGGAGATAAAAAATGTTCCGGCGGTCGAGCCTTCATCGGCGTTGTAGATACAACCTGGGAGAAAGTCGCACAAACACGAGTCTCGCTCATTATGGCCGTGAATTCAAATCAATTAAGAAGACAATCAGACTTTCCAGCATTGATGCGCCGTGTTGGCTTTCAAGGACAAACAACAATTTATTTTAATGTATCCATGCACCACAGGGATTACATACGAGCTTTGTAGCCCTAATTCGCTTTATGAAGGAGACAAGAAATAGGCACACACATTGTCAGTTTGGCGTCGTGGCAATCAGTCAGGCAAATAAGAAAATCATGTTGTCATATCAAATGTTGTTGATGTTAAATTGCAGCTTTCAGAGATACAGTGCTGTATTATCAGAGCATGCCACGCACGGATTATATCAAGCCTGAAAGCCATAATCTCCCTGATGAAGAAAAAAAACAGAATTTAGCATACATGGTGCAGATTCCTTGTTGCAGTAATTCATTGATTAAAGAGACCTAGAAGTTGGTATAGACATTATTAATATTAGATAGTAGCATCAAACATGCATGCGATAATATCAAACAGTAATTCATATATACATGAATTCATACTACACAGACATTTTAACTTCAAATTCACCAAAAGCCGGCTGAAAATGTAAATTAAATTCAGTATTTATGCCACGGCTTGGTTAAATACTCGATTCTGATTGGTCGAGAGGGTGCCAATTATTTTCCAGTAAACCGCACAGGGATACATAACAGTGCAGGGCTATGAAGTAGTTCCAGCGAGCGTGGCCTTATCACGGTTCCAAATCAATACACAAGACGTTCAACATTCTATTTCAATCGAACGTTCCATTCACCACCGGGAACGGCAGCATAAACATAACAAGTTAACAACAAAAACATAACTCTCCAACAATTTTGTTTATTTGTATTTTAGTGCTTATTTATTTCTGTTGCAAGCAGCTGTGGTATGAGCGGAATAAACCCCTTAACCACCCCGTGGTTTTTATTCTGTGGTTTTATCACGCCACCCTGTGGCTCATGTTCACACGAGTGCAGAGCCAGTCATGGTTTATTGCTTACAAAACGTACCATGTTGACACCTTCGGTGTGAGATTTTAAGGAAACAACATAACATCAAAAAGGGCAAATGCAGTGATCTGATCATCCAGGGGTTCATCTAGACGGCTAATACTGAATATTAAACAACGTAAACCTATTTATTGACTTCCTGGTGCTTTCGTCGGATAAATTCAGGATTTTTCTGCAAAGGCTAAATTGTGTAATCGGCTTGTGTGTGCATGCGTTCACGTGAAGTGCTTGTTTTTCATCTCTGAGCTGCGGTATTAATATCTGTAATGTTTAGACGTTTCCTGATTTTCTTACGGTTTGCTGGATTGCTGCGACACCAAATGGACTACATTCAAGCTTGTTTCTTGTGAATCCTCTTTAAAGGGCCAATTCGAGCTTACGTAACCCACACTTACACACGTGTATTAATTTAGCAGACACTCTTTTGCAGAGCCAATGACAGAATAGTGCTTTTAAGCTACAATAAGGCTAGATCAACGGGGCATTGTCGATCTAGCTTATGCATACAGCCATGCATAAGCACCGTAATGAAACTGTTCGCCGTAACGAACAATTAATACACGTCAATACTAAAAGTACTTTAACGTCGGACAAAATGTTACAGTGCAAAAAATCTCCTGTGTATTATGGGATATATGCACATACATGGTTGCTTGAAAGCCACCGTGGTGCATTAATGTGTAGACACGTTTGATTGTTTTCTCGATTGATTTACATTCGTGACCATGATGAGTGGAACATTTATTGTTCTCCATTTAAGCCTGTGTATGGAACACCGATCAAGGCTTGACAGCTGAGGCACTTGCTTAATTCCCTGTGTTATATATGCTAAATAAAAAAGGCATATAGGCCATTTTTCACACACAGACACACACACACACACACACACACATATATATATATATATATATATAGTGGCTATACAAATAAAATATGGCATTTTTCACATTTTATTTTCTTGGAAATGGAATCAGAATTGATTTCTTGCCACTGATCAACACAAAATACTCTATAATGTCAAACAAAAAAAACACCTCTAAAGCACACTTTTGTTAATTAATTACAAATAATAAAAATAATTGATTCCATGAGTATTTTGCTAAGATTGCAATAATTATCTTCAGGGGTCACATAATTATGTCATTATGTCCACCTGTGTAAAATGAAGGTGTTTCTACACCTGTCTGTGAGAGGTCCCACAGTTGGTTAATGCATTTACAAACAAGAGCTTCATCATGAAGACCAAAGAACATTGAAAGCAAATCCGAGAAAAGGCTTTTCAAAACCAGCAATAAGGGGAAAAGTATAAGATTTCAAAGAGCACTGTTAAGTCCACCATAAAGAAATGGAGAGAATATGGCACAACTGTGAATTTCCCTGGAACAGGCTGTCCTCCAAAACTGAGCATCTGTGCAAGAAGGGCAACTCTGACGGAGTTACAGTCTTCCATGGCAGAGATGTGAGAAACTGTCCATGACACAACAATAGCCTGGGCACTTCAAAAATCTGTGCTTTATGGGAGGGTGGCAAAAAGAAAGCCATTGTTGAAGAAAACTGTCATGAAATCTCACCGAGAAGGCATGTGGGAAGAAGGATTCTGTGGTCTGATGAGACCAAGTTTGAACCTTTTGGCATCAACATTAGGCGCTATGTTTTGCACAAGCCTAACGCTGTGCATCATCCCAAGAACACTATCCCTACCGTGAAACATGGTGGCAGGAGCCTAATACCACAGGAATGCTTCTCTGCTTCAGGGACTGGAAAACTTGTCAAAATAGAGGGAAAAATGGATGGCGCAAGATAAAGACAAATCTTGGGAGGACAGCCTGCTGCTTACTCACAGCTGTAATTACTGCTAAATATGCTTCTACCAAGTATTAAGCCAAGGGGGTGAACACTTACGTAATCAATTATTGTCTGTAATTAATTAAGAAAACGCTTTGAGGTGTTTTTTTCTTTGATATTAGAGTATTTTGTGTTGATCAGTGGCAAGAAACAATTAAATCTATTTTGATTCCATGAAGTGAGAAAGTAACATGTGAAAAATGCTTTTTATACCCACTATGTGTGTGTGTGTGTATATATATATATATATATATATATATATACACACACACACACACACACACAAGGTAAATGCACCTTGCTTGGACTAGCTTTGGAGGAGTGCAGCAGTACAATGCACCGATAGCTCCTTTTCCTTCTTATGTGATTCAAGATAGGAAGACCTGCTCGAGGTTTGGTACCTCACTCCATTTTCTTCCCTGTCAACATACCATAAAGCAGCCTGAGAAAGCTGGAGCTGGCTGTCAAACGGCACTGAAGTCTGTGGTGTTTTTACAGATATAAGACTTCACTGCAGAGGAGATGAAATCCTGAGGGGGGGGGGGGGGACTTGCCTGGTGGAAAGTGAAGCCGTTCACAAACCGCAGTCGTGCACAGAGTAAGGATGGGGGGGGATAGAGAGAGACAGAGACAGAGCGAGAAAGAGAGAGAGACAGACAGGGAGAGACAGAGAGAGATAGAAGAGAGATAGAGAGCGAGACTAACGGTGAGAGAGGGAGATGGAGAGGGAAAGAGCGAGAAAGAGCGAGAGAGAGAGCGCAAGGGGGATAAGGGGGCGGGTGGAGCAGAGGAGCGCCCGCTCGCACAGAAATAGCAGTGAGCTCTGTTGCCACGGCAACCACATCCATCCACACCAACAAATCTGTTCATTAGGAGGCACACCGAGACAAGCAGGCAGCAGACTGACGGAAAAGCTGGGGCAAAGCCCTGCTGTTTATTTCGCTACTCGTCGTGGAAACGGGGGCTTCACAACGTTAGCGCGAGGTCTCCGAACCAGCTGACCCCAACCTCACCGCTCCCCTAAAGAAAAAGAACATCAAATCCCCCCCCACCCCCACCCCCACCCCCACCGGCTCATGCACATCATGTCAAATGACAGAGCCAAGGTGAGTAAAAGTGTCCCGGCTTTTGCTCGTAGTTTGTCAGCCGTTCTTTCAACGGCACGCCACCTCCTCTTGTCTCGTGTCTGGCGTGTGGAATCCCGCCTCACCTTGAAGACTGGCCTGTCAGCGGCGGTTACCGAAGCTCATCACGTACACAGACGCATGAGAAAAGAGTAGAAACTACGGCACGACTGAACCTCAGCAAAGATGGGTTGGGGGAGGAGAAGCTCTTGAAGAGAAGGGGTGGAAAAAAACCTTAATATTAGCTGTCTGCACATCTTCGCTCCTGAAAGCTCTACCAGAAAGTTGTCATGGGGCTGCTTTACCTGAATAAAATTTACGAGACAGCTGGTTAAGCTATGCAGAGTTTTTTTGGTAAATAGGGCGAGCAAATTGCCATTCCTGACATGTGGCAGCTGCATCTGACAGGGGTATGGGGATGAAATGGCGGCTTTTTTAAACATTTTAATTCAACGTTTTAGGGAGGAGCTACGCCTGGGGGCCGCCAGTGGTACTGCACATGGTCGCTGGAGTTCGGAAGCCTGCCAACAGAGTAAGTTAAGAGCACTGCAGTTTGAGGAGGGCGGGAAACAGAAATGAACTATCATGGGGAACACGCGATATCTGACGTCTGCTGCCATGTCGCGAAAACATTCTTAAGTCTGTCTTAAGTATTAACCCTCGTCTTTAAAAACTCTTCCTCGTAGTTTGGAATGCCCATACATAAACTAAGCCACGCTCGCTGCAACCTCCACCGTTATTTTAGGAGAGCGTAGACAAGCACGCACTCGACTCCAAAACGCGTGAGGCCAGCCACTGCTTCTTTTCAGTCTTAAATCTTCAGCCAAAAATACACACATATACTTAATTTGCAGGTCAGAGACACGTATACTAAGGGTACGGAGCCGCTGGTGAAATAAATTCCTGCAGAGAACCTTGGGTGCAAGCAGCACCATCCTGTTCAAAGTCTCGGCTTCAGAGAGCCAGTGGGAGGCTGGTATGTTCCAGAAAAGAGAGGTGGGGAGGCGTCGGGCCGAACCCGGGTAGGGGATGGTGGCTGTGATTGTGTTTGACTGGAGAGGGATTTCCCCTGGCTGTGTTCTTGTCAGGGCCTATGTCTCACTCCGCCATGCCCCTCGCTGAAACAGCGCAGCGTAATGAGTAATCAGGAACCACGTTGTTCACCTCCTCCACGCTCAGCTCGCGCCCCCCACCGCAGCCGCATCGCTCACGAGACCGGTGCCCTGCCCCAGCCAATTTCAAATCGTGCAATCTCGGATGTGCGTCGCACAATTCGAGGCAATTTTCTCTCTCTTTGGAGCGCCGTTATGAGTGGCACCACCCCTGATGCACACATAATGACAGCCCCGTAGCCAAAGTCACAGGGCTGTCCCTGGTGCCAGTGGCTGGCAGGGCAGAGGCTCTGCATCACGGCCAGGAGTTGTTCAACTGCCGAGGGAGTCTTCTCATAAGCTTCAGTGTGAAAGGACTGCACCGCAGTTACGCTAACGGCCATGCTAACAATGCTAGTGCCCTCTTTCCATTGAATAGCCGTTGACATCATGCCCTCTTTCACCATGTGATAGGACGTGTACAGCTGCAGAAGCACACCACAAATATGCCACGCCTACAGACACTTTGACACGAACAGAATATTAAATAAAAACAACGACAGCATTCACGACGAGTCGCAATCGAATTGTGAAAAATATTTTGTTTACGAGCCACGGAACAAAAAATTCCAGTGGGGCTTTGCGACACTGCCATTGCGGTCGAGGCAGAGAGTTGCTCCCATTTATCTGTCTTTAATTAGATTAAAGCATCTCTTGCAACACAAAAGGGCCTTTTGGCTGAGAAAACAAAAGCTTCAACTAAAGGATAGATAAAAAAAGGATAAATCTCTTCGCATTCTTTCTTGGTAGCTTTTAATGCCCCAACGCAATTATCTCAGTTGGCCCCATGGCTTCCCTTCGACGGCAGTAAATCACAGAGGTCAGACTCCAAAATACCAGAGGCACCACAATACCAGAGGCCCACGATGCATGTCGCCCGTATTCTGCCTTGCTTGGCGCGTCGGGTTTTCTTTATATAAGAAAATCATTGTTTACATACAACATCAGGACGATCATAAATAAAAAATGAGTTATCTAAAAGCGGTTTCCATATGGGAAGGGCTGGGGGGGGGATAGGGCGGGGGTTTCTCAAAGTTTTTGGATTGCAGACAGCGAAGATATGCAGGGAATTAAGAGCTGGCCATCCGCCATAAGCATAAACTGCGAGCTGCTGTTGGTACAATAAGAGAAATCAACTGATAATATTGCTAACAGGCTTCCCTTTCCGGTGATTCATGACTGCCGCATGGGGCAACACCTGCTGTGTCGAGTCATACACTGCCTTAGATTCTCCTTTCTTTTCTTCTTCCTAATAACCCATGCGATTTCTCCTTGAATAAATGAAACGTTTTGTTCCCACCCCCCCAGAACAGGCCATTCGCTCCTCAGCCTGCATCAACTGCCTGCCAAATAATTGCCTCCATTTTACAAGATAACACTGTATACTTGATTTTGTTTTTCCAGATGCAGGATCAAGGCTGTGGATAATGGCATCTGTTACATGACGACAATAATAATAATAATAATAATAATAATAATAATAATAACAATAACACGCTCCACATGCGTTGTAAGCTCTATTCAACCCGTACGAATCCAACCGCGGTCAGGACCCTGTTTGATTTGGGGGTTGGGGGGGTTTCCGACCGAGGCGTGAGCTGGCACACAATGACCGACCTGCCGCACGTGACAGGCTGGCCGCTTTGCGCTCCGCCGCGATGGGTGGCGTCTTAGCAGCTGGCTTCCAGGAGGGGCATTCACTTCTAATCTAATCTAATCCCCTTTGGCTGGGAGATTTCCAGGCCCAGGGCACTGGGGGAGGGAGGGGGAGGAGGGGATTTCGTGTTAGGTTCAAATCTGCTGGGGTGAGTGTCTCATGCAGGTTGAAAGCTGCTGTTTAGACACCTCTGTTTCCCACAGTCTCCAGTAACACACACAGACACGCACGTACGGGGTGATGGGCCCTGTTATCACACGCTGCAGTGTTGAGAGTGTTGAGGCCGCAGGTGGAGACAGAGAGGCGCTCTCGCTGGGGGGCACCGGCAGGTTGTCAGTGGACCCGGCAGCCTCACTCGTCAGGCCCACAGCTACGAGGCTTGACTAGTTTTTCTCACTTTGACGTGATACAACTCTGCCCAACTACCGGGGCTGCGCTGTGCTGATAAACCAGTGGTCAGTCACCACCTCTGGGTGTGTGAAATGATAAACCGCCACAGCCAAACAACTCCGCCCTCAGAAATCTGCAGGCACCAACCAGATTACAGGAAGCCATGCAATATATTATGTTGGAGATGTACATTTACTGAAACTGAAGTTATAAACTCTGACCCCGTGGGGTGGGGGGGGGGCTGCTCTAGGGTCAGAGGGTGGGTTGTATGGTGATGTGTTGAATGTTGTAAAGTTAATAAAACTCCTCTCCACTACCCAGGGTTCCCACTGAACACTCTTTCCAGGGACGTTCAGGAGGTTCTTTTTGCACGTACAAAGAGGGAAGACAGAGTGGGATACATCCATGGCACGCTCGGGGTTTCCGAGGCGATGAGATTCGATCAAGATTGCAAAGGCCCTCCCCTGAGGTACACGTGCGACCCACTCCGGGGCGACTAGGGGGAGGAGGCCTCTGATGTCAGCGCTCTGGTTTTGGTTCTCAGGGCCGTGTCAATTTTGACATGCAGGAGAGAGGAGGAGACGGGGACAGACGGGTGCGAGGAGAAACAGTGGCGCTCTCTGTGTGGCGGAAAATGACTCACTTTGGCGGCCGGGAGGCAGGCCACGCCAGAGCGGGAGTGTTGGGCCGGGAAGGAGCGCTCGCTACCTGAGTGCGACATTCCTGACCGCTGAAAGCCTCCGGACCGTCAGCCCTGGCTCTGGGGGCAGCTGTGATCCACCCCACATAAGTGTACAGTACATTCAATACAATGTGCATAGGCATCAATGATCTCACCTCCACCCCCCCCAAAACAAATTCAGTCTGGCCCCCTAATTAAACATCCCTGGAGCCAAGCCTGGCCCGAGGACCAGGTTCTGTTAAAATCCTGACAGGATCGTCGCTGCTTCGGTGAATTCATCAGCGTTCCAGTTTTTCACTCATCTGCGAACGTGCCAAAGAAGACTTTTCTCCGTTTGAATAATCGAGTTCTTCTCCCAGTCAGGTCGCACGTGTAAAACAGTGCCAGGACGCTTTTACTTTTCCATTGGGGACAGGAGAAAGCTCAGAAAATCCGCTCGAGAAATGCGTGCGAGAGGATTTCTGCAGTCGGAGGAGGCACTAGAGGCGGCAGTGTGGGTGTTTGATGGAGAGACGGCAGAAATTAGCCACGGCGCTAATGTGATAAAATGCGGTCCTGATGGATTGTGACACTGCCAAGAGAATAATAACGAACACAAAATTCTATAAAAACCCCCCCTACCGAATTCACTTCTGCAGTCAATAAACACATCTGGTGGGTAACAAGTTGGTGAGAGGCAGCTTGCCCCAACATTGAAAGAGTCACTTTTCATTATGGTGAAAATGCATAACCCACCCAGCCATCATCAAGAGGACATGAGGCAACACATGCAATAACATTGTTGTTGTTGTTAAGATAGTCTTCAAATTAAATTCCGCACTCCCCAGACAAACCGGCTATGTGCATTACGTAAGGTGTTGTTTTAGTAACCAAATTGCTTTTTGTTGCCTGGATAAAAAAATTGTTTTACATTTTATTTATTGCTCGACTTATGTTTTGCACCGTCGGAGGAGAAACACAAATCCTGATTGAGGCAAACTTGTCAAGTGACAAGGCAAATGAAATGAAAGGAAATGAAATGCATTGAGCCACTGGAAGACCCAGCCTCGGGTAAGTTATGATCCGTCTAACTCTTCACCTCCGGGTTTCAACAGCGCCACGGATTCGGTGCCGTACCCAAGTGAGCGGTGTAATTCCACACAGACGGAAAGTCTTAGGCACAGATACTGGTGCTGACAATACCAGTTATCATCTTCATTAAAAACTGCCAGAGGGGCCCCCGGGTGGCGCAATGGTAAAGGCACTCGCCCGGAGTGCAAGAGGTCTGGTCCCGTTTGGGCCCCTCCCCAGGAGTCCCGTTTGAGGGCAATTGGCTTCCGTCCTCCCCACTGCCGGTCCCAGAGGGGAAACATGGGAGGAAAATATCCTTACAGTTCCAGGGGTGGCAGTGACACTGGGTCCACTCTCTCTACCTCCATCTACCTGCAATCTTTCCAGGGTGAAGAGGAGACGGAATCAGAATATACACATTGGAAAAAAGCCTACATTTTCCATTCAATGTCTCTGGATGTGCAGTTCCACAACGTCAAAACTGAAGCCAATTAATCCACGCGGATGGGAGGGAGGGCGGGGGGTCAACCGAAGCACAAGAGCTCTTTAACGGCGAAGCACACCTTTTTCAGATGATCGCGAGAGAGAGAGAGAGAGAGAGAGAGAGAGAGAGAGATGGCCCTTAAGCACTTCCAAGAGCCGCCTTGAATTGAAGGCCTGCACTCTGAGTAAGGTCGTGATCTCATGAGAGGAGGGGAGAGGGGGGCGGCGTGCTGAACGGCTGTAGAGCCCATCCCCCAGAGCGCCAGGAGGGCGGACACCAGCAAGACCCTGTAAGTGCGCTCAAGACCCCCAGGCTCGAGAAGCCACTCCACCGTTCTGCGATCAAGACTCCGCAGCGCGGTTTCAACGGCTCTCCAAAAGTTCCGTTGGCGAATCGGCGACGGCAGGCATCGGCACGCGCCGCTTCACAAGCTTACGTTCTGCCAATTAATATCGAATACATGCACAGCGCGATAACAATGCAGCGTCAACGCGTAAAAAAAACAAAAATGCATTTCATTTCCTCTTGCTCAATTATGAAAAGCAAACATCGGTGGCTGCGACCTGACGTTCGGTGCAGAGGGGGAAAGCGAGGGGGGAAATGCCGAGTCTGCGGCTCTCGAACTGATGCGCTCCCCGCCGAATGAAGGTGAGGCGCGATTCACCAGAATGATGATTCAACGATTTGGGGCAACTGATGTCAGTTCCATTACTGACTGCGGGTGGCAGGGGAGGGAGGAGGGAGGAGAGCAGAGACAGAGAGAGAGACAGAGAGAGAGAGAGAGAGAGAGACAGAATTGAGATAAATAATAATAAATAAAATGTGCGTGCTAAAAAAAAATCCATCAGTAAGGAGGTTCTTCTCGGAGGACTCTCCTCGCCAAGTTCCACTCCGTTGCCCGTCTCCACTTTTATCCCCAGGGTAAAAAAAAAACATGTGTTTATTTCTGTGAATCCATCTCCTTCCGCCCTGAATGAACGTGCCACTCTGAGTTTGCGCAGCTGTTTCAATTAACAACGTAAAAAACTGTGATTCTGTTTAAACACCTCCATCAGAGTTATTAATGACTTTCCCACAACCTTCTGTTCCGGTGTGACGAATAACGTCATTCACAAGGGATTGTAATCTTGCTCTTTAATGGAACATCACCTTCAACAGGTTTCCTTTAAAAGTGCAACCGGTGATCGGTGTCGAGACTGAATCAACAACAGCTAGTGCGCACGTTACTGAAATACAATGCAACTACAGCACGAGGTAACGGCGTGTAAGGTTAGTGTGTAGCATTGGTGTGCAACGGCAATCGACTCAACATACCAACGGTAGTGGACAGACCTCCCCTTTGACAGGAAAGACGAGGGTCATTTCCAAAGGTCACCTTGCTGCTTCTTGCTCAAAGAAATGCTGCCAATTGCTGCATATTTTCACTCCACGGTCCACCAGCTGAGCTCTGCAGCCGGAGGAGTGCACATACTGCAGATACGCCAATCGACCAGAGGTGTCACTGGCGCATGATGAGAATAGGACAGTCCCACCAACTGAACCCCTACCTCCCTGGGCAACACTGTGTACCGCCATGCTGGAGTATGTGTGATGTGTGATCCGGAACCCAATGTCTTGGGGATGACCCTGTAATGCAACTTTTGAAAATACGGGCACGGGAAATCCACCTTCTGCCCCCAAACGCTGGGTGTTAATCACAAACCCAGCTATAGGGTGTATGAGGTGCCCAGACCTTTCTGCATCCCACAACAGATAAGGACAAAAACTGCTGTAATCTCCACAATCTCTCCGCTCTGATAAACTCTTCCCAGGCTCCCACCCCCCACCGCCGCGCACACACACTCTCCCTCCAGAGAAAAATCCTCTGCATTTGCACAAACAAATAAAAAACACTGGGTAATTGAATGACCAGGTTTGCATTTTCACAAGAGGGGAGATTTCCATCTCCCAGCCCCTGAATGAATTCAGTCACAGCACAGCAATGTTGCTCGGTGTCCAGCAGTCAGAGAGCGGCTACCTTAACCTCCAGCTGTGAGCAGAGCGGAGCTCACCCGATAAGAGAGCGAGGACCTCCCCCCCCTTCAACCCTCCACGCTTCTGGCTCATCGCTCATCTCCTATCTCAGTGTGGCACCATGCCAGCCATCAACAACGGGAAGACAATAACTCATCTCCAAAATGTCAAAATGCAGGACAGAGGGAGATTATTTTTAATTGTGTACCATTAAAGGCAAACCACAATTATAACCGTTGCCGCAGCAACTAAAAAAAAATGGTAATTATCATTCTTGAGGCTCATCTGCATTACTTGACTTTGAGGCGATAAAAGGCAAAATCGGCTTACCTCCATAAACCACTGCAATTAATAGTAATCTAGTTTAATAAGACCCCCCTTTAGCTTGCTAATGTGACTAATTACAGGGAAACAGAAATCACTATTGACTTTGAGCCGTTGCCATTAGACGTTGATGAATCCCTGAATGTGTACATATTCCTTTTCTAAACAGAACCCCCCTCCCCTAAAAAGAAATGGGGGAGAATAACCATTATCAATCTGCATGTTAATAGGGTTTGACTATGCCCATTTTAGACATTTCATTCCAAGCCGATGTCAAAAAATAGAATGGAGGTGGGGAAAAAACCTTCCGAATCCTGTTACAGGCAAACCTGTTTTCATATTGAAACGGCTCGTTTGATTCACAATGCTGATGGAGGCCAGGATGAAACCCGCTTATCACAATGGTGAGGGAAGGCACCGGAGCCGCACGCAGACTCCGTCGCTCCGCCCGGAGAAGGCCGGCACGGAAAAGACATTAACCTGGAATGCCCACTCTCCGCACCTGTCCTGCTGCTGTAATTAACAACATTTAACTGCTCGGTTGCCACGGACCAGCTGCTATCGTTAGGGACGGTGACAAAAAATGTTCGCCACTCTTAGAAGTCCTTCTGAAAAGACAGATGTGAAGCTTCATATCGGGTCTCTCAGTTTGTTTTCTTTTTTTGTCAAGGCACGCAAAAAATGGCGTACACAACTGTGGACGGCCAATAAATCCCTTTTGCTTATGCCAGGGGAAGGCCAACCCTGGCTTATACGAAGGTTAAGTGGGTCCCGCACTTGTAATGCGACAGTATATAAAGAAAGACAGAAAAAGTCGTTCTTAAACGGTACCATCTTATCAAGAAATTGACAGGAAAATCTAAGAGCCCAGGAATGCCCCAGACTGCGGCTGGTGTAAGACACATTCTAGGTTGCGGTACAGCTCATTAGGGCTTTCCTGACAGCTTCACACTTCTTTAGTGCTGGGAGAGAGTAGGAACCGGAGGATTTACCCGTTTTGTCTCGATTTGGGCAAGGAGTAGAAAAAATGACAAGAAGAGGATCAGCGTGTATTTATCAGTTTTTCGGGGGAAAACCGTTTATCCCACACATAGTACGCAGCAACAGATTTGAGAGAATCAGCGCTGATAACACGCTGTCAGTTCCAGCCGCGGTGAACCATTTGCAGACAATTACAACCTACTGTTCCGCAGTCTCTCTCCCCCATCACACACAACTCTTTTTTATTGGTTCGCAGACTTCTCCGGAATTTCAAACTTAACCGAAACGGCACCTTTACTAACGTCACCATATTATTTTTCTGCTGAACTCCATTACGGGTACTGCACTCCCTCCGGTATGGTGATAACTTCCCTCTTTACTGCGACTCGGATTATGGCTGTTTTTTGTCACTCGGATAAAGGGGTTGACTTTTAAAATGCCATTAATCTCGAGACTGTGGCTCTCGCTCTTGGCTGCAGCGGACAGGTTTTCAATAGGAGTACAGTGTCGTTATTCACCCCGCGTGCGCGCGGCTGATCCTCGACATTACGGCACACTTAAAAAAAAGTCCTTCAGAGAACCTCGCTCTATTCAGCGTTACTGGTCACGGTGATTTATTCACAAAAAGAGGCGTCACGATGTTATAATTCTTCCAGCAGCAAAACCGCTACCTTCAGCTGACAGAATGTAAAAAGCTAGACATCTATGACTTTCGGTTTGCAACAGATAGCCAATCCATTGACAACTCTCAACTACAGACGTTAAGCACTGTGGTGACATACACGTACCTTAGTTGTACATTGTTTTGAAAGTGGCAGAGTCCATATTGTGTGGTAGGGCAATGAATGTGTAAAACAGCCGTTAGCAAGCTGAATAACCCGAGCCCGAGCCAAAGAAGCAAATGATCGCGATTATCCAAATGTCAGGGAAATTAGAACAGCTTCGGTTTCAATTACCAGATGTTTTTGTCACAGTGACGTGTTTGTTCCAAGGGTCAATGCCAAAGTCTTCCTGACTAATCTCCTTCCCTGTTCTCAGAAGCGATGAGTCAAGATAATACAAATGTTTTAAAAACGAAAAAGAAACAGGAGCAAGCGTACCTTTTGTGGGCTCTGTGCGCTTGGGCAGGTCCAGTGTGTCATAGTTTTTGTCATTCTCTCCGTTCTTCCGGCCTGTTTAAAGAGGAGAGGGAGAGAGCAGGTGTAAAATTCTGACAGGAGGCAGAATTGTAAAGACAAGCCACCCCAGTAGGCCACAGCATGGGCAGCGGCAGCCGCTAATGGCCCCCGGATCTCTGACAGAGACGCAGAGCTCCTAAATCGGAGGGAGATGTAACAGTAAGCTGGGTAACCTCAGCATGCAAGCCAATAAGTGTCAGCCTGGACCCAGTGAGTGAAGAGATGCCAGACTAAAAGTTGAAAGGCGATGAAACTAACTAACTACCACTTTCACTGACTAACAAACAAACTAACTACCACTCACAGACAGACTCCCCCTTTCACTACCAGCACAGTTCTCTTTCATTAACAAGGCTGAGGAGGAGTGCAGACTGGGGGGATGGTGGCTGAACAGTTGAAGGTGTTGCAGGTTTAAATGCCAGTGGTAAATGCTAAGGTTACATAATGTGACATATTCTTTAGCACATGCTCTTATACAGAGAGATTTATACAGCTTAGCTTTACATACAATCCATTCACTGCATACTTACTGAAGCACTTCAGGTTAAGACAATGCCCCACCTGGGATTTGAACCTGCAGCACCCTGTGTTACTAGCTACTAGTTACAGATCCCCAACCATTATACTACACTGCCAGCCACTGCGGACTGAGGGACTGTGCTCCCGCCAGCCCAGTGACTGCTGCAGAGGCTCCACAGAAAACCAGCCTGTGATAGGCTCGTCCCCCCCCCGTCCGTGACTGGGAGTGCAGTGCCATCTTTCACAATGGCGGGGGGGGGGGGGGGAGGGATATGAGAAAGGGCAAATAAAAGACTGCTCTGAAATTTTTGTGAAGGTAGAGAAGAGGGCGTCTATAAATAAGCAAAGAGAAGTGCGATGAGAGTGAGGCAGGAAGAGACTCACCTTGATTAAACCATTCCTCTACAGATAGCGAAGGAAGCAGCGGCAATGCCACACCACAAGCAGGGGAGAAGAGAACAGTCATGATAAAAAAGGTGTGTGTATTAGAGAAATGGCAGAATTCACAGGTGAACACTTCTCAACTCAAAAAGTTAAAATAAAGAACTTGGAGGAAAAAAACGAAAACAAGAGAGAAACAAGTACGCAGCAAAAAAAAAAAAAAAGAAGACAGGCAGAAAATAAAATCCATTAGCAGTACACAGGTGTTCTCTGGGGACGGTGATGGCAGTGCGCAGCTCATTAAAGAGTGGGAGAAGGGTGCCCCTATGGTGCCAAACGCTTGGTACGGTCTCACAGAGGCCAGAGAGGACACATTTCTGATCTGCATGTGCGTCTACCCTAAAGCTGACTTTTCACAGCGCTGACTGCGGCGGTGTGTTTGGTTGTGTGGCGATTTGGGGGCAATTTACTAAATGAAAAAAAATTAAAGCCCTTGTTAGAATGATCCAATTCAAGAAATGAGAAATGTTAACTTTACCCTATTCTCCTAAGAATGCTGCACTTTGGAAGTAGTGACGGATATGTCACAAAAGCATGGTGTGTGATAAAAGGATGCGTAAAAGATCTATAATTGGCACGACTGGTTATCGTGTGATTGTTTTGCTGGCAGGCCTCAGCTAAAGCAGCATGTTAGAGCCCAGAGAAGAGTGTGTAGCGCAGCCTGTTACAGCAGTCAGAGCCCCAGGGGGGAGATAAACAACCCCCCACCACCACCACCACCACCACCACCACCACTGTGACCCAGGCACTTTGCATACAGTGCATCAATCTCATCCATCGTTTCAATGAATCCCAATCACTGAAATGCACAGTTTCAAGGCAGACACACACTCACACACAGGCAAACAAGCACACCCACACACAGAACAAAAACATATTCCAAGCTAAAACAGCCACATCATTTTTGTTTTCATGTACAGCATGCAACACTTGTCTCAGTGTGGTGTGAGAGTCATCACGAGACAAAAAACTCACGAGACTCAACATAAAAAGTGAGAGGAGAGGAACCAGGAAGGTCCCTCCGATGGATGGATTAAACGGAGGTCTCCCAATGTGTGGAAGCAGAGTGCAGTGAATTCAACAACACACCCCCACCCCCCCCCAAAACCCAAAAGCATGCAATGGCATGGAAAAGGTGGGATGCCCAAATCATAAACGTTCCGTTCCATCTCCGGTTTTTACAATGAGCACAGTAATTGCAGTGCTTCTCTTTTGCTTATAGCTGAATGAGGCCGCGTTTATGTGTGGGTGACTCAAACGGGGCAGGGGGGCTGGGCGGGACGGGGGGTGTGGGGGCTCCATGGGGGCTCCATGGGGGTCACAGGGACACCACGCACGCACTCACCCGGGGGGGGGGGAGCCTCCAGGCCCTGGGGCCCGCTGGCGCTTACCTTTGGCCTTCTTTCCCCCGAAGCAGCCAGCATCGTCTTTCTTCTTCTTCTGCGGGCCGCCCGACCCCGGCGCCTGGATGGCCCCCGGCTCCTGGAACTTCTCGGCCCCCGGCACCTCTTTGTGCACGTGGTACGACAGGTTCCGCATGATGCACACGCAGTTCTCCACCGACTGGGAGGGGCCACGGCACAGACAGAGCCGGCGTCAGGCCCCGGAGGGAGCCATTACATTACACCCATTCAGAAGATTTACAACGCATAAGAACCTAAGTGCATCCACATGAGATATACAGGTAAGTGCCAAAATAAAGGAGACACTTGAGTGCATTAAGGGTTCTGGCAGCTCTGTTATGGTGTGGGGTGCATTTTCTCTCGTTCATTTTCTCTTTCACTCAACCGCTTAGGGGTGCAAGGTAAATGCCAATAAATACAAAGCCATTCTGAGTGATCATCCTCATCCTATCCTCTTCCAGGATGACAATGCGCCCATCCACAGGGCACGAGTGGTCACTGAATGGTTTGATGAGCATGAAAATGATGCAAACCATATGTCATGGCTGTCTCAGTCACTAGATCTCAACCCAATTGAACACTTATGGGAGATTCTGGAGCGGCACCTGACACAGCATTTTCCACCACAATCAACAAAACACCAAATGATGGAATTTCTTGTGGAAGAATGGTGTTGCATCCCTCCAATAGATTCCCAGACGCTTGTAGAATCTATGCCAAGGCGCACTGAAGCTGTTCAGGAGGCTTGTGGTGTCCCAGTGCCCTATTAAGACTCTTTACATATTTAGCAGTCATTTATCCAAAGCAACTTACAGTAGTGAATGCATACAAATGGGAGTCAAACCCACAACCTAATCACTGTCAGTGCCATGCTCTACCTACTGAGCCACAGAAAGCCACCAACTTTATATTACCTGTATATGCGCACCAGTGATATAGACCTGGCTGACAACAGTCTGAGACCAGAGGCAGTGTATGTGTAGGGTAGGTTGAGGTGCAATCTGGTTACAGTACTGATGTAGGCGTCAGGCTGCAGACCGCGGAAGGCCAGGTGGGCAGGATTCGGTTGCGGTTGTGTGTTGTTTGTTGTTTGAGGGGCTGGGGGGAAAGTGAGTCTCACCTTGTTGTCCATGTCCTTCTTCCCCACGGCCGACTGCAGGGCGTGGAGCAGAGCGTCCACCAGGCCGTCGCACTCCCTCAATCTCCGACGGGCCTCAGCGCCATCTGAGCTAACATTCCTGCAACGAGCAACACACGACACTTTGCACTGAGCGACACTGAGCACTGAGCTAACGTTCCTGCAACAACCAGCACACAACACTGAGCACTGAGCTAACGTTCCTGCAGCAACCAGCACACAACACTGAGCACTGAGCACTGAGCACTGAAACGTTGCTGAACCGAGCAACACACAACACTGAGCACTAACATTGAGCACCACTGAGCACTGACAAGCAGCACAAAACACTGAGCTAACATAACTGGCATCAGGTAGTTGTGCTCGCCTGCATTAGACCCTACACAACCTTATCAGACACTGCAAAACGGTGGTACCAGACACAGGTAACGCTCGCACACGCAGAGCGCGGTTCCTGGCTCGCACATGACAGAAGCGAAGCGGCAGAGGAAAAAAACCGCAAAACGTGTTCCTGTGTATTGAAGGAGCAAAGCACTCAAAATTACGATGTTAATCAACAGCATGCTGTAGACGTCCAAGCCTGCTGAACTGTCCCAGCGCACGCTGCGCTAGAGGCACTCAATAATGAAGGCCTGTGTGGATACATTAGACATCATTTTTGGTGCAGAGCAGACTGCCCGGCTACACTGAAGAGTGATTCAGCAGCAGAGACAAAGGGCCCAGGGTGAGCACGGAGACGTGGGAGGAAGGAGTCTCGTAGGAGACGTTACTACCAGGGCTTCATTATCAAATTAGATTATTAGCTACGGGGCGTGTTCACTGGCGGGTGCCGTGGAAAGAAGGGCGCGTGCTAGTTTTAATAGGGGGAGTCGTAGAGCTGCTCTGCGATTGGGGGTGGTCGATCCATCAAAGCCATGTCCTGTCCCGTCCCACCCCGTCCCACCGTTCCTCCCCCCAGGAGGGTACCCATTCATCTGGTGCAACCTGGCCATTATGGCACTTTCCTCTAATTAAAATCAATCAATGGACCCAGACACCGGGTGCCAGCTGGGCTGCTTTTCATTCCCCGTCCATCGCTCTCGTTTGTCTTACTGGAGCTTCGCTCCTGAAGAGGCCGGGGCACTCTGTGTACTGGGAGCCGGGGTGAATGGACCAGGCTGCTGGGCTTGTTTGTGTCGTTTGGCCTCCGCAGGCTCGTCGGTGGGGGTGAAGCAGCTCGGTTTGCTTCCTCTTTCATGCTGGTCATGTCACGGGACTTCATTTCTCACTCCAGGCCCAGATACAATAAGCATGGATTGGTGAGCGTCTGTGTACATGCAAGTGTCTGTGTGTATGCGAGTGTGTGCGTGCGCGAGTGAGTGTGTAAGTGTGTGGGTGTTTGTGTGTGCTAGTGAGTGTGTATCCCATGGTGTGTGTGTGTGTGTGTGTATATGCTAGTGAGTGTGTGCGTCTCCATATGCCTTGTGCAATTCATCCATTTCAACATCTAGGCAGGCCAGAAGTGACAAGGTCACACATGGCAATACAAGAACAACAGCTCGACCCTTTGACCTTATCGACCTTGATAATGGGCAAACGGCCAATAAAGGAGCAGCACCACGGCCAGAGACTGACAGGCGTTCCCACTGCCCCCCCCCCCTCATCTCTGTGGAAAAGCACCTTCACATCACCTCACCTCAGTGTCAACAGGGCGAGCTGAGTGTCAACAGGGCGAGCTGAGTGTCAACAGGGCAAGCTGAGTGTCAACAGGGCGAGCTGAGCGTCGTACAATACCACCCCAATAAAATGCCACTGGAGAACTTGAGAGTTTTAAGCGATGACAATAGCTCTGAGCGATGCAGAACAATGCAATAAAACCTAGACCATTGAAGCTGAGGCTGCTCAGCTGTCCAGGTCATCAACTCAATTTCAATTTCAAGGAAAGAGAGAATGAATTCACTGACTGGAGGACTCGGGTCTGTTTATCGCCGATGTAGCACGGCTGCTAGGCAGCCTACTAGGCAACAGGTGCCATTGGTTACCGTTTCCATAGAGATGGGCTCAGCAGCCAGTTCAGAGGCAGGACGGAGATGGCGCCGGCGAGCCGACGCGAACGGGAGTCTGAGTATCGGATAGCTCCCTCTGTCCGTGCCCTGTGGACCACTGACCGGCCCAACTTGGCCCCAAAGGAGGGATTGAGGTCTGGGGCTTGGTCCACGAAGCAAGGGAGGGTTATAACTGGTTTACCCCTACCATGCTGTGACATAACCCTGTCCCCACCGCCTGCTTTTCCTGTGTAGTCCCACAGTGTCTGCACTCGTCTCTGTGTCCCTGTGTCTGTTTGCAGCACCTTTATCGATCCTAATCACTGAAGAAGCGGTCACATGCGCAGCCCAGCCTCATATTCAACACTAAATGCGAGGCTGAGAACTGAACCGCTGAACTAACGGCCATTAAAATAAAACGGAGCAGGAGGCAGTCTCCAGAGGGGGGTGTAATCTAAGGACAGTCAGATCAGAACCCCCTCCGCCCCCCAGAGACTTCAGATCACCTAAACAGCCCCAGATGCCTGAGCGAGAGAAAAAAACCAGTGGAATTTTAATCTGGAATGTGTTAAATTGGGAAAGAAAATAGGGGAGGGGAGAGAGAGAGGGGGAGAACGAGAGAAAAGTAAGCATTTTGTTGGAGCCCGGCCAACAGACTGCAGTAATTCAGCTGCAGGAGATTAGAGGCCACCACGGTGGCTGCACAGAGCTGCTGTGACTGGCTGTGACTGGGACATGTGCTCTCCCCTCTCCCGGAGGTGCTTCTGTGGAGGGAGATGTGCGGCCGGCTCAGGGCACAAATCAAAGCCAGGACAGGAGGAGGGAAGGGATGCCGCTGCTCGCTGATGTCAATCGGCACAGCAGCCTCTCCAAACCACGGCACAGACAACACGGCCTCGGGATGCCAGTGGACCCTGCCCCCGCCGCAGTTCCGCGCGCCCTGATTGGACAGATCAGAGGTCAACTCTCCATAGGGATCAAAGTTCAGACTCGGCCCATGCGGCCGCTAGCCCGCGCGACAGTGCTACCGCGCGCCGCGCCAACGTGCCCGAGTCCACAAGCTATAACAGCGGGAGCGTCAATAACAATAACGACGGCGAAATATAACAATGCTTGGCTGGGGTTCAAAGGAAACTTTGTTCCGATGGAGAACCCAACTAACACTGCGATAGATTCGTCTCTGGTTCTTTTTGTACCCTCCACAGAGGACCCAGGGGAAGTGGAGGCTGGATGTACAGTAGTCATAATGATCAGCAAAGACCGCTGGCGTACATCTCTTTATCTTCCGAAAGAAACAACCCCACTCCCCCGCACGTTTGTAGTAAGTTCTCCAAAGAGGGGTTCGATCATTAATAATGGCCAGAGCTACAGAGTGGGGTAATTGAGGCCGCCCCATTGCGATTTACAGTTTCGGGTTTCGTTAAACGGACCGACGAAGCCAATTTGGAAGCAACCAGCGGTGCGCTGAAGCCTTTCCGGTTTGTTCTTTGAGGAAAGAGCGCGGGTGTGAGCGCCTGCCGGCCCCACCAGCATCTCTACATCGGCTCTTTAGGACGGATGAGCTATTAATACCCCGTCTATCCTCGCCTCCTCGCGTGCTGCCCGACAGGGCCGTCATCGCAGACATCCACTCATCGCAGCCCGTCCACTCATTCACCCGCCCTCCACCATCGCGCCGGAAAACCGTCTGCACGCTGCATTCATTAAAGAAAGAGAAGTCTCACGGCGCTTCAGCAACACCTTATAATGAGTTGCGCTACGCTAATAACAGCCCGTTTCTAAGAGCGTGAGCAGGCAGAGACGCTCTCGGGAGACAGAGACAGAGAGCTGTAGCTGGCAGCTCCACGGGGGGCGTACAATTGGCCGGACGGCGGGATCGTCCGTGTCTCATCGCGCTACAGTGACCCCCTCTGGTTAACCGGGGGAGCCTGCGGGCTGCTCATTAGGCGACCTCCTCTGACTCAAAGCCTGCGCGAGCTTAACCGGTGAACCGAGTTCAAAGAGGCGGCGGCTTAGCGGCACACGTTTGGGAGGAGAGCGCGTGGCTGGTGATTTTATGGAGGCGGGCACGAACGCGCGCAAATTGAGCGTTGCAAATGAGGGAGAAAATAGGGGTGAAATAACAAAGAAAACTTTAAATAAAAACTGTGCGGCCGAGGGGAAAGGTGTGGGGTGGGGAGGTTGGGGGGCATGGCCATACCTCAGACACCCGGACGTGTTTTTGAAGACGGTGGTCCACTCGGCATCCCGGGGCTTGGAGTCCTCGTTGGGCTCGTTCTCCCAGCCCGAGTGCGGGATGATGACCTCGTTGGTCAGGGTCTGCAGGCCGTGGTTGATGATGACCATCTTCAGCGGCTCGTAGGAGGAGAGGTTCCACAGCGTTCCTGGGCGAGAGCGAGAGAAAGAGAGAGAGAGAGAGAGAGAGAGAGAGAGCATGCTGTCGTCATCTCGTCTGTACACCAACCTCTCTCATCCCCGGGGTTCATCCTCTGGTTGACTAACTACGTGCTCGTCTTCGAAGGCTGAGAGTCAGACTCCTCGATTTCTGTTATATTGAGCATGAAATTCTCAAAAAGCTAATAAAAACAAAGATTCAAAAACACAGGAAACCATACCAAACAGGGGAGCTCAGCAAACCCGAAATAGTGAATTCTGAATTACTGCAAGTGTTAGCTGGAGCCAAAAATCAAACAAGGAAATTTGGCAGTCTTCCAAGAGAAGCAATGTGCATTGTGAAACTATACAAGGGGAGAAGAGAATGTAGGGTACAGGGAATGTTTAAGTCAAAAAGAGGTAGCAGAGTGGCTTTCAGAATGGAAAGAAAACATGCACTCCTTTGTTCATCAGATGCATCACAGATTTTCAAACGCCCCCAAAAAAGCACAGGTGTAGAACAGTGTCTATCCGAGCAATCCTTGCCGCCCAACGAAGAGCAGTCCTGCTTAAAAACATGCTCTTGATTTGCTGTAATATACACCGTTCTACCGCAGCGCCTTTTCCCCCATGTTGCGTAAGCTACAGTAAGAGCCTGTGGTTTAATAAATAAAAGTTGTCTTGTATGTATAAAAGATGCGCAGTTGCTCCTTTCTGTTATTATAAAAATACACAAACATCGACAAAAACCGAAGAAGCATTTCAAATAATGAAATGAAACCAGCCTGGATGAAGAATGCAGCTTTCAGAAATACAATATTACAAATTACTCGTAGGTCCACACGCACGCACACCACAATGTCTGCTTTATTAGCTTATTTTATATAACCCCGTCCACAAAGGAACTGCTTAAAATAAGGCTGGCGAGATGAACCGTTTGATCTCCAGCTTTTGGTCGAACAGAATGTGGACCCTACGGCGATGTGGGCGAGTTCTTCCTCAGACAGGACAATAACAGCGAGGACGCGCTGTGTTTAACTTAAGTCCTATGGACGCGCACACTATATATAGCGATGGCAGTATGCGACTAGCAGGAAATGTCACGACTCCACACTTCAGCCCCATTGCAGTACATTTTCCACTCGGTGCAACCCCCCCCAAAAAAATAAAAATAAAACAAATAACCAACTTGGCTCCAATAATAACCATATTAGTGCCTTTTCTAAAATTGGGCCAGGGAGAGAGAGCGTGCCTTAAAGTGCAGCATGGCTGGAAGGGGTAGGTTTCGTTTCTAAACGATGTTAGAAAATACTCGCTTGAGGGGCAGATGCCAACTTCCAGTCGAGTTTATGAGGAAACGAATGGGAGAAAGCAGCCCCCCTCTCCCTCAGCAGTCGTGCGGCATTCAGCCGAAGACGTTCCAACACTTAAGGAGAAAGATGGTGACTCAAACAAGGCGCTAGGAGGCTCATGGGATGATTACCTCCGTGTTGTGTGATTAGGATCACTTCATTTATTTCAACAACAAGCCACCAACAGCAACAGAATGTTTAATTATGCGCTGTTAGGAAAAACATACAGCTGAAAATGGAAATTTTACAACTTTATATCGACTGCAATTACAGCGTCGCGATCATTTAATTAGATTTTGTTGCTAACAGAAATGCCATTTTGAAAGCCTGTAACTGTAGAGAAAAGAACAATCCAGAACAAGAGCATCTAGGGCGCATAAAACATTATCTCTCAGCAATAGAAAATTATTATTAGGCTACTGATTCACTGAATTCAATGAACTTTTCAGTTTCTCCTTCACTGCCAAAAACCATTGTGCATTAGGCTGGTGCAACCTCTTGTAATCACTTTCGGTCATGGACGTGGATGCGTCTACTGCAAAATCTGGGTAAGCAGTTTGCAGTTACCCATGCTAAATATTCAGAATTGTTGAGTATCACTTATTGCGTGAACGAATTGTTGACTCGGGGGGTTGCTCTGGCGAATTGTTCAGCAGTAGATTATGAAATACTCACTGTCCCATCAATTGGCCTTGCCTGATCAATAACGTTTGATAACGACTGCGCAGAACCAGCGTTATTTGATGTAGATTATATATGATATATGACTGGCTCTGAGCTGTACTTGTGCTAAATGTATGTCCGTGAATAAACAGTTTGGAACTACTGTCTTAAAACATCATGGGGGAGGTTAAACCCGAGATCTACCGCTGGCCACGCTAGTGGCCCCACTATGAACCAACCGTAGTGACAGACACAATTGTTTTTTTCCGCTGTGATGCAACTACTAGCTAACGTGTTACCGTGCACCAACTAGCTAAGATGAACTTTCATTGCTGCCAACGTTAGCTCAGTTAATTGAGTGAGTCAATAAAGTGAAAACATTTATTGACTCACTCGAACACGCTTAAGTGGAATGAAATGAAATTAACAGAATCAAAATGGCCTGCATCGTAGGCCAGTACGGTACGCTTTATTAGTTTAGGCTCACCCTTAAAAAGTGATTAGATGTTGTATAAACTAAGGAGAGGTGACAGTTTATTTGGATTTTGTGTCTCCAACCAGTTGTTGCTATGTATGTTACGACGTTGACGACTCTGCTCCTGGCTCTCTTCATTTCCAGCCTTCTCAGAGTGCCATCAAATCATAGCTGAAAAGGATGACTTTTAAATGATGAAATATTTACAAAGGGAAAGACGGGGGAAGGTAGACAAACCTTTGTATTGGAAACAAAATTACTTATTTAAAATCTCTGGTGGTACAGGGCTTTTAATTTCGCTTCCAGGACAGCACTGAAACATAAAACGCAGAACAGTCAGTATGGCTTCTGCCGCACTTGAGCGGCACGCAACATACCCTGCCGCTCTCCAGACACTTCAAATGAAGCATAGCTCTTATTATTTGAAATAAAAATCTATGCTTGTGAAAATTCCAGCTTCGAATTAACACCTATGCTTGAAATTTCAGCTAGAGGGCATCAAATTAAAGTTGAATTTGCTAGAAACAGAACGGAAGCAAAGGACAACTACTGACTGGCCTGGGCCAAGACCATGCAGTAGACCAGGGATATTTTTTCATAACTGATATCTACGGTACAGTATTGGCAGCCTTAACCCCACTCACATTGCAGGAAATCCACCTTTTCGTCAACTTGCCACACTATCACAGTATCCACAAACCCGCTGGCACATAGCCACCGTTTATACTACCCTGAGTCAGCAATGCTGCGTAAAACAATTTGCCACTAATACCTGATGGCTTTGAGAAACACAGGACTTACAAAAGGTACCAATACTTTGCTACTAGCTTGTATGGCTAAAAACATCTTAAGCGATTGCTGCACAGATACTCTACTTACCTGCTTTGTAACGGTCACTGATTGCAGCCTCTTACTTCTTTATAACATACCTCAGCAGACCGTTGTGGTTGTAAATTCTCATTTAGTGTGCTCAAAACATTTGGATGGCCCTCCTGATACATACACACGTAATTGAAAAACAGTATCTAAAATGAAGTAGCTCGAAATTGTTGTATTTTATCCTCTTCGGGCTCAAAGCAAAGAGAAATACGGCTTTTCCCTGGTTATTTAGGTCAAATCAATCCATCCGATTTGATCGATTGAACGGTAGCTTTACTGATAGTAAAGCTTTACTGAGGTAGCTTTACTCTAGCTACGGTGATGATTCTCGAGCCATCGTAATAGACTTCTCTAAGTCGCTTTGTTTTAAAACGGTCTGTTAAATGCTTTAATTGTAACTGTAAATTGCTGAACACAATAAAAGCAATCTAAGCTGTACTAATGCACGTGTACACTGTGCACAGGGGGGTAAAAGGCTGTTCTTGTCTAATGCGATGCCAGGGGTAACTGTGCTGGCATTTCAGACTAAGTAAGAAAGGTAAGTAAGGCGACCAGAAGGTGAAGCCACCTATTTGGAGGCAGCAAACTGCGGGCCTGCTTGCCGTAATTTGATGTGAAACATATTTTTTAACAAACCGCTGGCGGATTCTGTAGGGCACGGATTTTGGGAAGAAGCTAAAAGGCTTCTACATCATCTTGTCGAGAGACATTAACCGGCACGCACCACCGTGACTGCAGTGCGATTTCAAAAGGTCTCTGGAGCTGCTGTTTCAGTTATCCGCCCCTGCTCCCACCAGGATGGCCCGCTAATCACATACAAAATCGGAGAGCGGCGGTCAGGAGAGCTCCAAGGTGCAGCTTATTGAGTTTCCCCCCCTTCCTATTCGCCATCAGTCCCTCCTGCTTAATTCAATTTCCTGGGCGCTGCAGACATGCTGCCCTAACAGGCTATTCACTTACTCTTGCCCATTACTGGTCACCCTCCCCCGCCCCCCTGCCATTCATCACCATAAGAGCACGGGGAGGGGAGGGGAGGGGGGCATTAGGGAGGCAAGCTGAGGAGAACTGGGAGGTGCAGGTCCTGGGTCTGGCTTGTGTGAGGCCGAAAGGTGGTGTGGCCTTGCCGGAGTGGCTGTAATTGGAGGGAAATGTAAGCAGCAGGTTGGACAGGGGGTGAGAGTGGGGCTGGGTCTGCGCTCATGGTGTCTCGATGCGAGTGTGGCTGTGTGTGTGTGTGTGTGTGTGTGTGTGTGTGTGTGTGTGTGTGTGTGTGGGGGGGGTGTATGTGTGTGCGATGGGTGCGTGTGTGTGTGGTGTGTACATCTGGTGTATGTGTGTGTATGTGTATATCTGGAGTGTGTGTGTGTGTATATATCTGTGGTGTGTGTGTGTGTGTGTATATATATCTGTGGTGTGTGTGTGCATATATGTCTGTGTGTGTGTGTGTGTGTGTATCTGTGGTGTATATGTGTGTGTGAGAGAGAGAGAGCAGCCTCTGCAGTCTGTGCCAGGGCCCTCGCTGTGCAGCCTTGCAGCATGGGCCAAGACGCACCCTTCTCTCATCACACCCCCGGCACCCTCTCCCCCCTACCGCCAGGACTTCCTCACCAGCACACCTCCAGCACTCCCCCCTCCTCCTCCTCCTCTTCCTCACCCTCACCGTCTCTCTCTCCCTCTACAAGGGGGCTCAGACAAACGTAAGACAGGAAGGGGGGAGGGGAGGGGGGCTTATTTCCATTAAGTGCTGCAGAGGGAAGCAACGGCGCTGAATGATTTATACAGCTCCGGCCCTTTCATCTCACATTGTGGATGCCTGCCCCGTCACTCCTCTGTTTCAGATGCACTGATAAAACCAAGCCCTCCGCCGTCTGTGTGCGGGTGCACAACTTCCAGCGTCTCCCGTCTCCCCAGGAGTTATGAACACAAGCAAACCACAACAGATGCAGAGGCCTGTGTTTATCTTCTTTGAGAAAACGCCCAGCAGACCGCATTAGTGTTTAGGGGAGAGAGCTCGCACAAAAAACAGAAATGACACCGCCTTTCTCTTTTAATGATGTGCTTTCTGAAGATAATGGCTAATTATCAGCCGATACCAGGAGGGCGCTCATGCAGTCTCGTTGAAAGGAGGGAGAGAGAGAGAGAGGAGAGAGAGAGAGAGAGAGAGAGAGAGAGGGGGAGAGAAATAGAAGGAAAGAGAAAAACAGAAATAATATAAAACCATCTGCCGTTACTGCACTGTCAAACCTTAGCTCGCCGCCTTGTAGGAAAACAGTTCGCCGTGGTTTTCCGAGACTGGAGAATGCCTTAAAAAAACACACAGCGAAGGTTGAGGGTCTATTTTTAAGGCCTGCAATTATATTTAATTGTAGAAAAACGTGCCCGCTTTTGGGCCGCCGTTAGCTGAAAGACCATTGTGAAAGGCCCTGTTTTTATAAGGGGCCTCACAGCTAAACCATATGGGCCTGTGCTGGTTTGGAGGCTTTGCGGAGGGAAGATATTTTTAGCCGTGATTGAAAGCGACGTTGTGCTGTAAAGGCAATCATTTGTGCTGGGGCAGAGTCGTTCCTCATCGGGCCATCTCAGGCGACGTGAGGAAGAGCCGCGGAGGCCGCATGCGCCCGCAGGACGCCGGCTTCACCGCGAGAGTGCCCTTTTCCGACGGCCGTCTTTTGTTCGAGCGAATGTGGTAATTGCCTATTTCGACCGTATTTTCAAACAGCCGACGGAGAAAAAGGGTTGGTGGAACGTGCGAGGGAGTAACGTGCCGGCAAAGAGACTACGGACTTCCTGGGGTTTTGAATCGGGGGGTGAAAACGCTGCTTTGAAAGATGGATCTTGAGCCGTGTTCTACATCGTGAGCCTGCTGCTTCTTCTTCTTTAACCTCTCGCCCTTCCGCCCCAGCCAAAAGCAGAACAAAAGCCCATTCAAATTCTCAGCACTCAAGAAAAATGTGTGTAAGGTCAAACTAATTTTGCAGAGATTAGGGCACTAGCTGGAAAGAGACGAGCTTGGCTGTGGATGACATAATTTACCGACTACGTCGCAACACTGGCCTGCTTTTCATTTATCACTGCATTCACCAGTTAGCTGTATTTTCTGTCTAAACCTATTATATATATACGCATACAAGGTTTAACACTCAAAGCTTAGGGTAAAAGAATGTTGTATGTGATGCTAGGAATAAAAGAAATTGAAACGACTTCATTAGACAATATACTGACTGACAGCGTAATTCCCTTATGGAAAGGGTTCCTGCGTGCAGGGTTGGAGTCAAATTCCATTTCAATTCAGGAAATAATTAGAAATATAATTCCTGAAATGGTGATAATATTCTACAGGGATTTTTCAATCCATTCATTGAAATTTCAATTAATTCCCTGAACTGATGGGAATTGAAACGTTATCGCCCCCAAACCACCCGGTGGGGCCTCACCTGTGATGAGCTCCCGGACCTCCATGTCGTTGGTTTTCCTCAGGAGACGGACGAGGGCGGGGATGCCGTCGCAGTTCTTGATGGCCACCTTGTTGTCGTGGTCCTTGCCGTAGGAGATGTTGCGCAGCGCTCCGCAGGCCTTGCGGTGGACCTCGGCCTTGGGGTGGTCGAGCAGCCCCGCCAGCACGGGGATGCCCTTCAGCTGCCGCACGTCCTTCTTGATCTTGTCGTTCTCGTAGCACAGGTGCTGCAGGTAGGCGGCGGCGTTGGACTTGACCGGGTCGATGGGGTGGCCCAGCATGGCGATGACCTCGGGCAGGTCCGGGTCGCGCCAGCGCGGGTCCTTGCGGATGCTGTCGATGGAGGGCGAGCGCCGGCCACCCATGCGGTCCAGGCTGGCCATGCTGCCCCGCTCCGGCTGGGCCAGGGGCGCCGGGTACATGCTGTGGATGTAGGGGTGCCGCTCATCGATCAGCTCCGCCTCAATGGGGTCCTCGTATGGACCCCTGAGAGAGAGAGGGAGAGGAGAGAGAGAGAGAGAGGGAGGGAGAGAGGGATATTTGTATTTGAGAATGCTAGTACTACACTTGTCCTGCTAATAAAGCATCATTGAATGGAATTGTATTCAGAGAGACAGAGTTTTAACAAGGAGAGAAAATAAATTGTGTGGGATGGGGGGTGGGTGTGAGGAAAGAGGACAGAGAGATAGAGAAGTGAGAGTGCGAGAACAGAGGGAACACAGAGAGAAAATAAATTGTGTGATGTGTGAGGAAAGGGGAGAGAGAGAGAGAGAGAGAGAGAGAGCCAAAAGAAAATAAATTGGGGGGTGAGGAAAGAGGAGAGGGGGAGAGAGAGAGAGAACCAAGGTAACAGAGAGAAAATAATTTTGGGGGTGAGGAGGGTTCGGGCGAGGCGGGGAAACAAAAGGGAAGAAAGGGAGGTGGAAAAGGGAGTGAGAGATGAAGACAATGAGAGAACGAGGTGAGAGGTGAGATAGATAGAGTGAGAGCGAGAGGGAGACATCACAAGCCTGTCCCATTATTAACAGCTCTGTCAGCGTGCCAGGCAGGAAAAAAACAGCCCGCATCGATAAGAGGAACGGGAGCTACTTTCTTATTAATCGTCCCTGTCAGTCCAGAGCCACGCGCTCTCTCTGGCTCTCCGTTCTATTAATGATGGGGAGAGCGGGGTTACAGAATCACGGAGACGCCTCGCACGGCTAAAGGGGACAGGCATTCACACGTGCGCCGATGAAAAGGAGGTTCTTCTGCACCCCGCTGAGAGGGAACCGTTAACGGATACCCGGAAGGACGGACAGGCTCACTGGCATCTCCAGAAAGGGATACGTCACCTGGCAACCGGAGAAAGGGAAAGGTTTACCGCCACCAACGAAGAGTAGAAAAGTTAAGATGGAACTAGAGTTAAAAGTTAAGTTTGTGACGCCGTGCCGGTATTCCCAGCGTAGGCGGGACTGCGATCGCGCTCTGCTGTTCCAGTGGAAGTGGCAGTGCCGTGGGTCTGTCCCGCTCGGTGCGCCGCGCTCTGCACACACACAGCGCATGCATATTTATGGCCCGTTTCCCCCGGGGCCCGAGCGGGAGCCTGAAGCCGGCCGCTATTAGCATAGCTCTTTCCGGCGGGCGAACGGACTCCCAGTGGCGGACTGCAGTACCTGCTGCCCCTACCCCTACCCACCTCATCGCTGTGATCCAACACCACGCCACGCTCCCAGGGCGGGAAAATCAATCCTCGCGGAGCACGGGAGGGCAAAAAGGCCCGCACGTCTAGCATGGGAAGCGCGCCCGCTCGCATACTCATAAGGCTTTCTCCCAGCTAGGGGACCAAGACGCTTTTGAAGAATTTGTAGTCGGTACAAAGGCACGGAGCAAGGGAACCACCTTCTGCGAAATGCTAATGCTATTTTATTTGAGTATTTTTAAGCCAGGGGGCACGATGTATCCCAGGCTCCTCGGAGAGTCTTGGGAGAGTGTGCGTCCCTGTGGATGAGCGGCGAACTGCAGGAAGTCGTGGAAATTTGGGAACTACACCGAGTCGTTTCGCTCAAATATGCAACGCGGAGAGACCGATTCGCTGGACGTGTCCCGTATCGGGGCTTAGGCAGAGCAGCGCTTCCACTTCTTCAGCTATTTCGTTCTGTCGGTTCGGGTTCAACGAGCACTAAGCTCTGACCTCAGCAAAGACAAGGCAGACAGCGAAAGGAGTCCAATTACAGCAGCGCTGGTACCTGTGCAGCCTTCCCCTCGTCTCTTCCTCTCCCAACTTTCACACACACACACACACACACACACACACACACACACACACAGACACACGCGCACACACACACACACACAGAAACCCGTATCACGGTTACATAGCTGTTGTCACGGTGAGCGTTTCCCGATGCATCGTGCGGTTGCGAGGAGAGAAAAAAAAAAGAGTTGCGGCCGTACATAATGTAGGTGGTTATGAGCTTCGCGCTTTAATCTAAATGGGAGTTTTATGTTAATTAGGCACTTTAATTCAGACGGGTGATATTGCCTCGCTCGTTGAGTCGCAGCACGACATCATCGCCTGTCTGGGGAACATCAGGGAGAAGGGGAGGGGGCTGGTTACTGTGCAGGCTCACTCTAATGTGCGGCACGTCTGTCTGTCATGGCGTGCGGCTCGGCTCTCGCGCAGTCGGTGGCATGTGTCACTGGGGGACGAAATCGATGCGTGGCGGACCGGAGACGCGAGCCTTCTGCATGCAAAGCGGCGGGGGCGCGCGGAGGGAAAGCTCGGGCCGAGATTCTAAACGCGGTACGGAGCACGGCAGAGGCTGCGCATGGCCATATGGGGGCACGGATCTATAGATCCACAGCAGGGGAGCATTTGAAGCAATTCAACAGCCTGTGCTCGGTCTGTAAGACTGTAAGCCGGGGATCCTCCACCCTGGTCCTGGAGAGCCTCAAGGTCTGCTGGTTTTCCTTGTCACTCAGCGCTTAATTGATCAATCGGAACGGTTGACTACACACAGTTAACCCGCATTACCTGGTTTCCTGGGGCTAATTTGGTCAGCTGTTTTAACGTGGAAAACAAACCAGCAGACCCTGCGGCTCTCCAGGACCAGGGTGGAGGATCCCTGCTGCGCTGAAGGAAGACGTTCGACCTCCATGTTAAAACCCACGTGCAACACTGCTCACGGGCTTTGGCCCACTCCAGTCTGGTGGGAGGGGCCTGAGCATCCACACTGTTGGGAGACAGCCACAGGCTGGGGCACGGCCCCAAAACCGTCACGGCGCCAAAAAGCATTACGACGCCACAAACCAAAAACTACCGCTTCTTGTTCAAGGGGACATTTTTGCTTGACTTTCGAAACGCTGCTGATTTAGTGCAGCAATTTCGCTGGCGAAAGCAACGCTTGCGGCTTTTGGGATCTAGCCCACGGCTCGAAGCGACGGGACGCGAAAGGGGAAATGAGATCCATGTGACGGGGGGGGGAAAAGAAAAGGCATCCTGGCGAGGGAAGCGTGCGGAGCTGTGACAGAGACGTTCGGAGCGATCCGGCGCGGGGCTCCCGGACGCTAATCGGGGCTGGAGAACGGCGGGCCGCTGGGAAAAATCATCAGAATGAAAAAGGGGCCATTTGCATAACTCCCTTTATAAACAGCGATCGTCTGAAAAGAAAGAAACAACAAACCCCCGACGATGTATATAACGCAGTGCAGAGTTCATGAAATAAAATCCTTCCAGATAGGGCCGATGCCACGCAAACCCTTTCACGTCGAGGGAAGGGAATGTCAGGATTTGCATTTAAATTGGTGGCATTGTGAATGTGTGTGAGTGTGTGTGTGTGTGTGGGGGATATTCATCGGATCTGAAAGGCCTGCTCGCTGGGCTTGACATGGAAGAGCATGAGGCGGTCCACGCTCTTCATGTTAATGGAGCAGCTGCTGGTCCTACAGGCCCCCCTCAGAAGTAGGACGGGAGAGACTGCGCTCTGTAATGAAGCGGCTGAGATCGCCGCTGTCCGCTTCCCTTTCTTCTTCTTTAGAACGGGCCGTCTCTGAATCTCACCCGCTCCACACATACTATACATGAAAAGGGGAAGAAAAAAACCCTAAAAACAAGGCCTCGGGATATTCGTCAGTTCTTTTTTCTTCCGCTAGAGGTTTGAAGAAGACTGCGGAACAAACACAAGCGTTTGATATCTCGGACCGTTCGGTTCGTTTCAACGACGGCTTTAACGGCGGTTCGGAAGCGCACTGTCCTTTATTCTATTAACGAGAGTTTGACCTGCTTTCGAACCATTCACTGCTGCCGTAACTCATGTTTGCGTTAGCAGCGCTTTAATTAAGGACGAGCCGGAATAATGTGACTCAGCCTCGCTCTTTTCAGTGCTGATCGTAAGAGGCCCTCGCACACAATGAAGCAGGAAATATTGAATGCATTGCTGAAGCGGTAGGCAACACTCTCGGTGCGTTCCTCTTTGTTGGAGAGCGCCCACATCGTGGTGTCTGTTCATTTTCGCACACTGTAAACAACTGGAAGGACAGTGCAGTGTGTGCATGAATCTCATTCCCCATTAAGGAGTGAGCACAGGGCCCATGAGTGGCCCAAGTGCAGGTAGCCCACTGGAGCCTGGGTTCGAGCCCAGGCTGCGCCAGTCCGGCTCTGGCCGGGAGTCCTGTTCAGGCGGCGTTTGGCTGCCTGCGTCCAGGGGGAGGGAAGCCAGCATGAGTCTGCCGTGCAATCGGCCCTGTGTGTGTCAGAGTTACGGTCATCGGCTTGGCGACTTCCAGCTCAGAGGAGGCGGTTCAGTTCGCCTTTGTCAATGCCCGTTCCAGAGTTGCGCTGGCGAAATCACAGTACAAGAGTGGGGGGAGGAGCTGAACTAGAAGAGGGTATAATTGACCACCATATTGGGAGAAAATGGGGGAATTATTATTATTTTTTTTTTAAGAGTTGTGAAGAAATGGAGGAGGCGGGGCACCAACCTCCGACCCTCTTTTCCCCCAGGGGTTGTCTCCACGGTGACCAGGGTGCACGGGGGCCAGGGCAGGTGCACAGGGGTCACGCAAGGAGAGATGCGCCATTAGTAGATTGGCTGGAGACACCCCATTGTCTGGCAGAGTTCAAAAGCGGCTATTAATCATGCTGGCAGCCCTCCCTCCCCCTCCCTCTCCTCGCTGGCCCCATCCTGCACACGGAGAGAAGGAAGGTGGCTCACGGTGCGGCCCGCTCACGCCACTGTGTAATAAATGGAGTACACTAAAGGGCATAACGTGGTGGTGGTGGGGAGGGGGGTGGGGAACAATTTTCCGCCAAACATCTTAATTTCCCTTTTGTGTTAATTGAAGGTTTCGAACTGACTAAGACGATAAGCTGTAATTAAAAGGCTTTAATTCTCGCATTCATTATCGTGATTTTTGTCAACGGGGAATGCTAATGAATGCGCAAGGGCGTGTGGGAGAGACCCAAGTCTCGCTCCGTCACCGCGGTGGGGCCTGAGCCGCAGCTGTCAGAAAGGGCCACGGTGACCCGTCTCTAACCTGTGGGCGTGTCTGCGATTGGACCGGTAAAAAAAATGTCAAAATTGTCATCACCACTGCCTACTTGCTCAACACTATGTGTCCCCACTTACTCCTCATTTATTTTTTTATTTTTTTACTAACCTTTTCCTTCCCAGTGTTACAGGTATGGTACGCAGCTGCCTGCAATGATGTCTATCGCTGTATTACTGCACTGATCACTTGCGCGAACTATGATTGTTCCTACCATGTATTTATGTACATCTTGTAAGTCGCTCTGGATAAGAGCGTCCGCTAAATGGCAGTGTGGTATAATGGTTAGGGAACTGGGCTTGTAACGTTAAGATTGCAGGTTCAATCCCCAGGTGCGACACTGCCGTTGGGGACACATACACATACTTAACCTGAATTGCTTCAGTTAATATCCAGCTGTAGAAATGGATTGTAAAGAAGAAAAAAAAAACTGTAAGTCGCTCTGGATAAGAGCGTCTGCTAAATGCCTGTAATGTAATGTAATATAAATGCTTAAAATGTAAAAGATGTAAATGTAAAAATAAATACGAAACAACGGAGAGCACCTATCGGTTGACGCATTAGTACGTCAGAGGGCGCTTAACTTGCGTTGGCCTCTGTGACGCGCCAATGCACTACTCTCACTGAAAACAATGGTAGAACTACGTTTTATAATGCATACCCTATTGTCTGTGTGAGTGCGTGCGGAAATCCTGTCTCCGAATCCTGATCTATCACAAAGTAAAAAGAAATACGAAACAACGGTGGCACGCACAGCGGAGCGAAGGACTGTGTTCGCCCACAGCAATGACTGTGCCGCAGGTTCGTTAGCGCTGCTGGTCTGGCAGAGCCCTGGGTGTGTGTGTGTGCGTGTGTGTGTGTGTTCTCAGACATGCGCCCCTGAATGACTAGCCAAATCACAGCCTCTCTCTCTCTCCCCTCCACACTGGCAGTGACGCATTCCCAGCAGCCCTTGCATGTCGCCCCGCCGAGCAGGGCCCTTTGATTAAAGGGAACCCCCTGAAGTGGCTCTAATACGCGCTCCCTTTCAGGACGAGACTCGATTAACTTTGAGGAATGAGTGTTTTGAGAGTTCTAGTTCTGGTTCACGGTGTTCCATTCTGGAATTCGACAGTTCTTCGACGGTGCCATTAGCAGCCCTTTATGATGTCGTCAATCTGAATGAACTAGAATGTCACAGCATGTTCTAGAATGAACATCATAGTGCGACAGTATTCCCCAAAGGGTTAAGGTTGTGTTCACATTGGCTTGCGTCAGATTGACGTTGCGTTGGTGGTTTTGCGGGCAGAGAGCGTGGGCGGAGCTCGTGGTTCTTGACGTAGATGTTTTTCTGTGAGCAGCTACCTACGTTGGTAAGTTTTATATGTAAAACAAGACAATAAAACTTTAGTGAAACTTAAAAATACACATAATTAAGACAAACATAATTACAGAACAT
This sequence comes from Aldrovandia affinis, assembly GCA_029706075.1. Taxonomy (NCBI): domain Eukaryota; kingdom Metazoa; phylum Chordata; class Actinopteri; order Notacanthiformes; family Halosauridae; genus Aldrovandia; species Aldrovandia affinis. The sequence continues at coordinate 3,851,747 of JAINUG010000009.1, read as the reverse complement.
AGCTATGGTCACAGTCATGATCTAAATCAATATTTATCTTTTTTGCTAACCTGTCATATCCTAGTGACGCATATACCTTTACTAGCCTCGTCTTTGTGAGGTAAATTAGCATTTTCGCTAATCTCTCATACCATGTACTGCTGTATCTTGTTAGTTTTGTAGGCGTTGTAAGGTAAATAAATGCACTTATTTCGTTCATACTAACCCAACAGACCTGTACACACACTGATAGTGTGCCAGGCGAACACTCGCTGTGAGCTGTCTTTATCATTTTTGCTGGATGTATCAAATAGGACCGGGTGAACTCAAACAGTGGCAATCAGTTTTTCCTCCATCTTGTTTCAAAACGGCAAACAGAAAGCCATCTCCCGCTCCTATTGGTCGACACATCAGTACATCAGAACTTTTTTAACGGACACCATATTGTTGTAACTTGCGTTGGCCTCTGTGAAGTGGCCAATGCACTACTCTCATTGAAAACAATAGCAGAATTGCATTTTTTTACGCATACCCTATTGTCTGTGTGAGTGCGTGCGGAAACCCTGTCTCCGAATCCTAATCTATCGCCAGTCGGCCAATAATGACATCCTGCCACAACTCCGTGTCCTCCTTGAAAACGTGCGTTAAAATAAACGTGGGAAAGATACATGCAATCTCCGACACCCCCCCACTTCCACCATCTGAATTCCGAGTCACCTCCCGCACGATCCGCTGCCTCCCTGCACCGACGCTCCCTTCCCTTCCCCGTTTCATAAAGAAAAGCACAGAAAAGTTTAATAAATCCGTCTGTCACAGATCGCTGGCCAGAATGAAAATCTCTTTACAACACAGCGCATTGCTGCGCACCAAATGTCCGCTTCAATTATTCACTCGACGGCACTTTCTTTCTCTGCGCCCCATATTCAAGGCTAAATGTTAACAGGGTGCAAGCGGGGGCTGGGCGCAAAAGAAAAACCCAAACAACAAGAAACGATTTCGGCCGTCTGGCAGAGACGGATCGTTCCTCGGCCCTTTTGTCCGGCGTTTCGCACGCCGTCCGTCGGGCAGATGGCGCGCTGGGTGACGGCCCCTGGCTTTATGAAAGGTCTCCGCTGCGGGGCCGTCTCTGAACCCGGCGACGAGGGGCCACAAAAGCGGCCCTTTCTCCCGCTGACAGCGACACGTGTTCGCACGTCGGACGCATTAAAAAGAGGTTGGATGCCCGGCGCGCTCCACTGCGTCCCTCTTCATTTACGCTGACGGGGACAAGCCGAGCGCGCCTTTTTCTCCATGTGCACTTTGAGCACAATGCTCCACCACAGCAATTCAGGATTAAGCTAATATACACTTACACACACACACACACACACACACACACACACACACACACACACACACACACACACACACACACACACACACACACACACACACACACACACACACACACACACACACACACACACACACACACACACACACACACACACACACAGGTAGTCAGGCGTGATTGGCTCCTACATTGGCTCTGCCCTTCCACATCCGCATTTCAGAGGAGTCCGATATCTACATACAGTCGTCTGTCTTTCCTTACCAGATAACTCCTTACTCACGTCTTCAGATATCGAACAATCTTTAGGTATCGCTCCTACCACAATTAAAGGAGGGGAAAAAAAACAGAAACACAAAAGTGAGAGGGCGCTTTCCCCCGCCGGCTCACCTGACCCGGGGGACGTCCCTGATGGGCTCCCGCATGGTCCTCCCGCGGTCGGCCCCGGCCAGCGCCATGGCGCGGCGGCCGGCGGTGGAGTAGTCGGGCTCCAGGTCGTACGGCTCCTCCTCCTCGGGCCCCAGGCTGCGGCGGTCGTCCTCCAGGCCGTAGGGCTCGGGCTGGAAGCGCTCGGGCTGGGAGCGGTTCAGGTCCACGCCGCTGCTGCCCACTGGCACCTGGGGCTGCGCCACGTGGCCGTAGTCGTCCTTGCGCGCGGGCAGCGTGTAGCTGTTCTCCGGCCGGTAGCTGTTGGCGGGCATGTAGGGGTAGCGGGGCGGCCGGTAGTTGACGCCCCTCGACAGGCTGCCGTAGTTGTCGGAGACGTCGCCGTAGCCGCCGTCCAGGACCATGCCGCCGCCGTAGTGGCGGTACTGGCCCTCGGGGGTCTCGCCGTACGAGTCGCTGTAGCTGTTGAAGGAGCGGCCCAGCGTGGAGGTGGCCTGCGGCGTGCTGACGAAGCGCTCGCCATTCTTGGCGTAGCGCCGGTCGATGGAGTCCGTGTAGCTGCCCATGGGGGACGAGCCCTCGGGCAGGGGCAGGCCGTCGGGCCCCAGGGGCACCTGCCGGACCGTCCGCGTGGTGACCGTCTTCACCATCTTAGTGACCTGCGTGCGGGGGGGGGAGAGGAGGCGGGTCAGAAAGCGTTCGGCACTCACGCCTCGCGGAGACCAAGTGTGAATGGCGCCAAAGCGGTCAACCGTATTAGCCAACACGTCAACCAACACCACAGACCAGAGGCAAGCAGGTTGTTACAATCAGGCCAGAGCACACCAAATCGAAACCAAACAAGGCCGGGGGGATGCCACACACTGCGTGAACGGTTGGCTTTCACAGAGACACGGTCTGAGAAATGGTACATCGCAAATTATTATTATTTTTTTTAATTGCATGAAGTGCAGGTTCATACGCCCTCGATAGCAGACACTGGTAATCATGCATGGGTGGAGCCATGACCTATGAAACAGGAACCGGTCTTGCCGTCTCGCGCTCATTCTCATTATTTATTCTTTTAATTAGGAGCAGAGCGTTGTTAGAAATGATAGCTGGATTTTCTCTCTAGATTTTCCGCTGGTCTTTTCCCTCCGGCTCCGGAACAAGGCCGTTGCGCTGTTTAACGACACCGTGCCCCCCCCACGGAGTTCGTTACAAGGGAGACCCCTCACCGCTCACAGTTACACTTCAGAATTGTACTTTCAGCTCAAAAAAGACTGGCCAATGGGCAATTACCGTAGCTGACTGTGAGGGGGGCTGTTAACGTGGCAGTGCTGAGACAGGCCGGGGGGCGACGGCAGGGGAGGGGGTGGGTCCCCCTAATCTCACTCACTTGGCAAACAGAGCGGAACCCCTGCAATTACAGGTCAGCAGGGGGAGTCCGGACATTGCCCCTTGCCCGTACTGTCAGAAATAAATCACGCAAACGGTGTCAGGGCTCTGTCTGTGACAGCTGGGGGAGGGGAGGGGGAGGGGGACGGCCGGGAATGGGGTGGGGCGACTCGTTTCGTCAGCTCAAGACTGATACAGGAACCAATTTGCTGCCCAGTGAATTGTCCTCGGCGGTAATTGCCTATTTTGTCCGCGGCTATAAATTCCCTCTTAGAAATTAATGAGGTTGGTGGAAATGAATCATAGCTCAAGAGGGCCCCGTTTCTGGCTGTCTCCAGTCACGATCATGTCATATTAGGGCCTAAGGCGGCCGGGCCCCCATATCTGCTTGTGTTGCTACAACTTAAAAACTAAAAAAATTCGTGCGGAAAATATATTTCAAATAGGTACATGACGTGGTATCTGATTTGCCCCAACTTCCAATTCTGTACAATGGTTCTGAGGCAGCCAACAAACAGAACAGCAGTGTCCCTCGCTAGCTAATTGACTCACTGACTCACCGTCTGAGCAGCTCAGGCAGTAACAATGGTTTACCTCTAGGGGCAACAAGAGGGAGATGGAATGCCAGTCAAGCAGTCTCAGTCAATAAGAGTTCCGTATGTTCAGGTCGTGTTTGCATTACTGTCTGTTCATTTTAATGAGGTTTCCTACTCTGGCGAGTGCAAGGGAAGAGGAAATCTGATTGAATTAGATTTTAATGAAGTAACAAAAAAAACCTCTCTGGGTTATTCATAAGAGTTGCCGGTGGCATTTCTGTGTCTTGCGAAAATTCACACTACAGTAGGTCGACCCGATTCATTAAATCGTGATTACCGCAAGGCTGTCAACTCATCGTTCCTTGATCCTTCACAGCACATTAACATGCAGGTAAAAACAGCCAATGAAACCAGGTAGGCAAATTGGATAACTGCCTTACCTCGGTATAGGGGTACTTACGATAATTGTATAAATAAACGATACTTCAGATTTTTCTCTCATTTTATTACAGTTTGGTGGCTAATTGTACCCTCCCCTAGTTCAACTACCCCCCATCCCCCCTCGTGCTGCAAGTTTGTCACCGCAACTCGGGGAGCGGCAGTGACAAAGACGCCGAACTGCCTCCTCCGAAACAGAACTCGCCAAGCTGTCGACCCTAACTCCGACACACGCAGAGCCGCTTCCTCTTGCCAAACTCATGCCAGCTTCCCCCCCCCCCCCTGGGGACGGACAGCTTGGCGAGTGGCGAACTCGTGCCAGCTTCCCTCAGGTGGTAGGAAACTCACCAAAATTATTTGTGATATTATATATGTTATATACAAGAGGGCCTCCATTTTCAAACACAACTTAATTGCAAAATACTATTTAATTGTGCAATGTTATAACGGCTCACAGGTATTTCCTTCTGTGTGCGGTGTTCATATTCAGTCATTGAAATTAGAGAGCACAATGCACTGCATTAGCCCAATCTCAATCCAGCTGCATTTCAACTGACCTTGCTTAGCAAAAGAGCATTAATATCCCCCTGCCTTAGACTACAGTGGAGCAGGTGGTATGTTTATCGTTCCTGTTGTCATTTTATGAATCGCCTTAATGGCGATGCGTAAACGTGAGGTGGTAACTATGGTATTACGCATGGGTGCGGTAATAGCAAAAATGCCCTGGTAACCATACGTTTATGAGTCAGAAAACACACTTAAGAGAATGGTGTCAGCCCTTATCAGTGCAGAAACACTGACTGTGGATTTTATGAGGCATTATTTATGAGCGATATCTCTTGGGATTAACACCTTTTACTGATCTCTAAACGCAACGCCGTTCAAACGTGAAAAGAAAAATGTATTAATACATATTAAAAAACTCAAAACCCAAACCATCCAACTGGGGGGTAAGAACATGTTTACATTCTCACGTTATTAGAAAGAGTTTAGTTTCGAGTTAGAAATCAAACATGTTATGCTGGCACTCTCATTATAGCTGGGCAGCATATTGTATGATTATATGAAAACCACAGCACCCATCGCAGTATTTTTTCACGGAGATGCTCTTTTTCTGCTTGGGATTCAGTTGGTTTACACTCTGTCCCATTAGGAAAATGAGAAACGCTGTGCATTCCATGTGTGTAAAGGTCAATTCGTTCCGTCTATTCCTTCAAACCGTCTCTCTCCATCCAGAGAACGCTTTTCATTATCGTCGGCCTTGCGCACAACTGCCACTTTGTATTTAACAGGGACTGCAGTAAAATAAATAAATAATATCAATTCTCCTCTCTTTGCACGACACTGGCAAATAATCCTCCCTTTTTGTGTCAAAATGGAAAGCCTTTAATGAAACAACTTCAGCTAGAGCCACACAGCTACGCACACACAGAAGACCTGAAACAACAATTGGGCGGGCTTGCTGGAGTCATTTGATTTTCATTTAAATGGCGGTAGTGCAGCGTGGAGTTTGGCGCCTCTCCCGCGCGCCCCACCGCCTGTCGCTTCCGTATTCCTCTGGGAATATCACGGAAGTGGGGGATGTGGGGGATGTGGGGGTTGAGTCCTGCTAAAACCTAAAACCTGGCTCTCGCGCAATTGTTCCGAGCTGTTTCTTCCTGCAAACAACCCGCCTCCCTCCTTCAGGAAATTCCTTCCGAGCGTACAGCGAGATAGAGAGCGTGAGAGAGAGGAGAAACAACTCGCTGCACAAAGTTCCCACGGCCGCCGTTTAATGCGCGTGGGGGAGCGGTCCCCGTGGCTGTCGTGCGCGGGGACCGCGCTAACGTCTCTTTCGAGACGCCCGCGGTCTACGGTTTATCCGCCTTTCATCCGAAGTGACTTACGGGCGTGCATTAACGCGGCTAGAGTCTACTCGTCGTCGCTGTGGAACTTCACGCCACAAAAGTTGCGAGACGAAGGGGGAGAGCCCCGGCGCGCTACGCGAGGAGCCCTCAAAAACCGTTTCAAACGCGCTTTGATCATCCGGGGAAAGATCACAACGCGCTAAGCAAACCTGAAGGAGGCCTCAGAAGCTCCAGCGGAGGGCCTTCAGGTGTATCCTAACCAGTACACACAAAGAAAGCAGAGAGCCCTCCTTGATGCTGGGGAAAGGGGGGGGTGGGGTGGTTTTCTTTCCCTCCGGAAGCAGCCGTGCGTCTGGTGGCAGCTCCGCAGCTATAACGGAGGGCGACTGCAGTCGGGGGAAGCAAAACGCAGGCAACTGTGCACCAAACCGTTAGGGTGTTAAAGTGGGCGTCGCGGACGGCCTTTTACGGCCTCGTAACACTTTCACGATCCCCGCGGGATCCGCTTTTCACAGAGAGCCGACACACCACACCGCCTGCGTGTTAGCGTCGCACTGACAGGCAGGGCCAAGCCGGCGGTGCTCTTTACTGGGTCTAGCTCCGACGGGACGGGCGTGGCGGCTTCGGACTCCACCCGGGTCTCCGTCAGGGTCACCGGACGGTATGTGCGGCGGGTGATGGTTTTAATCACCTTGGTCACCTACGGATTGGGTGAGGGGGGGAGGGGGGACAGGAGTGTGTCACAGAGAACAACAGTAAAGACAGATGGGGTGGGGTGGGGTGGGGTGGGGGGGGGGGGGTTTGGCCGCATTAGAGTGCACATGGACCTGAGACAGAGAGTGAGGCCTGTTGAACAAAACATCCCCGAGCCCACCGGGCGCAGGAGGTCACGCAGCGGATTCTGCGCCCGAGCGCCGAACAGCAGCCTTCTTCACGTTCTTTAGTTCTAGGCGGATTGGATTTAAGCACTGTATACTAAAGCCTTTTGTATTCATGCCACTTTGCTCCTACAAGCTCACTCATTTACATTCACAGTACAAGCAGACCGGCCATTAAAATATCGATACTCTACTTATTACTAAAATGTACCTCTTTTAAGCGCAATTCTAGTATTTAATTGCAAGTGCAGTCAAATGGAACTGGAAAATGTTCAAGGTAAATGAGGGAGGGGGGGAGGTTGGATGGGGGGGGGTTGTTACTTCCCCAGGCACACAAACATGACATTTAAATGAGTAACTCAGGGCTTTTGCGTCTCCGTTTCACTTAAACAACAGCCACTCAGACTCATTTCAGGGCCGTTCTTATTTTGTTTCGCAGCGGCAGCTGCTACAGGAAATGCCAAAAGCCTAACATGTTTCCCAAAACGCCGAAGGGCAGGGGAAGTGGGGAGGAAGAGGATAAAAAAAACACACTCGCTCCGACCGTCTGCAGTCGGAGGGCTCACGAAGTAGGTTTGGAAGTAAATAAATGACCAGCTTAATAGTTACTTTCTCAAAAACAACGATCCATAAATCATACGCGAGCGAGATTCTTTAAATAAACCCGCATGCGCGGCGTTACAAATTCCCTGGCAATTAAACCGAGGCTGTCGTAACTTCGTTCCAAAGACCCCAGGCCGAGAGTAATCTCGTATACGGGATGATTTCTGTACCCGCATCCATCACCCCGGCGGAGCGGTGTGTCCTCAAATCCACGCCCCCTCCCCATGGCCCCTGATTACACTTCATTCTCCCATTTTTATTAAATCCCTGTGGTAAATGGGATATGTGACCGGATGTCCTCCCTGGGAATAACTGCGCTTTAATAGCTGGCCCCAGCGTTTCGCCTGTGATTTCTCTACCCAGCGGCCCCCTGTCTCTCGGGGACGACTGGAAGAGACCGGCTCTGCTCGCGGCCACTGGGAGAGAGTCCCGCTGTGGGACGTCCGCGGTGTAACAGGGGGAGGGGAGGGGGGTGGGGGCTTGGTGTAGTTTTTGTGGGAAAACGAGGACTCCAGGCAGCAATGCTTTAAGTAACGGGGTGGGGGGCGGTGGTGGTGGTGGTGCGCTGTCGGGGCGGAATGGACACACGCATGGTGAGGTGAGTAGAAGACTGAGGGAAATTTCCACTCACCTTTACGTTAGTCGACACATCCTTATCAAGAGACAACAAAACAGAGTAGAGCACAATCAAGAATGGGTCCTTTAACATGGAGCAATATAAAAACACACACACGCGCATGCATGCTCAACACGAGGAGGAAAGCAGGCCACTCAGTGCTGCTGTGCTACATAACGGAGGAGCGCGGGTCTCCACGCGTCTGCACGAGGCGTCGTTAAACATTCATAGCTTTCGATAACCGTTAGCCGGGGCGCCGTCGGGTTTAAACGGAGAGAGAGAGAGGAAGGAGGCATAACCTGTGAGAGAAGACGGGCGCAACAGCTTCCTGAAAGTCTGAAGAGATCGACTGGGGCTCAAGACTGTCGAACTCGCACTCTTTCCATGCATAATTAACCTGGGCTCTTTGTAGAAAGCGTGCGGGAAGCCTGCGTGCGCGATGTCCGAGTGCGGGACCTCTAAATCACCGTTATTTTTAAAAAAAGCCGAAGTGATCCGAGCCTTTCATTTTCAGCTTGGCTGCTTATTTATTTATGCTTCTCTCGGGTGACTTTATATTATATATATTATTCATTCGTATTCGTAACGCTGGCCATATACTGAAGCAATCTGCGGCAAGCGCGCGGCGATCGAGAGCGCGACGGTGCCGCCTCATGCGGGAAACGAACCCGCAGGCCCTTGGTTAACCCCATTAATATCCCATTGACTGAGGCGCCATCTTGTGCGTTGAGCTTATAACTGAGATGAGGCCCATCACCCGAGCGTCTCCCTCTTATTTCCACCTTTAAAGGGGCCGCACGCCCTCGCTGCACCGTGTAACAGGCACGCATCCTCGGGACAGAAGGGCCTTTGTGCGCAGCCTAGCCAAGCCTGTGCATGGTAGTCCATTTCACTCGCGCCAGTCGACAGATGAGGCGAGACGTTTCTCAGCCTTAGCGGTTGCTCGCTGTCCGCAGCGCTACGTGTGCCGTTTGCGCTGCCGTTCAGAGCTGAGTGCTTGTAGAGATAGGTGCTTTCCACTGATCTGTGTGTGTGTGGTAACTAGGGTAACTGGGTAATCTTTACTTGTGACACCAAAGTCAACTGTGGTTAAATGTTCTCCTAAAATCGAAATGCACTTAGCGTTTTCTGTTTTGTTTAAGAAAATACCCCCCCCCCAAAACTAAAAACTATGGGGACATTAGCAGGGTTCATTTCTAATTAAAACTGATTGGATGCGTCTCTTTTCATTGTAAAGAGATTAAAGAATTAGCGACAACAGAATTAAAAGGTTTATGCAGCAAAGATGAACTGTCTAATTTAGCTAAAACCAACTAGGCAATAAATGTAATTTGGCCTTCTAACACCGGAGCAGTGTTAACAGTGACATTTCAGGTACAGAAAGCCCCCTCCCTCCCCCAGATTCCGCACCAGCTTGTGTTCGATTAAGATGCAGCGGCGGTGTTGGTCGACGGCCTTCCTCTACCTTGGTCTCTGTGCGGCGCGTGGTTCCATCATCGGAGGTTACCACGGACACGTGGGAGGTGGGCGTGCCCGGGTCCTCCTCGATGGTGACCGTCTCCTCCACCACCTCCTGGGGTTCCTGCATCATGGCCAGAGACGTCTGGTTACTGGGGCTCTGCTCCTATGGGGGAAGAGAGAGAGAGAGAGAGTCAGGGCTCTGATCTGATGACCACTCATCCACTCATCTGCCACAGAGGCAGAACCAACAACCAGAGTTTGGAGCTAAATTCAACTTCAACTCATTAGATTCGGGAAAACAAATTGAAATTCAATGAATTAATCGATAAATCTCATTTGAATTAGGTCTCCATAAAGCCTTTAGTAACGCTAAACAATGTCATAACTCCTGTCATAAGCATACGTAAACATTATGTCAAAATTATAACAACGGACAAAAGGTTATGAAGCACATCGTGACACACATTACAACACTAATGACAGCATCATATATGACATCATATGAAAACATTTGGTATAAGTGGTTTATAACATTCATGCATGCTTATGACAATGGTTACGATGCATTGTGTAGCACCTATTAAGGTATTATGAGTGTTGCATAAGTAATGTGAAGTGCTACCAAAAAAATCTCAATTAATCAACTGAATTTCGATTCATTTCCCGGCCTCGCTGTCGGGGCCGGTTTTCCTGGAAGGCTTTCCTTCGTCCCGCTACGGCGTTGAGGAGCACAGATCAGCTCCTCGCCGCATCCTTCGGCGGGTCAACGCGATCAGCGAGACGTAAACGACGCCGAGGTCCGAACACATTTCATTCAGTCAAATGGCCGCCGGGCGGTAATTGCTGATTGTAATCTGCGTGGCAGAGAAAAGCGGGTTTGCTCAAGAGCTCCCCGCCCGATCCCCTGGTGTACGTGAGTCGAGCGGCGTCCCGCTCGCAGGAAGCCGCGCACGTCATGCGCAAACAACGCGAGGCTCGATCGAGCGACGAGATACGCCCGGCGACTGCGCCCACGTAATTGAAAAACAAGGAAGGAAGGCATTTGGAGCGACTGTCAATAACAAAAAAGCTGAAACGAATCAGGGAAGGAAAACACTTACTGTAGCAGTTCCTTTAAGTCCCAAAATGCGGAGCGGTAATTTAGAAAGAATTTGCGCCGCGTTGATTAACGGATGCTAATCGGGGGTGCGGGTGGGGGTGGGGGGATTCAGAGGGGCACTGGCTTGCTCTCCCATCCATTCGCCTTTGAGCGCGCTAACGAGCGCCGCTTCTCCATCGATCGGGGCCGCGGAGGCGTTCAAAGCGAGCTTGGGGGGCCCGATTGATCCGCCGCCGCCGTGCTGATCGCTCCATCCCTCGCTTTCATTCACCCCTCCGTGCGGCGAGAGTCACTTGACCGGGCTCCAAGGCCGTCTTTCAGGGTGAAAGTCAAAGAAACTTTTCTCCGACTCGGGGAGCGGAGTCGATGACGCGCCTAATTGGCTGCATTGAGTAATGCGCCGCTGTGAAGTGCATCGGCTCGCCATGACGCGGAGCGCCGAATGTCGAGCGCTAAGCTAACACTTAAATATTCTCTGCAATATGAAAGCAATCCTGACCTCCCGTTACTCCGGGAAAGCTCTTGACAGGACTTGACGGAGAACACGGCGCGTGTTAACTTTTTAAAACTCCCCCGTTTGATGCCTCGCACTTGTCGTCTAGGGAAAGAGCAGAGCTGCTCTTCGGATAAAATAAAATAAAGTCTATAAATTATACACTCTGGCTCTCCCTCAGAAAAAAAAAAAAAAAAAAAAAAAAAAAAAAGCGAAATATCTAAAAGGCGCTGTAGACTCAAAAATGACACACAATTATCAAGTTTTTCACAACTTAACTTTGACATGGCAACGAATCTTATGGTGAGACGGAGAAACGTGATCCGGAATGCCTACGCAGGGTGATTTGCTTTTGCCCTTGCCGTGGCAACCGGCTGTCAGGTTCGATATCCGACTCCTATAGCTCTTCCTGTGTCAGGGCTTCGGCCTGTTGCCCGTCCAGAAAACCCCAGAGCTGGACTTGAACCAACGGTTCCCCCGACCCCAGCATAGGTGCGTCAAAATACGACTTCCAAAAGAGACCATGGGCTTGTTTTAAAGGCAGCACCGTGTGGGGCTGCTGGGTGGCTCATCCTGCTAAAACAATGCTCCAGTGTGTGGCTGAGCCCCACCATGTGGTATGAACCTCATACTGGGAGGGAGGGGTTCAGTCGGCCAGATTGTCCTCGTCGTACACCAGCGACCCCCCCTGCTAGTCAAAGGGGCGCCCACAGTATAGAGTATAGACCGTCTATAGTCTGCCGGTATATAGTCTGCCGGTATAAAGCTGTGCACGAGGCGTCTTCCTCCGACTCAGGCACTGCGGTAGGAGAAGGAGCATGACTGTTCCTACCATGTATTAATGCACATCTTGTAAGTGTGCTCTGGATAAGAGCATCTGCTAAATGCTTAAAATGTCAAATGTAGGCTTCCCGCGTGGTCCAGTGGTTACAACGTTCGACACTGGCCACGGAGACCGGGGTTCGATTCCCCGTCTCGCCAGAGTCGGCTCTGGTCGGAAGTGCCACCAGGGGCGGCCGATTGGCTGTCCACCCCAGGGAGGGGGAGGGAAGCCGACACACACGTTCGCTGCGCGTAGGAGTGGCCCTGGGGTACCGGGTTACAGTCGACGGCCTGGCGAGTGTTGTCTCAGAGGAGGAAGTTACTTCGCCTTCGTCACTACTGGTCGCAGGACTACGGCACAAACTCACATTACTGGGGGGGGATTGACATAAAAATAGCAGGTGTAATTGGCTACTAAATTGGGAGAAAAATGGGATAAAATCAGAAACAAAAAATAAATAAAAAATGTAAGCAGCGGTTGACATCACGCGTTTTGGAGGAGAGCACGTGCTTGTCTACGCTGTCCTTAATTGGCAGCGGAGGTTGCAGCGAGCGCAGCTTAGAATGCGATTGGGCGGTCCACAGGGGAAAAGCATTAATTAAACAATAATAAAGAAAGATGAGATCTGGCCCTCTGGGGACCTCCTCGCTGACAATCCCCACGCATTCCTGATCCCCTCATAACTAAAAGCTCGATTTAGCAAATGGGAAGATGCTGAGCAAACAACAATAACTTTATTTATAACGCGATTTGAACTTTATTTACTTTCAGCAAAATTGCACGAGGCGCCACATAGAGAATAAAATGCACAGGTAAACAAAGGTAAACAAACGGCAACAAGGTAGACGCAATCAATAAAAGAACACAAATAAACAAATAAATATATAAATCACATCAACTGAAAAGCAACCTTATAAAAATGAGTTCTTCAAAGGGATTTAAGAGAGGACAGTGAATCGGCTGCTCAGATCTCCTCGGGTGAACTTTTCCAGGGCTTTTGAGATCTAAATGAGAATGCTTGGTGGCCTGGATGTGCAGGGACTTAACCCCATGACCGCCACTGGGCCCGCCGGCAGGCTGTCTACCTCAGATAGCACCTAAACGTCACGGTTAAATGAACCGAAATGAACCGAAAATATGGACATGTTATATGCACAGATCGGGTGGAATCCCTTTTTTTCAGTAGTGGAGGCCAATTCATGCCAATGCCAAGAAAATCCTGTGACGATTCAAGGTAGGGTAGGGCTAATTGTGAGACAGAGATAATTATGAGGAGGGCGATCTTTAGGAACCATTTAATAAAGAATTCTCAGAACGAACAACCTCATAACCCCTACCCGGCTTCATTATTTATATTTTTAAAAACACAGACACACACACACACACACTCAAGTCATACTCTTTCACGCACGCACACACGCACGCACGCACGCACGCACGCACGCACGCACGCACGCACGCACGCACGCACGCACGCACGCGCACACACACACACACACACACACAGACTCATTTCATTAGTCATTCCACTTCGTGGTAGTCTAGTCTGCCAGCAAAATGACCAAACCTAACCTTACACAAAATGGTTTTGGACTTGGCACAAATTTGACCCACTCTTGCACCGGCAACTTTAGTAATGCAAAAAGCATACACTCCCTTTTCGTTAGGCATGAAATAAACATTCTCCGTCTCGCCTTGAAAGGTTTTTTAGCAATGCTAAAACACTTTCCCTTGCGAGCTAGCAAGGCCGAACTGCCATAGACGCTGGCATTTGGCCTGGAGGCAGGTTGAGAATTGATAAAACCCCCCCCGGCTCCACCCGGAGGAGCTTCGCAGGAGGAGCTTCCCCGGAGGAGCTTCGCAGGTGCTTATCAGAAGTCACAGAGCGCCGCTAGTCTCCCGGTGTGAAAACTGGCAGTGCCGAGTCACTTCACCGCCGACACTGTAAGACTTGTGAGGGAGGTTTGTCGCAAATGTTTGCCTTTGCTCTAAAGGACACCTGGGGTCGTGTGACGAAAACAGAGTGACCCAGGAACTTTTTCTGCAATCCCGACAGAACCATTTACATGGCTGTCCTCAGGCACAGCCACACAGAACATTTCCAGGAGGGGGAGAAAAGTCATCACTGAAAGGATTGTTAAAAGGTGCCGGTATTTTCGGTGGGTGACCCCGGCTGACTTTGGAGAGTTTGCGAACACTAGAATGTTTTCCTGATCTCAGAGTAAATTGATCCAGGAAAAAACCTCGGGCGATCCACTGTCAGACAAGCTAGCCTATATGTTTGTTAGTGAGGTTTCTGGAGTGACCGTGCTTCTGTTATAGAGAGCAAGGCAACGCTCCCTAAAACAAAAGGCGCACCAGTCGGTTAGCAGGTGTGCACAAAGAGATACACTGAGTGGGTAAATCTGGGATTCACAATCAAGGTCATCCCCATCGAGGGGCTGCCAGTGCCGACTGCGGCCAGAAGCCCTGCGGGGCGGCGCATAATTGGCAGTAGAGTCACACAGGGAGGGAGGGATTCGGTTGGCCGGGTTCTCTGTGTCTCGTCGTGCGCCAACGACCCCCGCTGGCCAGACGGGCTGCCGTGGTCTGCCCGTAATAAAGCTGTGTGAAGTGCAATGTGGAAAAATATTACATCTTTTTTTAACATCATCCCCATTGATGCCTGTGCCACTAAACAGACACCAGGCCCAGCCTGACAGGCAAAACACGTGTACAGTTGCCACTGCTGCATCTTTAAAGATTTTTACCCGTTTTTCTCCCAATTTGGTAGCCAATTACTCCCGCTGTGCTTAGTTCAATCCCCTCCCTCATAGTTCGCTGCCGTAGCCCTGTGACCAGCAGTGACAAGGGCGAAGCGATGCCTCCTCTGAGACAGCACTTGTCGTGCCGTCGACCGTAATTCCGGTACCCCAGAACCGCTCCTGTGCGCAGCGAACTGTGTGTCGGCTTCCCTCCCCCCTCCCTGCGGCGGACAGCAAATTGCCGCCCCGATGGCACTCCCGGCCAGAGCCGACTCTGGCGCGACGGGGAAGCCACTGCTGCATCTTAAAGGCTGTTCCACACTCCGAGCCAACGGCGAGAAAATTTCGATAACGGAGCTGACCGAGGAAACGGAATGACTTTGAAATCTGCACTGCGACCCGTACCGTCGCAAAGCTTCCTAACAAGCGTACTCAGGCCTCATGCTGTCTCCCTCGAAGAAGGGAGGTCTTTCCTTTTGTTTGCGCTCACAGCGAGTTCGGCCAGCGGCATATTCTGCACAGAGAACGCTGCATGCCGGGTGACCAACCGGTAATGCAATGCTGTAGATTGTGTTGATTGGAAACAGAAAATGCAAGACCCTGCAGAAAACAAGAAATGCAGCTTAATCGACTGAAGGATTCCAAAGACGCGCCCTAAATCACAGATCTGCAGCCGCGTTGATGGCGGCGAGGCTGTAAATTACGATCCTGGCCGATTTTCGATGAAACTTTCAGCTGCGCAACTTGGGAGGTTTTGGAGATGGGCGCACCAGTGCTGTCAGCTGAAAAAAGGTGATTCTGAGGCCTGAACACAGAATCACATTGTGAAAGACAATACTACAATTCAAGGCTTTGTGGTCCTGCTCAGACCTCAATTTACATTAGTGCATTACCACTCCAGACTGGAACCAATTGGACTAATGAACTTTGTTATTGCGTTGACAAGGTCACTGTCGTGCTCTAATTGCATTCATAACTTGAACTTTAAATGGAATTCAATTTGCCCTTTAAGACCGGTCATCAATCCAGTTGTTTTGATTTTGTTTTCCTTCTAGCGGAAATTATTATCATTCAGTTTGTATCATTCCAGCTTGTATCCTTCCCTGTTGTTTTTTCTTGGTCCATGGCATTATCTAGCCTGTTCTTATAACAACGTCAATAACAACGTCTTCATTTCGTGAGGGCGTTTACGAATCGGCTCCACTGTGGCATTGTGAAGAGACATTGGCACTGAATACAATTTTAGTTGATTTCAAATTTTTGGGGGGATTCACCGCATTCTGACCGCCCATCACTGTCACTTTAAATCACCCGGACCTCCATCACACCCGGAGGTGACACACTGACCAACCCCCGCGTACAAAGACCACTGGTGTAATCTTGGGTCTTCCCATTTCCCATCATGCCCCATTCTCAAACAGCTGCCGTCACAGCATTCCTCCGAGCTGGGGCAGAGCCGGGGGAACAGTACGGAATCACCTGCTGGCCTTTCCGGCCTTCCGTGGACGTCCAGACGAGACCCACAGCATGCGGCCAAAGCGCAACACCACTTCCTGAAGAATGCATAATAAAAACTGAAACAAAAACAAATCCTGTTTTTAAGGCGGGTGGATGGGGGGCAGCGGGGGAAGTCAAACGGAGGCTAAGGGGAAGCTGGCATATGTCACAATGTATGGCAGCCTCCCAGCTCAACACACTGCTGCGCAGCGGAGAGATAGAGAGAGAGAGTAGACAGTCCTGGGCCCTGACAAAGACCCTATTGATGCCAGATCCGTGGATTCGGACAGAGGGCCGGCTCTGTTTGAGGAACGCAGACAGGTCATTTCCTAATTGACTGGAATGATGGGTTAAAAGTCGATGGGCTTCACCTCCACTCTGCTCACTGACCACTGGCTGCTCCACCAAGTAAACAGGGGAAAGGGGTGGGGGGGGGGTGGGTGTCTGTCTCAGTGGAGCAGTTCGGCCACCGGAGAGAAAAGGCAACGGCTTTCGCTAGGCAGCAGGGCATTGTGTGATTTTAATCGAACCCCCCATCCGCTGAGTGTTCCTGTCCTGAAACTGCACCTCTTTCATGCATGCCGGCTTCACTTCACAAGCTGAATCCCCTTCTCCTACTCTCTACCACCTCTCTGTCGCTCAATCCCCACACCCTCCTTTTTTTGGGGGGACGGTTCTTTTGTGCTGAACTCCAAAGCTTGTATAAAAGTCGGTTGTCGGTTGACTGGGTATGCTGATGGGCCCACATCGAGCGAGAGATCTGGGAGGTCAAAAACATCGAAAAGCGGCGTGTGAAAACGATGTTTGACAGATACACAGCAGGAATGCATCTTTGATTCGCCTCTTTGTGTACACGTCTTCGCCTCAGATTAAACGCCTATTGTCAGAGACATCTTTGTTCTTCCGAGAATCCTGACTGAAAAGATTGTTTTTCTTATGATGGGCAGTAACCCCTGATCCCGTGGATCTTCCGTTTGCATGAACAATCGTTTCATGATCCAGGTCTTGGTCTATCTGGTAAAAAGACCAAAACCAGACTATTTTTTTTTACAACAACACAAAAAAGTCCGTAAATTTGATAAAAGAATGTCAAATATTTGGCCTTTTCTAACATATGGCAACAATCATGTTTAGATCCACGTTCCTAATTCTGGTGCATTCCTCGTACAGAGGTTTGCATTTAGACCCAAAACATCGCAGGGGCTACAAATAATCCCACTGGAATGCGATGCGAAATTCAGCCAGGACTGGTGCGCAATAAAATCGCGTCTGGGTGTCTTGCACATTTCAGTTCACGGGAGAGGAGGAGAGTTAAAAATGATAGCTGCATGAAATTGACTGAAAAGCGAGGACAGCGACCGTGGGAGGAGGAGACGCGCTTGTTTATTTGGACGAGGGGAGGAAAAGGAACACGCTGCGGGAGGCAGACAAGCTGTGGCAGGCCAAAGATGGGCAAAAGAAGAAAAACAGCACTCCCCTCCCAGATTTTTGCCGTGACCCGGGAGGCTTCATGTGAGACCGGCGAGAGGGGAGCTGTTAGTCAGCTCCAAACACCCATCCCCCCCCCCCCCGGCCTGTCAGCGATGTGATGGGGCTCCGTGGAGGTCTTGGTTCATGTGAGGTCTGCTCTGGCTGTCGTCTCCGGAGAGGCGGAGAGTGACATATGTTCGGCTGACTGAGACCGGCAACACTAAAGCGCTGTGTTTCATTGTCTTTTAAACTCCAGTGTGCTCCGTTGCCAAGGGAGACCGGATTTCATGGAACTACAGTGGAGGTTTTGGGGGGGAGGGGGGGGCGAGGGGACGAGACCGCCTCTCCACATGGCCGTGTATCCTGGAATCAGGGGCCGGACATGGCAACCGGAGAGTGGCACACAGGAAGCTCACAGAAGCATTAGCGAGACGCATCTAACCCCCCGAGGGAGCGGATTTAATTTCCAGGGCCGAACTGTCGGCCTAATGTTGCCATATTTCTCCTGTCGGGGCCGCTTCGGCGCGACACAGATCAAGATGCAGGGGTGGCCTTTCTAATGCGGACCCCAGTCCAATCCGATTAAACGGCTAACTGATTTTACGACCGCGCGTGAGCTCGGACGAGGAGCCCAGCGGTCGTCCCGCGGCTTCAGCTGCCCGATCGGCCGGGCCTACCGTCGCAGAGACCCGGGGCAGATTTACGATCAACTTTCGACAAGCTACGGGGGCGACTGGAGATATCGGTGAATCACAACCTGAGCTCCTGCGCGCGAATAGGTCGATCTGTCAAGGACCTTAAAGGCCTAGCCGAACTGAACTCTCTTTACCTTCTTCTTTTGCAGTTACAGTATGTATGGCACTAGATGGTGAGTAGGAGAGAGCGGTCCGTCGGTGGTCAGTGAGCGTTCATGGGTGCTGGCTGCCCTGGAAAAGCGGAGAGTTTCGAGAGCGTGGGTTTCGCGAGCACGGTTTACGTGCGGCGGACAAACCTAGCCAGGCGGTGTCGGGAGACAGAGGGGCCTCCAGGCATGAGCTACACACACACCCCTCCGTGACCCCCTCATATAAAAATAATCACAGGACTGTCATCCCTGGGACTCCCTGCCCGTCAGTAAAGACCTACATAGAGAACTCAAGACCACTGGAGCAAAAGCACACCGGAATACTTTAACACTAATAAATTAATAAGAAGCTTGGCAGATTCATGGGTGCGTTAATGTGTTTAACCGTGCACCGAGGTCTCGTTCTCTGCAAGGGTCGGGGGAAAAAACTAAAGACAAAAGAGTTTAGGTCCGGACGAAATCCTGAAAGACTGCACGATGCGTGCATCTGCAGGAGAGATTATCACCAGTATTTACCGGCCCATCCCCTGAATTTGACACGCACTCGGCGGAAAGGCATCGTTAGCTATCCCCGCTGAGCAGCTCGCTCCAGGTCTGGGCCGTCGGTGCACAGACGCCTCTCTGCCGAGCAAAATCGTCTCCTCGCCCCGCGTCGCCTGCACACGGCCCCCCCGCCCTCCCGTCTCCCTGTCTCTGTTTGGATGACCCTGGGAATATTTATGGTGTGGAGCGTCTTTATTTTTCACAGGACAAGATCTCCGTCTAGCCCCCGGAGAAGAGCATACTCGACCTCAGCTGCCCCTGAATAAACATTGCTGTAGCACAAAGGCATCTTATGGCGGTTTCTGGCTTTACTGTGTTGTTTGAGGCAGGAGGCTCAGACGGGGAGGGGGGGGCAACGCTCAGGAGCGAGGGGAGAACTTCACTGGGCGTGTTGGACGGACAGACGGACGGACGGATTAGGAGGAGGATATCTTTTAAATATGGGCTCAGACTACAGAGGGATAGGTGTCCTTCCAGTCCCCACATCCCGTTACTGAAACAGACGTGTGCGTTTGTGACATGCTAGGGACATCTCCACTAGCCCCAATCCACATATAACAAAAATAAATTATATTATTATCGAAAACATCATTGGTAAGATATTTTGTTTGAGTTGTCCGGTAAAAAACACAGTAAATTGTGGGTCAGTGGAGCAGTTGCTTGGAGCACACACCCTGCTAAATTGTTTGAAACAGGCATGGTCCTCTAGACACAACGCTACTGAATTGGCTGCGGCTCTGGACGCAGTTTCCACCCAACAGCCGGTTAAATAAAGCACCTTCTCCCTTTCACAGAAAATTACAACGGAAATTGACAATACACTGGTCCCATGAAATCCTGGCCAAGCTGAACAAATTCCACTTCGCCAAAAAATCTGACGATATCTCATCTGTACTCTCTCTCTCTTTTTCCAGAAGCAAAATGGTTCCTATTTTTTTTCTCAAGCGAAAGTACGACTCCCTTTCTGTTGACCGACATTTGTAAAGGTCACACTGTTTACTGACATGCCAAACAAATGAAAGCAGATGGGGGCGGGGTGAGACACATAACAGTGACCTACTGTATCCCTTACTTAAACAACATGGTGCCTCAGAATTATTATGACATTTTTAGGCAGCGGATAGCGTAGCGGTCTAACGCACCACACTTTGGCTGGTCCGGTGTGGTGTGTGCGTGTGCTGCCTGTCAGGGACGCGGTTTGAAACCCGCGTCTCGACCAGACCGGCCCTGGTCGTCAGCCTGAGCGGGGGCGGCATTTGGGGAGGGAGAGCCGGCTCGGGTCTGCCGGGAAGCACGGAAAGGGAGTCTCCAGAATGTGGGTGGGTGGGCGAGTTCCGTTTCGGAGGAAAAACTGAGAATTGCCTTGCCTTGAGTAGTCACCCACCCGTGTGGGGAGGGTTAATCTAAATAAATAGAGGGTGCAATTGGCTACCAAATTGGGAGAAAAACTTTAAAAAATTTGAAAAAATTTTAGAAAAATAAATCAATTATGACATTTTTATAATGCAGATAGCTAAACCCCAATTAATGATTGATGGACTGCCATCAAGTACCCCCGATACACACCATTGCAGTACAAAACATGCTGTACGCTATAAGTTATGCATGGTAAACATTACTCTCGTTATCTTTATCATCTTTGATGGGTGTGAAAATAGTAAATATTTTCAACGGTAAAACAACTGATACAAAACTACACATGCAGATACGCTTTCATTTTTATAATGAATAATTACCTAGACTGTGAAAAAGTCCAGACTGAATTATAGATACTTTAAATTGTGTAACTTTCTAGTTATACAGTATATTAATGGCACACAGCGAAAAGGCCTCCAACAAACAAGCCAATGGGGTCCAATCACTTTTTTAATGAACTCTCTAGAAGACCGCCAAGTGTACATTTATTAATAACAAGTAAACAGCTGGGGTATGCTAAGCCTTCGAGCTCACATGCCAAAGACCAAACCACTGCTGAATATTTAAACAAGCACCATGTGTGATCTCAGACATAAAAAAAGCTTTAAATTCTTTGCTATATGTTCCCCCCCTCTTTGAAAACATATAGATTCTCGCAAGGAAGAACCACATATTTGTTTCAGAGAGGGGAATTTGTTAAACAAAGTTAAACGCATTATCCGCCATGCACATGTTTGTTTGGTGAAAAACTTGGGACGATGTCGATTGTTGTAACCCGAAAACTATCTGCAATCTATTGAAGAGTTAAAAGTTGCATCCTCCGTATTGGTTGCCCTTGTATTTCGAAATACAACGAGAGCTGTGCCTGAACTCTCTAGGACTCCCACAGGCACTGAAAATGAAGAAGATTCCCAACTGGGTCGGAATATATTTGAGCCTTCCGGCTTCGATTGGCACTCCGCTCACGTCCGGGCCTGTTGAGCCCCCTTGCAGGTAGGCCCCGTTTATGGGACGGCAGTCCTTCCTCACCAAACGGCCTGTTACTGACTCCTGTTCCCCTCCTGCTGCTACGGGTAGGGGGCGAGCGTGGAGACCCAGAGCCTGACCCTACCACCGGTCTGGCCGGGACCCGCACCGTCTCCCCACAGGAAACGCCAAACAATGCAGAATCATCTGTTGCAGACTCACAGCAAACAGGAACGTGACCTGAAATAACCATGAGGGGGGCTAAGGAGCCGGGCCGAGCCTTGTGACTAACGGCCGCTCGTCCCAGCTGACAGGTCTACGGGCTGGCACATTAAGGAGGACGCACAGACACAAGGCTGCCATTCTTCTCTGCCTCGCCCGTCAGAGACGAGCACACAGATGGGGAACGCGAACCATCCCTCTCTTTCCCGTGGCCTTTCCGTTGAGCTGCTCTTTTTCTGGGGCTTTGTGGGCCTTTGTTTTTTTGTTTTTAAAAGTGACAGCGAAGGCTGTTTCGTCTCTCCTGCTCGGAATGACGTCCGGTGTGTTTTGCCAGCCTAATTATCGAGGATTCCAGGAACGGGGGGGCTTGTCGCAATGACCAAACAGGGCCGCTGCCAAATCAGTTTGGTTTCATTCTGACCTTGGGCCCCACTGACAGCCCAAACATGGTCTCTTCGCAGCTTAACATCTGCCACCGCACTGATAACACCCATCCCATCCACACAGCTACCGTGTTTCCACTATATATATTTCACAAAGGACCCTACCGACAGATGCTACCGGCACGGTTGTCCTTCCTCTATATAGGTTTTTTCTGTTGTACATTCCCCCTTCCCCCCTTCCCCCAAATCGCCCGTGCAGACAGACACCACCGTCAAGGCGTTGACAAACGGGACTTTTCCTATAATTAGAGTACGTCCTAGATGTCTCGAGGAAGGCATCAGCCAACAAAGCGAGGCCGGATCATCGCAGGAAGGAAGCCCTTTCGCCTCCTTGAAGTCTCACGGCTCAGGAATTCCACCCCACCCTCTGCCGCTCGAGTCCATTAGAGACGGCGAGCGCCAGATTGTTTGCACGCTGCATCGCCGTGACAACAACATTACGGCCGTAATTCACAAGTGGCTGGCGCTGTCCCCGATCCAAGCCCGAGTGAAACGTTTAGCGCATGGCCTCGTCTCGTATGCGTCATTGACGGCGAGACGAGAGGGCCATCTCTCGGAGCACATCTGAGAGCCAACTGCTTGAAGTGCGAGCGGGACCGGGGGGTTGCTCCCCGGAACATTGGCGTGGCCGCTCGCATTTCAAATGGCTCTGTTCTGCAGAGGCGCAGCTGTCACGGCTGCTAGCGTTTCGTGCCTCTGCGCACGTCGGAGACAGCAAAACCTGCACTTTGATATCGGTTCATTCAGGAGGTGCCGTTACAGCGGCCCTCGACTCAAAATAGCCCGTGGCATGCGAGTGCAGCGCAGCCAGGGCTGGTACAGTAACGCTTTGGCACAGCGCTCTCTCTCTCTCTCTCCCTGCCCTCTGCAGTGAGCTCTGCAGGAGAGCCAGCCCCGAATAGCTTCTCCTGCTACAGTACTGTGAGCGCACACACACACACACACACACACACACACACACACACACACACACACACACACACACACACACACACACACACACACACACACACACACACACACACACACACACACACACACACACACACACACACACACACACACACACAAGCCCACACACACAATTACACATGCACACACACACCCATACGCAAATATACACAGATATCCCGCTTAGCTCAGGCAGGCCTGGCTCCCAATTAACGCGGCTAATCCAATCTGTGCTAATCAGCCCAGGCCCTCTCTCTCTCTCTCTCTCTCTGTCTCTCTGTCTCTCTCAGCACCATACTTCATGTTCCTGGGAGATATCCCCCCCCCCAGAATACCCTGCACTGTGGGGAAAAACAGCTGAGGGAGGGGGGTCGGCGGTGGGACCAGGTTAAGTTTGGCCCACTTGTGTGAGCAGGGAGAGAGAGAGAGTGAGCACTCACAATGACCAGCACAATCAAGGCCCAGCTCTCTGACTTCCTGTGCCATTGTGGCTACTGCATTCTTCCTCTCTTCCTCACGCTCAGTGGCAGGAACACGAACAGAAACAAACAGCATGCCACGATGCAGAAAAAAACGGAGGCAAGAGGAAAAACAATGACCATCACTTCTCTGACGACAACGGCTTAGGCCTGAAATGGAGAGAGAGCTTCTGTCAAAGTGCACTCCGCGCATTTTAAAAGGCGCATTAACACGCAACAAATGCCTTTGTCCCCGATGACTCATGAGTGCTTCAGACCCGTTATAACAACGAGCAAATTACGAGCCTCGGTGGGCCCAACGGTCTGCGCTCGCCATTTTGTGTTATTGTGTCCTTAAAAGGCAAAGGGAGATATTTAACGATATTTATATTTTTATAGTTCAATGCCGAGTGCGTCCTCTGCTTACTGCTAGTGATGCTCACGCCCGATGTGACATTCTCACACCACATGCAGTCTCTTACCAGGAAAGGCTTGACAGTGTGTGCGGCGTGTGGCTTTGCATCGTCGCGCATAAATGTGAGGCTGTTATTTTTGCGCGAATTGAGGTGCGAAGCCTGCGGCAACAGTATTGTCTCGCCAGCATTTCACAGTCGAGGGGTCACCGATAAACTCAAACTAGGTCAAAGGGGTCCTCCATTCATATTTTACACGCTAGTACTGGTACTAGTAATATAATATAATATATAATGCATGCCATTTAGCAGACGCTTTTATCCAAAGCGACTTACAGTAATGAATGCATACATTTTTCAGTATATGTGGTCCCAATGGGAATGAACCCGTGCTCTACCTACTGAGCCACACAGAACCACTAGTTTTATGTATTTATCCATCACCCCCCCCATTAATACAAATTCATAGTACAGCACATTCACAGCACTTGCACAACACCACCACAATACCAGTGTTAAAAGTTATTAATTGCATGACTAACTGCCGAGATTAAAAAGAACACCAAGGGCCACTCCCAATCAGTTCTGAGACACAGAGCATTCTATAATAATAATAATATACGCCATTTAGCAGACACTTTTATCCAAAGCGACTTACAGTAGTGAATGCATACATTTTCAGTATATGTGGCCCCAGTGGGGATTGAACCCACAACATAAGGAATGTTACATCTTGTAAGTCGCTCTGGATAAGAGCGTCTGCTAAATGCTTAAAATGTAAATGTAAATATAAGCGTTGCCAACGCTGTGCTCTACCAACTGAGCCACAGAGAACCATTCTACAACCAAAACGTTGACTTAAAAAGCTAGGGGGAGAAAAATAACACTTTGAAACTGAAGTCCTCCGATCTGCTCCACCTGGATTGCACCTCTCTCTCCACATCTGTGTCACACTCCCAAAATGGCCACCGGCAGGGGAACAGGTTGAGCAACTGACTCCCAAATCAGCATACTGTAACTCTGGCCCAAACTGCACCGCGCAGATGTGTCTTTGTGTTCCGGGCCTTCTGGCATGACGCGTCGACAGGTTCGACATTCCGCACGCGTGACGGACCCCCGGCCAGGAGCCGCGGTCCCGCTTCGCCAGAGCCGAACGGCACGTCCGGCGAGGTCCGTGTGTCTCTGCAGGCGGCGCTGGCACGCGGGAGGGTGTCAATCGCCGAGATGAGTTCATGGGAGAGATCTAACGCGAGGGCGGTTATTGTCAGCGTCAATTCAGCCTGTCTGGATGCATCGAGGGTGATGCTATCAAGCTGCGAGCGCTGAAGTGTGTGCCAGCACTATGTGGATATGTACAGCACGTTCCCACCCCGAAGCAGGGCATGAGTTACTCCAGGTGTTCCTCTGCTTTTTTCTGCTCGCAATTGTTACAAATAAGTAAAAAATTAAAAAATAAAAAAAGCTTTCCCACCCAAAATGTCACGTCCATTTCAAACCATTCTAACATACAGGCTTGTGGTTTGTTACAAACTTACAGGAGACCAAGATATGTTTTGGTTAACTGATTGTTAGTAAATGAAGCAAATTCATTTTTTACTTATAATTCATGAGGGCATATGATATTTTGGCAGTTACCTGTATGTATGTACATGTGTGTATATATATATATATATGTGTGTGTGTGTGTGTGTGTGTATACATATACATGTACATATCCATCTGGGGCGGAAATTTGAGCCCAAACTGTTTTAATTGTCTTCCGATCTCTAATGCCTCTCAGTACCGTACATACGGAGTTCAAGTCTGTTAATTTTATGGCGTTTCCTCTTTCCTCTGTGGGCAATTACCCTGATGAGGCGAACAGTGCGTGAGTTCTGAGCCGTTCACACAAACACATGAACACCAGTACCCGGGGTCTGCATAATTTCAGTTCCCTGCTGCACGCTGCTTCCTTAATCACAGCCAGCGCTCGCCCGCGCACTACAGCAGCGCGCTCAATTCACAGAGCGTCTTCTTAAATGTTCCCGGGACGCGTTCGCCGGTCCTGGGAGATCTCAAATAGCTTTTAGTGTGATTATTAGCAGCATCTGTTTGCCCGGGGGCCCCCCTTCCCCCATCACCTGAAGAATAGACAGTCCACCCAGCGGTAGCAGAGTGCCCATTACCTGGCGCTCCCATGCCCTTACCCACACTACAGTACAACATGATTGGAAAGACCAGGTTTGTTGTCGGAGTTTACAACTCACGGAGGTCAGCGTTTGAGGTTTTTACTTCATTGCACCTGCCGACTGCAATGTTCTCAACAGGCTACCTGAGGGAATTTTCAAGCCTCTGTAAATATTTCATACAAAGCTTATTCTTAGCTGTTATGACGGGGCTTCCCGTAATGGCTCAATGGCGGGGACGAGACGAGAGCCATTTCTGGGGGCATCTTGGGGAAAAGCCAGTAAACATACCCTGTTCAGGAGAAAGCAGGCCTATGCAGGACCTCAACAACATCCAAAACATTCAGGGAGAAAAACTGTTTATATGTATATATTTTTGTATAAACCTGTGGAACGCACAGATCACTTGCTTCCACCCTGCGGAATGGTCCGTTCCGGAAGAATGTTATCCGCGAGTAGCCCGGAATGATCGTGTGCAAATCCCCCAAGCCTGCATTCCTTCTTTCTGGGTGGAGAGAAGAGACCAGCCCCGCGAAAAAAGAAGAAACAAAACACAGACGGCGAGCCGGGATCGAGTGTTTACGCGCCTCGGAACGTTGTGTACCCGCGGAATCGGGAGGCCAACTCCCAATCCAAAAATCCAACCGCCCAAAAAATATGGGGGTTGTGAAACGGCCCTCGGAAGCAACAATTAAGAAGACAAACAAACAACAATATCTGTGTAGTTCAGTGGGGTGGGGTGACAGACCACAATATTATTCATCCCGACTTCAGATAAAACCGAATAAAAGGCTATAAAGGCTACGCGGTCTATCTACTTAGCAATATATCTTGATACAGCCCACTGACACGTAATATGTTTTGAAAACAATTCTCATCGGCTCCACGGAGCAATGTTTTCTGCCTCAGCGGAAGGGCCAGATGAAAATGAATTCCAGTGGCGGGTCCCGTCAGGAAGCGACGCGGCCAGGCTTTCTGTGGGAGCGCCGGTTTTGCTCTGCTGAAAAAGGAGATGCGTAATTTGGCAAGCCGTCGAGCATTACCAAGGGGCGGGCAGGCGTCGGCGACCGGGAGGAGAGGCCGTGCCTGGTGCCCAGGCCCTGGGCGAGCCAGCAGAGAGTCTGGAAATGGTCCTTGAAAGTTGTTGGCTTGTTGAGTCTATAATGAAGGGGGCTTGAGGTTTTCCTGCTGAACAAATCAACAACGCCCGTGTGTCGCGCAAGACCAAGACAAGCTGCATATTGCTTGTACAGTAAATTGAGAAGTAAAAAAACGTTACGTGTTAACCCACTGACCACTTTGTGGGGTGAATATTTCCATTTAAAATGGCTTTCAATGGGAGCAACAAATTGGGGCATTAGCAGAAATATAAAGGCCATTAGCAGACCTGGGGTACTTGGCTACGTTAAAGGACGCAAAGCGGACCTGGCTCTCACGCTCATCTCTCGGGTCTCACCCTTCTGCGGATCGTCCGAGGGTTTTCCTCCACACGAGCCTGACAGCAAAAATGTCTCTTTTTTCTCGGGAGACCCATCACGTCATTGATAACCCAACTCCTGCGTTCTTCTCACGCTGTGCTCTGCGGATGGCCACCGTCCCCCACCCCAACCCCGTGCACAAAGCCCCTGATCTCCCATTCACGCCCCCTTCAAAGCCATCCACAGCCTGGAAAACATCGGCCGCTCAAATTCCTCCCGTGCCGCAGCGATTAAGGAGGACTCCGGTGGCATTCCTGCCCCCATATGGCAGCAAGGTGCTCCTGCCTTTACAATTAGCCAGGCTCACCCGCTCAGCTCTCTGCCAGACATTTTTGGGGTAATTGTCCTAAATAACAAGGGAGAAGGGGTAGGACTAGGACTAGAGGGCTACAAAGAACGGTTGAGACTGACCCCCCCCCCCCACAAAGACCAGGGGCCCGTATTCATAAAGCATCAGCGCTGACCTAGGATCAGTTTCGCCCTGTCCATATCCTAACCCTGTCCATTATAAGCTAAATCTCTAAACTGATCCTAGATAAGGGCCCCGTATTCAGAAAGCATCTGACATTAGGAGTACTGATCTAGGATCAGGTTCCCCCCGTCCATATCCTAACCTTATCCATTATGAGCGAAAAGGCCAAACTGGTGCCAGACCCAGCACGCCCACTGAGACGCTTTGTGAATGTGGAGAACGTGGTCTTCTGGATGGTTTCTCATGGAGGGCTGACCCCTTTCATTCGCTCCGTTCTTTTGTACCGGGCTCTTCTCCATCCCCTGAAAATGGGAGCCTCCACGCGGCCTCCCCTGCAAGTAACGAGAAAGAAGACCAGCTCTCCCAATGTCCCACCAAAACCAAGCCATCACAATCGAGCGTCAAGGTCCGTCAGTGATGGCGATACACAAAAGAAGAAGGAGTGTGCCCAACGGCGCAGTACGGAGCCAGTCAGTGGGGAGCGTGGAGAGAGGACATCGCGTGTGTCCTACATGAAGGAGTACGCGCATGCTTTCCCCCCTTCGGATCCTTCCGGATTCAGCAAACAGAACCAAGCGCTCACCCTCGGATTGCTCCCAGACTAGTTAAATGAAAGAGCGCGTGCTTAATCTTCAGCGTGCACTCTGTAGGAAAAAACGGGCCCACAGAGCCACTAGAAACCGTTTCCGTAATGAGGAAAACATTTATTTTGTTCTTAGCTCCACGGCGCACATTCTATGGCTCCTTTGTTACCTGTGGAGACGGTACGCCCGCGATCGGAACTTTCACAAGGCCTTGATTACCGTTAGCGCCGTGATCTAACCTTGTTCTTTACAAATGAAAATAAAAATAATGAGCTCCCGGCGACGGAATAGCGAATCGGAATCGGCAGCGACTCCGCTCCTTTGAAACGAGCGGACCGCTGACGCTTCAGTGGCGGTGGACCCCGATGTCATTCACTGAAGATGCGGTGCCTCATAAGCGTTTAAACCCCCTTGTCTGTCACATCCAATCGCTCGCCCCTACTCACGAAGGGCTGGTCTAGACAGCAAGGCAGTGCATGCAAAGGTAGCTGTCAAGGACCTGACGTTTTGAGCCTCAGAATTCGGTTTGATGTTCAAGGTGCTCCGGGCATGAAAGAGAAGTCTCTTTGAGGAGGCTCTCCTCCCGCCGCAGGCTGGCTTTTTGTATTCGCCACACCGCCGCATCGTCGAGGCCGCCGTTCGCGGTTCCGGGCCGCAGCAACCACGGCAATTTCCAACGGCCCGGGCGGAGCGAGCGCGGCCTCGGCCATATCAAAACGGACGGGGTTGAAGGGCGGCAGTGTAGTGGAACGGTTAGGGACCTGGACTTGTAACTAATAAGTTGCTGGTTCAATTCCCAGGCGGGGCACTGTCATTGTACCCTTGAGCAAGGTGCTTAACCTGAATTGCTTCAGTTAATATCCAGCTGTATAAATGGATTGTATGTAAAGAAATGTAAACTGTGTAAGTCGCTCTGGATAAGAGCGTCTGCTAAATGCCTAAAATGTAAATGTAAAACAATGAAGGGCAAAGAGGTGTGAGCGCGACACGCACGCGGGGTGTAAGGGGTGACCGTTCCCCCTCGGGATTCTCACCGTTTCAATCAGGTCCAAAGGGCTTCGCACCTCAGAACGTCCATGCCAAAACCAAACAATGTGCTGTAGAAAGCATCTTTCCTTTCTTTTTTTCATCAAATCGTATTTTGGGAGTTAAGTCATGGGATTTTCCGTGCCTTTGCCTCTGCTTGTGTCTTTTATTTTGCTGAATGGGCTTGCTGGCTACCAGCACCTCTGGCAATGTCTTCCACAAAGTCACGAGAGCAGCACTAAGCAGCAGGATCCCCGCTAAGCCAATCGGGCTGGGGCACTGCCGCATTTTGCCCGTCCAAAAAAACGAAGGACTAAAACTATCTAGTCCGTGCAGCGGCGCTACTGAAGCGCACCTTGAAGGGTTGGGACGACCTTGCAAATTTTCACCAGCGGGAAGCTGTGCCGCGAAGACAATAAATTCAAAGTGCTACAGAGCCTCCCCCTTTTTGAACGGATTAACCCTTCGCGCCAGTCTCCAGGGGCGGCCCTATCTCCAGCTGCAGAGCACGGTTTCAAAGGGGGAGCGCACGCTCCACTCTGTTTGGCGGTACAAGACCGAGGCGAAGTACGACTCGCTAATAAAATTGTTTATTTTCTCACACACTGAACACATGAAATCTACCGAGGCATAGCACCCCAGGTCAAAGCACAACGATGTGCAATACTTTGCTTTGGCAAAAACAAAATGTGGGCAAATCGCAAGGACAGAATTGAATGAATGATTCAGAGCTCCCCTCCCTCCAGCCCTCGACTGGCTTGAGCTCGTCAAGCCTCACCATCTGCGCCGTATCGATTGCTTTCAATCAAAACTCGTGGAGCTGCAGAAACTCAACAGGAAATAAACAAGAGGATTGTTGACTCCGTGCCCGTTATGATACAGGGCTCGTATCTGGAGCTAGGCTACCACAAATCGTTAAAAAAAAAAGAAACACACTTAATCTATGAAATAAAAACTTACTGTAGAGCCAAAGATGTCAAGAAAGCCTTTCCTGCGGTCGCCCCAATCCTAGTAATCCACAATGGAAACACATCTCGGATCGCTTCATTCGTGCTCCTGAGGATGTGAGGCAGTGGTAGTGAGCTGACCCACTTCAGGACCAGAGCAGCTCTATACTGCAGTACTGCTGTACAAGGAGCTTTGACAGAATCCGTGCTGGGTCATACACACACGCTGTCACACACACACATACACACGCTGTCACACACCCACATACGCTCTCACACAAACACAAACACGCTGTCACACACAGACACACACACACATGCACACGCTGTCACACACGCACACACACGCTGTCACACACACACACGCTATCACACACACGCTGTCACACACATATACACATGCTCTCACACACACGCTGTCACACACACATACACACGCTGTCGCACACACACACGCTGTCACACACACATACACATGCTCTCACACACACGTACACGCTTTCACCCACACACACACGCTGTCACACATATACACATGCTCTCACACACACACACACACACACACACACACACAAAGACAAACACACTGTCACACACACAGACACACACTCTCACACACACATATACTAATGCGCATACACATACACAGCACACACATGAACACAAACACACACACAGTGCATACACATGGGCTCACACACATGGGCACACACACACACACACACACACACACACACACACACACACACACACACACACACACACACACACACACACGGGCACACACACACACAGCGCACACACAGCCCCTCGTTAAAACAAGCCCTTTGCTGACAGAGCTGCCTGCAGTGTACTGGCACAGGGCGACAAGCTCTGGTAAATCCACACTGAGCTTACTCCAGGCAGCGTGCGTCCCCCCCAATCCCAGCTCAACCGGCGAGTCCAGACCTTAATTAGGGGACCAGTGCAGGTTGTTCCACTGGTGAGACCGCAGAAGAAGAAAAATGAAATTATATAGGACAAGAGGCCTCAAACATCTCAAAATGTTTTGCTCGCAAACACCAAACACACAAACGTTGAGAGGAGGAGAGAATTTTGTGCAGACTAGGATGGGGGGGGCTGTGCAGAAGGTCTGTCACCATGCGGCAACCGGGCCTGGGGTCACAAGCCTTGAGCCGGTGCCCGTTTTGGTTTGGCAGGTCGTGGATCTGTACGATCCCACTGGGTGTGCCGACCGAAACGCGCACCACCACAAATCCACAGGCCTTCGTAGGCGGCGGGTGAACAGAACCCCCCCCCACCCCACCGTCCTCATGGAGCAGAGCGCCTGCATGGAGAAACGCTCGGCCCTCATGAATATCATTATTCTTTATCATTATTCATTATTATCGGTTTTATTGAAATCCTGGTCCAGAGGGTCCCCCCTCCCTTCAGCTCGTCTAATCAAAGGGATAGAACATCTCTCACGGAGGCAGTGGAGGGACATCTTGGGGCTCTGCCAGGATGATTAAACTCAAAATGACATAAATAAATCCATCTGAAATGTTTTTGGCCCGCTTTTGGGCTGGTCTTTTCCGGCACGGCGACATCAATATTTTCATTTATTCCTCAATGGATTTGTGAGCGAAAATCGGCCCCCGTACATTTTACACGAGTAATGTGATGATTACGGAGTTATATCGGAAACGGACTTGAAAGGACGAGTCTTTTGTCTGCTGTTCAAGGGACGATCCGATGACAAATTGTGCGCGCAAACGGATCGCGGTCGCATTTTTACTCTCGTTGCAACATCGGGACTTTAAGAGAAACGAGGCTCCTCCGTGGAGGCGAGATGTTTTGAAAGAATATGTTTCGGTTGGCTGCCTACCATAGAAGAACGTCCGCAAACGTGACCCACAGCACATGAGCAGAAGGCCCCGACTACAACACACAGCAAAACAATGAATTCAGCATTCCTGATAGCAACAACAATTCACACTTTTAACCGCCAGCGCCTGGGAAACGACCGTTAATGACCCCCTGTGTCTGTGTGGACCTCCGACCCACCGGTCTGCGACTGGGGAGCAGAGAGTGGGTCACACAGCGGCCCGCGGTGAGGAGGTGGGGGTGACGTTTACAGGGCTCTGCGTGATTGACAGATTGACCGTAGAGCACCCCCCCCCCCTGTCCCCCACCCCAGTCGCCCGCGAGGCAGTGGCAAATGGCTTGCTCTAGTGCCCCGCGTGAGGGGTCATTCGCGTTCGTCCTCCCGCACCGAGCCGAGAGGGAGAGGGGCACTTCAATTAGCTTAAAATGGCCTTTCAGAGCCGGTGTTCCGTGCGCTCGTGAGGGTCTGCGGAATGGCAGGGGAGAGCGTGGGGGAGAGAGAGGGAGGCGTGGGGGAGAGAGGAAGGGGGGAGCGATTAAACAAACAGCTTTCCCATTTGAACATGACGTCCGGAATGTCGAGGCTCCATGACCTCAAACACTCCCTGCCATCTCGCTCGGCCCAGAAAAACACCACTGTGCACATCCCCTCCCCCTCCCCGCCAGCTCCCCATTAGAAGAACAAAACCTGGAATACCCGACAAAGATGGGGGGAGGAAAGGAGGGGGGAGGGGGGTGCAGGGGGTTAACAAAGAGTCTTCTAGGATAAAGTGTGGCTTAACTGTATGGGACTGCGTGACGGTATGTATCTGGTGGAAGGAAGGCGGATCTGAGGAAGGTTTTACTGAAACAACAGGCTTCTGTTTGTTTTACTGTGGGAGCGGACTCTCTCTCTGTGGGGGGGCACACGTGCACATTCTCGGGGAAAAACATCGCCGCGGAACTCCGGAGGAGCTGGAGATTCTCATGGGGCCATGCGGAATGTGTCACACGGGACAGAGGTCTTCTCTCTCGGCCCAAAAACTCAGCCGGGCTCCGCCCCCATGCCGATGGGGCGGGAGCAAGGCCCAGCGTTTCGGCTACGGCTCACGAGCCAAATTGGCAACTTTTCAACGTGAACACGCCGCGTGTTATCTCCTCAAAGGTAGCAATGTAGTATAATGGTTAGGGCTTGTAACTCAGGGGTTGCAGGTTCAATTCCCAGGTGTGGGCCACTGCAGTTGTACCCTTGAGCAAGGTACTTAGCGTGAATAGCTTTACCATCCAGCTGTGTAAATGGATTGCACGGATGGACAGCTCTGGGTGCACGCTAAACGCTGAAGATGTAAATGTCAAACGGAACAGCGTGAGACACAGTCTGCTCCCCGTCGCCTTCTGAAGTTTTCTCCGCTGCGTTCACACCGTGCCGCTGACCAGCGACCATTTCTGAAGACAGGGAAGACCAGCGAGGACCTCCCAGACGCTCCCAGACGATTACGACAACAAACTGTTCAGAGAACACAGGCAATACCACGGTTGGTTAGCGGGGGAAACGTACATTTAAAAAAACGCTGGTTCACTGCCACAAGTGGGACTGGGGACTGCCGCCGTTGGCATTTCAATGGCGCCAATCGCCCGCTCTCCTCTTCAGGGCAGTCCCCCCTTCCCCCCCCTCCTCTCCTCTCCTCTCCTCTCCTCTCCTCCACCTTCGGCCCTCCCCGGCGCCCGCTTCCTCACCCCAGCGGAAAGGGCCGGCGAGCTCCGACAATGCGCCACGCTCCCGTTCACAGCCAATTACAGGTTTAAAAGCTAAATTAAAAAGCGGCGGGAGGCGGCGTTGGGCCAGCTCTTGGCGCGCGGGGCTCCCGGGTTCATTAGGGAGCTGAGGCGAGCCCTGACGGAATGCGGGGGGGGGGGGCACGCAGCTCAGCCCCCCTCGCCATTGTGCGGGCGGCGGGCCGCCGGGGGGAACAAACCGCCCCGTGTGTTGAGAGGAAGTGGAAGACGGGTGACAATGCGGCGCGATGGCGGATAATGGTATCTGACAGCTGCCCCTGAATCTGTGTGGCTCTATTGTCTGGACTGTATGAGCCATTGTGCATGCAGCGGTTCCACACACACACAAAAAGAGACTAAATCCATCTCTCCTGGTCTCTGTGAGGTAGCGTTCCCCCCCTCCCCCCGTGCTCATTACCGTTTCATTTGGAGAGTAAATGCGCCGGTGGACGGGGTGGCGGTGGGGAGATACGCCGCGGCACCGCGCACCACCGGGCCACAGTGTCAGCTCGGATTACGGAGGTCCGGGGCCCGGTTTCTCCGGACGACAGCCGGGGATAACGAGATGTGTCGTCTGGGGGTTTGGGAGACGGAGGGGGGTTGGTTTCCTCACAGCACCGAAACCCAGCGGAGCCGGCGCCTCATCAGCGCGTCTCAGCTGCCCTTTTCAAAGTGTAACCGACCGAGGCGGCGACCAACGGGCAAGGCAAACATTCAGAACACGCTCCCGACCGCCCCGGATGAGAAAGCAAGAGAACCCCCTCTCTGTCTCTCCCTCTCGGTCGGTCCGGTCACTCCCTCTCTGTCTCTCCCTCTCTGTCCCTCCCTCTCTGTCCCCCCCTCTCAGCACCATTAGCAGGGAGGATGATCTCAGGAAAGAAAGAAAGGCGCAAGCAGGAGTGAGAGTAGGGCATGGCCCCGAAGCGGGACGTGATGGGAGTCCTACATTAGGGCGGGTAGTGTAGATTTGGGAGGGGGGGACATGACCTTCCCCCTCAGGGGCCTCTTTACAGGACCCCCAGCTGGGACACGGACAGGGGTGGGGAGGGGGCGGGGGCGCCTCTATAGAACACACACATAACTGTCAAAGAAGCCCCCAACTCCTTTCAGGATTCCCAACGGACCGGGAGATGAGGAGGGGAGGGGAGGGGGAGGAAAAGGGGAGAAGGACCACTCTGCTCTTAATCGATCCTCGCGCTCAAAGGCCGCTCCGCGATGCGTCGGCAAAGACACCGCGGCGCCCGCGTGATGTCGGCCGGAGACAGACGGCGGTGTGCGTGCGGTCGGGTCGGGTACGTTCAACCCGCCGTCCTTTGTGGCCCTGCGCCAGACAATCTCTGGGAGTCACAAACAGCCGAACGAAAATAGCGAGAAAGCATTTCGGCCCACCAATCAGAGCTAAGGTTACCGATGGAATCTGCCAGCTTGTGAAAAGGAGTTGATAAAAGTGGACCCCCCTCCCCCTCCCCCTCTCCCAAGGATCCGAACACGGCTTCATTCAGCCGCAAACCAAATAACCTGCCTGTGCACAATCAGCACATCTCTGCTCAAATCAAGGCCGCGTTACACTGACAGTGAGGAAAGGCCTGGTTTCCTTTGCGGGGGATAATAAGAGCGCGCCAAAAACCCACAGAGCTGTCTGCCATTAATCATGGAGCGCGGGGCCCGGGAACGTCTCCATCGCCGAGGAGCGTGCGCCGCTCCCGTTACCGTGGGTGTGCCTGCCATGGGCCCCTCTCTCTCTCTCTCTCCCTCTGTCACCTGCGAGCTGCGCGGGAAAACACACACACACACACACACACACACACACACACACACACACATACACACACACACCACACACACACACACATACCACACACACACACACACACACACACACACACACACACACATACATACCACACACATACCACACACACACACACCGCACACATACCGCACACATACCGCACACATACCGCACACACACACACACTTCTCCCTCTCTTTATCAGTATCTGCAGAAGTAGAAAGAGGCATGGGGCTATATATATATATGTATAAGGTGAGCTGCCAGCAATCAGAGATAGCGCCATTAAACCACAATAATCTCGCTCGTCACCTGTCACCTGTCAGGATACGATTGCATCTGGCCCAATCAGAGGCCCCCCCCCGGCCATCTGGACTGTTTCCTGTGGGGGGTTAGTGATTCCTCCCCAGGCTGATATCTGGCCGATCGGAAGCATGGCCTTGGTCTGGGGTTTGACTGGGCTCCTCTCCACAGACACACAATGACTAAATATACAGCACACACACACACACCCCGGAGCAGCCCTGCGTGGATCCAGCGCGCGCACACTCACACACACACAATGGAGCGGCCCTGCGTGGATCCAACACACACACACACACACACACACATTTTAACCATTTATTTATGTCCACATAAAGAAAAGCAGACAAGGACACAAATACTGAAGGTGCAGTAAAGTTGCATTCACAAAATCATGGCATAGGTCTTCAAGATACAAAAACACACCACTCATTTCTCACGGGTATAAGTAGCAATGTCTCCGCCATATATGGTGGCTGCCAATGATAGCAGAGACAGCACAATACTTTGCAAGCCATACACACACACACACACACACACACACACACACAACACCCAATGGAGCGTCCCTGCGCGCACACACACACACACACACACACACACACATGGAGCGGGACCACTCACACTGTTATCTGCCTGGCTCACAGCTGCACTCTAAAGCCCGAGAGCTCGCTCATTGGCACACGGATTCCGGTTGCTTACTCGACTTTGCAAATGGGAACCCACAGTACATAAATAAATAAATAAATATATAAGCGCATTTAATTTATTTCTTATTAAAAACCTGTCGTGTGCGTTTTATTGAGCTATACTACGCACACTTTCCTAATGGTTTGTTTCTAGACCCGGGAGAAAAAACACAACAACAAAAGGCGCCGCACATAACAAGCGAGCGACTCATTAATGCCATGAAGGTGTTCTCGCCAGGATCCGCTCTCCACTCGGCTTCCTCAACACAATGTTCAACATGAAAGTGTTCATCTCCATGCAAATCAGTCTGTCTAACCGAATAGGGTCTGCTAATTTATTTATTTTCACTCCGCATTAGCGGAAGATGAAAGCCGCGTCTCCGCCGCGATCCCGAGCCGTTTCGGACCCGCTGGGTTTGAGGCTGACGGAGGGCAGAGGCTGGGCGGGGTTGACAGCGTGCCCAATGGGTGAAAGGGGGTGGGCCTGTGATGAGCCGCTGGAGAGGGTTTCAGTATCGGGCGCCTGGTATCGTGTGAGGGGTGAGGGAACCGGGCGGTATGTGCACAGCTCCTCCAAATGCTAGAGGGCCACCGGCGTGCCGTCTGGAGGGGGCAGCTGCTCTGGTAACTCCGGCTCTGATTTCAGGGGCCTGGCACTCGCTCAGGTGGGTGTGTACCATGTTTGGAACCATCATCTGCCAGAGGTCAGAGGTCAGAGGGAGAGGGTGGCGTGGGTCGACGGCCAGGTGTGACAGGGTCTTGGGCACGGATCTGTCAGAGCGCCTTCCCCTCCCAAACTCAGCCAAGCGTCCAGTGCCAGCTACAGCGTTTGGGACATGGGCACCACACTCACCGGCAGAATGCGCCGTATTTCAGCTTCTAAGTTTGGTGACTTCAGGTGTTGAAGTCGTACGGGAACATATTTTTCATCATAATTCTGTAGACTACCAGGGTTGGGGGTTAATTCCATCTCAGTTCAGTCAATTAGGGGAATGGACTGAAATTCCAATTCATAAGTTGGACAAAAACACCCATAACATTCAAATGGGATTTTTTTTTCTCCCCCTCAATGAATGAACTGAATTTCAATTCATTTCCTGAATTGACTGAGCTGGAATGGGATCGACCCCCTGGCCCTGGCAGACTCAGCCTCTAATGCTCTGCTATTCTTCAGGTATTGATCGGCATGGGGGACGGCGCAGGAAGCGCGCGCGGTCTGGGGACGCAGGGCCACCTGGGGAGACGGAGAGCTCGGGGCAACGGAGGTTATCGCCAGGAGACCAGGAGACGAGATCTCCGACCGGAGACATGCTTTCTGACAGACAGTTCCTCACACAAGAGAAGAGTGAAAAAGTCCCAGACGTTACAGGATCGACGGGGGGGGGGGTGGTTCTATGTGGCTCAGTAGGTTGAGCATGGCGTTTGCAACGCTTAGGTTGTGGGTTCAATCCCCACTGGGGCCACCTATACTGAAAAAGGTATGCATTCACTACTATAAGTCGCTTTGGATAAAAGCGTCTGCTAAATGGCGTGTATTATATGTTATTATTAAAGCCGCTCCGAACGCGAAACGATTGGTTGGGAAACGGAGCGAAATACGCCCTCCGATGGGGGAGCGCTCTCGCCCGTCTGAATTATATCTGTTATATTACAGACTGCCTTCTCTGTACTCTGAGGCATGTTGAAAGGCTTAACTTCTTTTTTAATGATTTTTTTATTACTTTTTTTTTTTATTGTTGCTGTTGTTGTTGGTGCTATTACTGTTATTATTATTATCATTATTATTGAACTATTTCTTTATCTATTCCTGGATGGCTGCTTTTATTGCTATATTTTGCTTGTTACATATATGGGACGGTAAGGACTACTCTTTATCACTGGAACTGGGGGAGGGTGGGACAGTTGTGGGGTTATTGACTTTGTTAAAAGTAAAAATCAATAAGAAAATAGATTAGAAAAAAGAAAGGCTCTTATTACCACTGTAAACGTTCACTCATCGGCCCTCGTTTGTGACAACAGAATACGGACGGGTCTGGAGAACCTCCCCCTTCTCTGCGATATTTCGTGGCGACCGCTCCGCGCGAGCCTCCTGACCGCTCCGGCGGCGCGGGGGTGATGTTGGGGGCGACGCCCCTCGGTTCACAGCGGCGACGTTTAAAATAAAAAGAGTTTAAATTTAAACCCAGACGCGGAACTGCAGCCGGGTCCGGGCCCGCCGCGCGTAATTAAAGAGACCGCGCTGTTCTCTCCGCTGGGCTCGGAGCGGTCCCTACAGGGCCCGCTGGCCACCGCCGCACCTCACGGGCCCAGTAGGCGGGAGGGGGGGGCAGGAACGCGGACACGCCCTTCTGAGTGTAACAGTGTACGCGTAAACACCACCGCCGGTCCTGGAGACGAGACGGGACGGGGGCAGTCGAGGAGGCTCGGCTGGCAAGACCGGCGGAGTTACAGCGTGAGTTTGCGTTTACAGCGGCCAATCCCTGTGCCAGGATGACAGACCGCTAACAAAAACAACAACAAGAGTAACAACAAGTGCTCCACAGTGCCACAGCCCCCCCCCCCTCCCCTCGCCCCCGTTGGTATCTCCCGAGTGACAGGCTCGCACGCTCGGGAGCAGGTGTTCTCTCGGGGGGGGGGGGAAATCTTCGGCAGCGGGCGGGGAGGGGTTGGGGAAGGGGGTCTGGAAGGAGCATGCTTGAAACGCCGATGCGTTTTCGGATATCGTCACAATCCATTCCAGGAAGCCGGGGGTGGGGGGGGGGCGAGCTACAGGCAACCTCTCGTGTGTCCCCTACAGCAGTGAGTAATGCACCACTGGCGGCGGTTTTCGGGAAGGGGACGGACGACGTGATGTTAGAGAAGGGGGGGGTGGTAAAAGCACACGCACACAATTAACATTGTGACTGCAGCTCTTCAGCCAGTTATTGAGCAATGTGCCCCCCTCCTCTCCTCCTCCGCCCCCACCCGAGCCCCCGTTTACAGATCAGACGGCCAGCTGACAGAATGCATCCCAATGCCAGAGTGCGCTCCAGTGTCTTAGGACCGTTAAAAAAATCCCTGTTGTGTGTGTGTGAGTGCGTGTGTGTGTGTGTGTGTGTGTGTGTGTGTGCGTGTGTGGAGTGAGTGTGTGTGTGTATGGAGTGAGTGTGTGTGTGTGTGAGTGTGCATGTGTGTATGTGTGTGTGGAGTGAATGTGAGTGTGCATTTGTGTGAGTGTGGAGTGAGTGAGAGCGTGGAGTGAGTGTGTGTGCGCGCCCGCACGTGTGTATGTGTGTGTGTGTGTGTGTGTGTGTGTGTGTGTGTGTGTGTGGAGTGAGCGAGAGTGTGCACGCGCTTGTGTGCGCGTACATGGGGAGGGTTGTCAGGAGTTGACTCGATCACATTGTCTTTCTCTCTCCCTCCCTTTGCATATCTCCCTCTCATGTCTGAGACACAATCCGAGCGTGCAGAGGGTGAGGGGGTGGTAAAAACATCACATAATTTGCACTTCACAGGATCAGATGCGCTTTGGTGCCTGGGCCGAAGCCGCGACTCACAACAACGCGCTCGAGAAAGGCCCCCTCTGCTAGCTGTTACAGCAGCGCCAGGCAACAACCCCCAACCCCCCGCGCCCCCCCCAAAAAAAGGATCAAATAGTTAGAGCGCTAGCGACCGCTGAATCCAGCAGGGACGTTGGTGAGAGAGGCGGTAAATCTTGCCTCCTGGTCACCCCCACCGGCTTGCGTAGCCAGTCCTGACGGAGAAACTTTCAGCACCGACTTCCCAAAGCTCCCCTGACTGTCGTGAAGTTCTTTCATGCAGAGGGGGGGGTCGTGTTACATCCACCTGTGAAACACGCACCAGCTCACGGGCGCGCTGCGGTTTACGCTCTCCTACGACTGTCGTGTTACGTCCACCCGTGAAATATGCTGCCGTTTACGCTCTCCTACAACATTATTTCATACATTCGTATGCACGTTCGTCCCTCACCCGTTACACCCTGGAGCAGCTCCCATGTTAATACAGCCCTGCAGGACAGGAAGCTACTAAACGTTGCCCAGGAAAACTTAATGGCATTTCACGCAAAAAAAAACGAAACATCGCTCAGCGAGGAGCCAGTGCGTGCGCACCCAAGGCTGAGAGCAGGCTCCCTCTCCGCACGTTGTTATTATTGAACGAGGACAGGGACGACAAAAAGCAATTAACCAAACAACAACAGCTGGGGTCCACCGGGAGACGAGGCCAGGAAGGGGATAAAGACGTTAGTTAATGAAACGGTAAAACGTTGCTCTTTGTGACCTTCCAGGACACGCTCGGGGAATACAACTGTCCCTGGACTGAAGCAGAGGGGAGAGAGAGAGGGGGGGAAGAGAGACGAGAGGAGAAAGACGAAGAGCCGGGAGAAATCGAGTAAACCCAACGGCACTAACCTGTTTCACTTCGGCAGGCATCCCCGGAATCCCTTTGTTAACCCTCCTCGAGAAAACAATTCAGAAACAATTTCCTTCTTTCGGGGGAAAAAGAAAAAGTTTGCTTTTCTCCCCCCAAACGCTCCGCTGCTCTGCTCCTTCTTCCTTTCAGTCAAGTCCCCACACTGAGGCAGCTCAGAGGCGAGCAGCCATCCTTTCCCTCTCTCTCTCTCTCTCTCTCTCTCTATCTCTCTCACACGCACACGGTCCCCAAACACACGCTCAGTCCGCTCAGCAAAAAAAGAAAAAAAACCCTCTCTCTCTCTCTCTCTCCCACTCGTCAGTGATGCTGCGGACGGGGCGGATTCTGTTCCCGAGCGGTGGACAGTAGCGGAGAGGAGAAGAGACGGGAGGAGAAGAGAGGAGGAGCGGAGCGTCCGTGCCCCAGGCAAGCCGAGGAGGAGAGTAAAATAAATTCCCTGCGCGATCGGCGACGGTGCTGCTGGGTGTCCAAAGAAAGCAGCCAGACAAAACAACAAGAGGGGGGGAAAAAGAAAAGAAAAGAAAGCAAAGAAGAGAAAAAAAGTTACCCG
The DNA here is from genome assembly GCA_029706075.1 of Aldrovandia affinis. Classification (NCBI taxonomy): domain Eukaryota; kingdom Metazoa; phylum Chordata; class Actinopteri; order Notacanthiformes; family Halosauridae; genus Aldrovandia; species Aldrovandia affinis. The sequence continues at coordinate 3,809,855 of JAINUG010000009.1, read as the reverse complement.
GAGAAGGGAACAAAACCCTCACAGTGGAGGGGGCGGGTGCAGAGGGGGGGTTGGTAGAGAAAGAAAGAGGCGGAGGAGGAGGAGGAGGGAGGGAAGGAGGGGTGTGTGTAATGTGCGTGTGTGAAAAGAAAGCAAGAAAGCTCCCGGACAGTCGTAGACCTGCTCTCTCTCTCCGCTGTGCTCTGCTCTGTGCTCCTGCCCCACTCCTCTTCTCCTCCTCCTCCTCCTCCTCACTACAGCATCTATGCAAACGAGTCCCCTCTGTGGGGGGTGGGTGGGGGCTGACAGACAGACGCAGCTGTGGAGCTGGGAAAGCATGCTCTGGCCCCACCCAGCCGACGTGCCGAAGGAGAGAGAGGAGGGGGCTCAGAGCGAGCGCTGCCTGAAGGGGGCACCACAACCCTCTGGCTTACACCCACTCTCTTATTCTTCCCCCTTTTTTTTGGTTTCTCCCTCTACTCTCTTCCCCCTTTTCTACACCCCCACAAAAAATACACATATATATATATATACATATATAAATAGAGCCACATTTGAAGGTTTTAGAGACAGAGAGGTAGAGAGAGAGACAGAGAATTTTATTTCAGTGATTTCTGATGCTGTACTGACCCACTGTGAGGAGGAATGTTAATCTAATAATGGGATTTTGCTCAGCACGGAAACAGGCAAGAACAGTCCAAGTAAGGCAAGTTTCACTTCAAAGAGGGGGGGGGGGGGTCTGTTTGACTGCTCTTTCGTGGACAACACACACAACGTGATACAAACAGCGAACTGCTGGGTCTGTAACACGTCCACAGCGGATGGAGAGCAATATGTTTCCCATAAAACTCCTAGTTTTCTCACATTTCGAGTCAATGAATGGCGTCTGAAGGTATTCCAGCTTTAAAATTCCCTGTTACGATATTACACCGAAGTTTGCTAACCCAGCACCACGACGCATTTCAACCTCCAAATAACGCGCTGAATAATTTACTCTGAAATGGCTCGTTCTTGCATAACACCACAGAGACAGTGGTTAACTAAGCCACAATTTACAACAACAAAAACCCCGACGCACACAAAAGCTGCTCATAAATAATACACTGCAGGTAATCACGGCCACTTAGTCCGTTTTCTGTTGTCCTGCTAGAAGCCGCGGAACAGATGGCGGGGAGGTGAGTGCGTCGCAGCCCGCTACCGCTCGGCAGTCGGGCACCTTAAACGAAGCCGCAATCCGTTAAAATTGCAGTTCGGGATTTTTTTCTGACAGAGAACAGGTACTTTGCGCTCGCGGGTCGCGTTCTGTCTCGCGGACGCGTCGAGCGCGAAAATCTGCAGAGCGAACAAAAAAACGCAACCCGCGCAATAAGGAAAAAGTGCACGGGGGAAAAGTGGAACGACAGTCGAAAAATAGAACCGAATGAGTTTATCATCGACTGCTGCTCTGATGCAAACTGGTCGCTCAGCAAGATACAGGATTTAAATACAAAACAGCCCGGGGGATATGGAGCTTCGAAAATTGGGGAGCCCCTCCGGCAGAATACAATGCGCCTCCTCTTTCCAAGACATGAGCTCTCCAAAGTTTTATTTAGAATTCAGGATTTGGTTTTTTTGTACATATAATCACAATTAAACGGAGTCCTTCTCTCACACTATCTCTCTCCCCCCCTCTCTCTCTCTCTCTCTCTCTCTCACACACACACACACACACACACACACACACATACATACAAATGCACATACACACACAAATATACACATACACACACACACACATACAAATACACAAACATACATACATACATACATCACATACATACACACAGGCATATATATATGTATATACACACACACACACACACACACACAGTAGTGGAAACAATGATTCCTTCCAAGTAGTCTCCTCCACATTCCAGCACTGACATTAGGTTGCCTCCAATCCAAAGACATTTCAGCTCTCTTTCATGATGCCATAAAAATGCACCCCCCCACCGCCTCCCTCCCCGCCTACCCTAAATCCCCCTGCCCCCTGCCCCCACCCCCCAATGACAGTAACACTCACACTAGGGCCCGGCTGGAGAAGCACGCGTCTGCTGGTTTTACACACGGGGCACCCGCAGTGCTCCTAACGCATTCAAGCTGCTGTCAGTCCGAACGCAGGCCCCACCGACCACTGCCATCCATATATGGCAAAGCCTCTTTACCTCGCTGTGACAACAGTGTGCCGATTCTCTACAGTCCCTCCCTCTCTCTTGCCACCCTCCTCCCGGCCACGCGGCACAGAACTGTTCCGTGCCAAAAGCCCAAGCACAAACTACCCCCCAAATCACAAAAAAACGCCCCCAAAGGAGGGGTATAGGCGGCAGTTTAGTGTAATGGTTAGGGAACTGGGCTTGTAACTCAGGTTGCAGGTTCAAATCCCAGGTGGGGCACTGCCATTGTACCCTTGAGCAAGGTACTTAGCCTGAATTGCTTCAGTGAAATATCCAGCTGTATAAACGGATTGTATGTAAAGGAATGAAAAACCGTGTAAGTCGCTCTGGATAAGAGGGTCTGCTAAAGGCCTAAAATGTCAATTTAAATGTCAAATGAGAACCTATCGAGGAAACCTTCTCCAGGGCACCTCCGTCACTCCTCCCCCCCCCAGCCGACTTCACCGGCGTGCCGGGACAGCCAAGTCATGCCACATCACAGAGTGACTCAAGGCTCTGTGAGGAGTGTATTGTGAAGAAGAAGCACAACACTTGGTCTGAGAACACACAGATGAGGTGTGTGTGTGTGTGTGTGTGTGTGTGTGTGTGTGTGTGTGTGTGTGTGTGTGTGCATAATCCATAGATTCAGCTAGACATTATAACGAGTGTCACGGATCCGATCAGACAGAGGCATCCCACAGGGCACTCCAATGTAAATGTACCCGTTTAAACTGAACAGACGAACGACACCTCGTGTGTGTTTAACAGTTTGTACTGCGCTTGTGTTCCCGACGCCGGCTGTGCCACTAAACTTCCCTGTCTCCCGTTTACGAACATCGGGTCTGTCTTCATCAATATGGAGATGATTTTACTCCGCACGGTTTTCTGGAATGACTAACAGCTCTAACTGTGTAAACCTCCCCCCGCTCCCCAATAAAGCAGCATGACTTATTATGGGATGCTTTTAATGTATCCCAGAACTGCTTAGCACAAAAAAAAAGGTGAGTGCCAAGTGTGCTAATTGAAGAGGTTGGCCGACCCCCGAGGACATTAACTGAATGTCTGGCTCACGTCGATTCTGCTAGCGTGACCGTTAGCCGTTAAACATACGTGTACGCCATCACCCTGGGAATAATGTGCTAGTAAAGCACTCAGCGTTTCGCAAACGAAAAGGCCATTCAATTCAAATCAAAGCATAATCAAAAAAATGCTAATAATAATCCGCCTCCTTCCAGGTTAAAATGACCACAGGGAATTTTTAGTGCCGTGAATGGTACGAATTTCAGCTGCAGCCCGCGGGGTCAATGTCCAACCTTGTTTGGTTATTCGAGTACACGGCGGGGCCAAAAGGTCACATTCCTCTGATGGCACAGGAGCGCAGAGAGGCAGAACCCCATATTTTGAACGCACGCACACCGCTATACATAGACACCCGTGATTCAGGTGGTGTTTAGACCATCGAGATACCGTCCTGCCCTCGGACGGCCAAGGGCTTTGGGGCGGGGTCGTGGGGCGTGTACCGTGGGCTACGGGACACGGGTAGCCTGGCCGCACTCTGGGGTTACACTCCCGGTACACTACAGTCCACGAGGCTGGGTTTCAGCCTGCTCCCGGTGTCTAACGCGCTGAGGGTAAAGGACAAGGGGTCACCTGTGATGCGCATCTCCTGCTGTTCTAAACTTAGCGGCGCTTCTGTCGTACTCTGCTCGAGTGATCCGGGTTCCTGCCCATCAGAAGGGTCGTGCGCTTGCTGCGCAGAGCGGGTGCCGGGGTGCTGCGTTGGTCGTGGTGAGACGGGAAGTAGCTGCTTAGCCTGTTAGCTTGTTCGGGCCCCTTTTTCTTATGGTAAACGTGGGGGGGATATGCTTTTCAGATTCAGAGTGAGAAAGTGAGCGAGCGTGTCTTATTAAGAGTGTGAAAGTGAGGCGTGGGCATGAGTGTGTGTCCGTCACAGTGTGTGTGTGTGTGTGTGTGTGTGTGTGTGTGTGTGTGTGTGTGTGTGTGTGTGTGTGCGTGCGTCTGTCACAGTATAGTATAGTATGTACAGAGGGAGGGAGAAAGCAAAAGAGAGAGGGAGAAGAGAGCAAGAGAGAGGAGAGAGCCAGAGAGAGGAGAGAGCAAGCAAGAGAGAGGAGGGAGGGGCAGAGAGAGAAAGCACGAGAGAGAGAGCGCGAGAGAGAGGGAGGGAGAAAAATAAACAATGCAGGCGGTTTTCACACCGAGGTAATTACACATTTAGGGGAGGGGAGAGAGGGAGAGCGGGGGAACTGTGTCTCATTGTTAAGCAGGTGATTTACGAGGGTCTGTGGGCTCGCTGGGGCCCCGCCGGCTCACAAAGCAGGCCAGTGTGGGCCCTATCCGCCGCCGCCTGGCCCTTTGTGTCCTCAGTGCAGGCGCCATCGCCAGCCCGGTCCATACGTCTCACCGGAGGGGCTCTGTGCCTCCACAGCAGCTCCTCACAACACAAACTCAGCGGCTCACACTCAAACTTATTCACCAATCAAAATGGTTCTATGCAAGAGTGCCATATTTAGCGCATTTTCATCCCTGAGCAGGTAAGTACTTCAAATCAAGCTCAATCTCTGCCTTCCTCGGCCCTCTGCCAGGTACACCCATGGAGGAAAGGCCAGCAATGTTTTACGGTTATTGAAAGCAATAAATAATTAAAGAGACGAGTGAAGTGTTTTGGTGCTGACCGAAGACTGGCACGCGCGGTGCCTCTGCTGTGTTCCAGTGGTGTATTCCCGGGACCGCAGTGAGCAGAGCTAGCAGGATTACCGTTGGCTGAGCCTCGGGGATTGACCAATCACAGCCTGGTCCCGTCAGGCTGTGTGAACATTGGCCGTGAGTCTCTTCTTGCCACATGGAACACACTCAAAACCTGACCTTTCCCAGTGCCGAGGAAAACTCCGGAAGGAAAATCAATTTCCACTTGAAGCAAGATCCAAGTGAAGTGAAAAACAGCGTTATTACCTCAGATGCCAGGAGAAAGCATCTATGGCCTGTGGCAAGTTGAACATTTTAGCCATGATGGAAAAATAAGCATTTGTGATTATGGTCTCCCCGTGGCCTCTTTGAACGCCATAAGCAGAGAATCCGGAGTGAGGAAGTAACAAACACATATATCATTCTTTCATTGAGAATATTTGATGAAGCCTGAGAGAGAGAGAGAGAGAGAGAGAGAGACCAGTCAGACTGGTTAGCAACTTTAAAAACAAAACTTTTTTTATTCTGAAAATATTCCTCTGCATCTTTTCCCAGGCCAGAGCGACCACTGAAGACTGAGGCGAAGAAAAGCCAGAGCGACCACTGAAGACTGAGGGGAAGAAAAGCCACTTCGCCCTTTGAGAAATCTTGCACGGACACCCCCACACACATACAGAGCAGCCGTGTGTGCCCACTCGTGACAAGCTAAGACAACCGATGGCATTAACTTGGTTAATCTAGAACAGATTGTGCGATAAACGTGATCATGGAATAAATCATTTAATTTACATACACATATATATAAATATATATGTATATATATACAGGCATACCGTACAAAGTTCAGCCCTTGGATACGAGCTGTTGTCAGGAACAGTTAAACATGTGCTTCTGATCAGTTACTGCTGAAACTGAAAACGCACAAAAAGAATAAACAGATCTGGAGAATTTTTTTCCTGGGAGTTTGGTAACCGGCGGAACACTCATTCTTTCCTAGAGAACAGTACAAACTGTGCAGGGTGTAGCACTCGCTCAGCCATATTAAATAACACCCAGTGCTGCTCGCTGATAACAAACCGAAACCCAGAGAAGTGTATAGTTGGATGTGCCGAGCGTTTAATCGGTCGCCCCCTAAAGCTTTGGATCAGTTTCGGAGAGAGCCGTGGCTCAGTGGCCTTTAAGAAATGCCGCCGGGAGGGAAAGACGAAGGGGAGAGAAACCAGGCTAAAGGCCTGCGCGCCAAACGGTGATGGAGCAGCATGTAAAGCCGGGAAACCAAAAAAAAAAAGACTTTCTGCAAACATCTCACTCCTCGGGAAAAGAAAAACATAGGAGACTTCAAAATTATTTTTCATTGCACATCCTTCCAAATGTTGATTTGAGTAAGAATGATACGTCTGCTTCCTTTCACTGTGATAGAAAAGTGAAGTGCATGTGATTTTTTAAAACATTTTTAAGCATTTAGCAGACGCTCTTATCCAGCTTCACTCTCACTCGGGCTGCTACGGCGCGCTAACAGGTTTCACGAACGTTCTTATACGTCCCTGATAATGGATGGGGGGGGTGGACTACAGAAAGCAGCCGCCCGCTTTGCCTCAGAATGAGGGCCTGCTGCTAGGCGACGGGGGTATGTCGCCTTGGCGACCCCGTGGTCCATCAATCTGCACGTGTCTGTGCGCTCTTGCTCGGGTAGCGGAGCTCAACAAGAACAGAACAGAGGCAGGGGAAGCTGGAGTCCATCAGCCACCGGTGTCCTCAGCCAGGGAGACAGAGAGGACACAAGGGACAATAAGGTGCACGGCACCAGAGGTAGTGTGTGTGCCACCAGGTGAATATACATGTACACTGAATGTATGCTGTGTATATGTGTGGTGCCAGGTGAATCTATATCGCACAGTGTGTATATGTATGTGTGTGTGTGACAACAGGTGAATATACAATATATACAGTGTATATGTGTGATGCCAGGTGAATCTGTAATGTACACTGTGTAATGTACACTGTGTGTATGTGTGTGTGTGACGCCAGGCGAATGTACACTGTGTATCTGTGTGATGTGTATGTCTTTTTAATGACTGTTGAGTCTGTCCTTGTATCCGTTGTCTCGTTGTTGTGCCGACCTACGGTCGCAAAACGAATTTCCATGGAAATGAGAAATAAAAGGTACTGCAGCGTATCAACAGGGCATTGGCTCCGGCTGCAGCGATGCAACAGGGCAGTGGCTGAGAGGCGGACGGCGGTCGATGTGGGCGGACACCCGGCAAGCTCTCCGCCCCTCAACACAGGCCAAGCGCAGGGAGAGGACCGTATTAAAGGGCGCGCCAATTCACGGGGCTGTCTCATTAAGCGCGCCACCCTCCCTCTCTCTCTCACTCACTCACTCAATCACACGTTGGTTTACAAGGACGTGAGGGGGAATCGCTGTCAAAACAAGGCAGAGGGAGCAGACAAATCATCTGTGCCGACAGCTTGAGCGGCACGAGGGACCGGCGCGTTCCAGGGAGACTTCCGTTGACACCGAGCGATAATCGCCGATCCCCAGGCGATTAAAAAGCACGAGGAGGCCTGGCGCGGAACGGGCTGCTGGGTTAGGGAGAGGCGGCCCGGCAAAGAGGAGGGGGTCCTTTACAAAACCCAAACGGGGCAGCTGGGCGGGTCATCCCGTTAAGGCACTGTTCCAGTGTGTGGATGAGCCCCACGGTCTGGTATCGAATCCGTGCCAGCGTGACTGGGGCCAGCAGCCCCGCGGGACGATGCATAATTGGCAGTACCGTCGCCCCAGGGAGGGAGGGATAGAGTCAGTCAGATTGCCGGTGTCTCGTCGCACGCCAGCGACTCCCGCCGGTCAATCGGGCGGTGACGGTCTGCCGGTATAAAGCTGCACGCAAACTGTTTTCCTCCGGCTCGTGTCCGTGCAATCTGAGCTTGTGGGCCGCGGTGTGAAAAGGAAGTGTCGGAGGAGAGCGTGTGCTTGTCTGCGCTTGCCCAAATTGACAGTAGAGGTTGCGGCGAATAAGATTGGGCATTCCAAAAGAAAAAGGATACAAAAAACCTAAATGTGTGAATGATAAAGCCAAAGGAAACTGCTGCAGCAATATTTCCCCCTCCCTCCCTCCCTCCCTCCTGGCTACGGACCGGTGAAGTAGGATTCAGCAGTTAAAAGACAGGGCAAAGAGTTTGAAAGACAACCAATCAGGAACAAGAACATGCAATGCTATCAGAATGCAGTCGAAATGGTGGGGGGTAAGATAAGGGGGAGGGGGATTCCCTGTGGGGAAAGGAGGGAAAAGAGATGGAGTTTCATCCCAAGCACCACAGCTGAACTGAATGTCACGACACCAAGCGATGAGCGACCAGGAGACAAAACAACAAGAGCGGGGCAGAGACGAGGGACCGGCGAGTGAAACGATGGCATGGAAAAGCAATGGACTCGTCGGCGCCACCCGCTGGTTGGAAATGACCGAGCGCGACGGCGGATGGAGACGACCGGGCTCTGGTGGCACAGAGAGGGGGCGATGAGGCGCTCGGACGAAGCGGAGGAAGGGGGGGATGCAAGGGGCGGACGGACGGACGGACGGAGCGATGGATTGGTGGGTGGGTGACATCGGGCCGCGCCATGCCTCCATTACCTGCATCACCATCTGCTGCCAGGCCAGGGGTTGGCTGCCTCCCGCCAGCCGGTC